>JAOWBW010000996.1:384430-756561 GCA_026119855.1 Campanula takesimana
CTCCCAATCTGGCAAAGATGGATCCTTGAGGCGCTTGTTTCGAAGGGCTATAGCATTTGGGTCAAGATTTCTTTCCCAGTCATTGCAAATCTTTGGAATGTCGAGGGTCAGCAGGACGGTTGAATGTATTTTTAGAACCGTAAAAACGAAAGAAGGCTTGAACGTGGAAACTCAGATGAGATGACTGAAACTTGAACTGACAGAACTTGCAATAAAGAGTATTGAGTCAGACTAGACTGGGAATTCGAAAGAACTCAGAAGATTGCGCTAGGATGATTATCGTTTCCCGGCAATGAACCACTGATGACGCCCTAGATTTCTGGGGTCACGGAGATAGAACTCCAACTTTGCTTCTCCGGATTCCTAATCACAACACAAACAAGACACACGTTAAGATCAAGGCCGGGTTGGAATCCGGCTTAGGCCCTCGGGTGTGAGAGTAAGATCTCTGAGGAAAACCTAAGAAGAAGGCTCAATGAAGACCTTGTGTGTGTGAAATGGATAGAGTACGTACCTTGCTCATGGGAGCGAAAAGAAGTATATATATGATCAAAGGAAAGAAACCTGCACAAGGTACTAACCACCCTGGTGTTGGGGGACACGTGGCGAGTCCCCAGTGGATCGGTCAGGAGAGTGGCTGGGAAGGTGGCGTGTCTGTCAGGGAAGCATGGTTCCATCACCAACCGTTATGGTGTGTCAGGTACGGATAGGTGACGCCTCGCGTACGTTTGTGCCAGCTGGGCACCACGGGCTCCTCAGGATGGCGGGAGGCAGAGTCATCTTGGGCATATATATCAGGGAGATCGATCCCCTCGGGCTTACTAGCCCGTGTTCCTTGCCGGTTCGGCCCCCAGAGTTCAGGTCCGGTTCGGGCGCGTTAGGTCGCATTAATTTAGACCGGCGAGCATCCGACCCAGAAGGCTCGGTCTCATCACCATAGTGATGTACAGAGATATGGGTATCATAATCTGAAACACTATAATAGAGCTCAAAAAGGAGAAAAAGGTCTCCATAGGAATACCATAGTACTTGTACAGTTTCCCAAGTGATTGTCCTTTCTCAAAATACCTTTTCCTATAATAGGGCAATGTATCAAGTTGTTCTTGGTGGCGCTTCAAGGTCAGCCATGTGCATCTTCAAACGTTTGCCTTAATATGCAAATATGGAACATTGGTTCTGTTTGTGTGGTGGTGTATGTGGGCGTTTCTTCTTTTTTACAAGAAAATATAAATTTAAAATGGGTTAATGACAATTTAGACCCTGAAGTATGATACCACCCTTCCAATCGAGCATTGCATGTCTTTTTTCACCAGATCGGACCCTGGGGTGATTCATTTTCGTCAGTTAGGGCCTTTTTGACGGAATTCGTTAAAAAGTCCGTTAAAAGGCATGTGCCATGCACGTGACTAACGGAAATAGGTAGTTTGAAGTTGATATTTCATTTAAGGGGCTTAATGAAAATTCCAAAACTTAACAGGGCTGAAATCAAAACAATTATCAAAAAAATTTATTTGAGCAAAAAACAATTATCAATATATTAAATAAACCCATACAATATAATTTTATTATCATTACTTTCATCAATTTTTTAAGTTTACAAAATTTTGAATTTTTTGTTTTAAAAAACTATTTATTGATTTTGTTAAACCAATAAATTTTCTTTTAGAGCATTCACTATTTATATATTTTATCTTATATAAATAATCATTTTCTTTCAAGACAAAATGAAAAATTAACTATTTTATTTTCTTTTTTATTACTTCTTAATTACTCTCTCTCCTTAAAATAATTTTTATTTGGCTTTTTTTTTTTGGCTCGTTTAATAGACCGGTACGTATAAGCATTACTCCCTCCGTCCCATCCGAATTAGGATTTTCTCTCCCGACACTGGGATTAAGGAATAATAGTATTATATTATGAAAAGTGATAATGAAATTGAATTAAGAGATTTAACATTTATGATTAAGCACTAATCATTTACTAAAAACTGTCTATATATAAAATTTGAGTACAGTCAAATTTGTTAATGAAATTCAAAATACAAATTTTACATTTCAACCAAATTATCATCACCATTCTCTCCACCATTACTACCACCAACCCACCACCATTACTACCACCGGACCACCACACAACCACACCACCACCGGACAGCCACCATCGCACCACCACCATCGGACAGCCACACCGCACACCGACCAAACACTGCCACAAATTATACACACAAACCAAGAAACACATACAAACACTCCAGCTCTGAAATCAAATATCAAAACTTCAAAAATCAAAATTCAAAAATCAAGAATCCGGTGAGTGATGCTTCTCCATCCTCATAACCGTCGGCGCCTCCGCTATACCTTCTTCCGATGATGATGATTTTGACGACTCTGCAACTGTTGATGATGATATAGGTGGATCGGCACCAGAAATTGATCCAGTTCGGATTCTCACCCAAAATTGATTCGAACCCAAAATTGATCTGGCCGCCATTGTCTGAACCAAGAAGATCTGGGTAGAGTATGGTTTCAGGAGAAATGAGTAGTGGGAAGAAATGCCGACGATGATGACGACCGGCGACGGCAACGACGGAGACGGCAAAAAATTGTAGAGCCGTCATTGGGAGAAGATTCTTGATGAGTGCAGAAAATCCAAGAGGCATAATGGTCGAAATCCAAATCAGAGATCGAAATCAAAACCAAAACCAAAATCAAAATGGAACAAACGCAGATCTGGGTTTCCAAATCGAAACCTAAATAAAAACCATAACCCAAATCAAAAATCAAGATTGAAATGGGGTGGTATACGGGATTGCAGTCGTAATATACTGTGATGAGAATGAAGAAAAGAGGAGGCCGGTCGGAGATGTTGGTGTTCGTCGGAGACGGGAATGGGGTGGGACACCGGAAAATATGGAGGAAGGGTTGGGATCGGAGTCTGGGAGCGTGGGGGTGTGAAGGGATATATTGTTCATCTTTTATTATTTACCCTCCCCTCATTTTTAAATGTGTCATTTTAACCCCTTTAGTAGTATGGACAATTCAAACAACCCAATTCAGTTAGTCACATGCACGGCACATGCTTTTTAACTGAGTTTTTAACGAATTCCGTCAAAATGCCTTAACTGGCGAAAATGAATCACCTCAGGGTCCGATCTGGCGAAAAAAGACATTCGGGGCTCGATTGGAAGGGTGGTATGGTACTTCAGGGTCTAAATTTTCATTAACCCATTTAAAATCAATAAAGAATGGATAGAGGAGCATTGGAGTTGATTCGAGTAACTAAAAGGAAAGATACAAAAGGGTTAAGTAAATTCAGAGCCGTAAGTTCTCCGCAACGGTCAGAACCAGTGACAACCATATGCTGAAAGAAAAACGAGATGTCGCATGTCAACAATTGTCGAGTCAAAATATGTTCGATACCTATTCTAGAATTTCATTCCTTTCAGATACCAACAATGATTGTATGATTTACCCTTTTCTTAGTCAATAGTAGATAAAAGGCAAATCTCCAATGTAAAAGGGTCAGAATAGATGATCACCTGTGCAAATACACATTTAGAAATGGCTTTTTAGGCCTCCCTTTCAACACTGCTTGTAAGTTTGAAGCAGTGACTCATGTTGTGAGAAGGGGGTTCACTTGAGCCCCTTCAATTTTGGAATATGTCAATTATACCACCTTAAAGTTTTTTTAAAAGTATCTTATTACTTAAATTGATGATTTTATACATTTGACCCCCCCCTTAATTTTGGGAAAATTTTGCACTAAATTATACTCCCTCTGTCCCTAAACGAGTGTCCATTTTCAGGAAATTTTTTTTCCCAAAATGAGTGTCCATTTTGAATTTTGATTATAACTTAGTCCCTAAATGTTTTTTTTTCGAAATTTTTTTCACCGGTCTCTTTATACTTGCAAAAACTAAATTTTTGTAAGGAGGATTACAAGATTATATATGAATTTTGCCACCAAATTGAACAAAAAGTTGTCTCCCTTAAAATGAAATTTGGACACTCATTTAGGGACAGAGGTAGTAATTTAATCCCCTTGTATGCTAGCTTTAAATACCTCAACTATAGTTAATTTGTAGGGCGCACAAATTAAGAAAAAGGGTGAGTGAGAAAAAGGTTGTGAGTGGGAATGACAGGTGGGGCCCACAATTTATGTGTAAGGGGAATGAGTGAGATTGACAAGTAGGGCCCACAATTTAATCGTGAGTGGAATAAGTGAGTGAGATTGACAACTAGGATCCAAAAATTTTGCCATTATAGGAAAGGTGAAACTTGTAATAATGAGTCACCCTTTTGAGTAAAATGTGAAGCTTATAGGAAATGTGAAACTTGTAACGAGACACCCTTTTGAGCAAAAGGTGAATCTTAAACTGGGACGGAGGGAGTAATATTTATCAGGTGGACAGAAATGCAGAACACGATTGGGTCTAGATGGTTCTATTCTCTTAGTGCTGTATGTTTGCATGCGTTTACTTTTTAATGTGCAAATCTTCGTTAATTGTTAGATATCTGTGTCCTGAAACATATTTGAATACATGGCTATTGTATTACAGGGCTAGGCCACCTGGTTGCCAAGACCGAAGATGAATATGTTGACCTGGCACTCCAGCTAGCCTCAGACATAACCCGCCCTCTCAAACCTCAGAATGAGTCTACGAGACGTCATGTCCAAACCTCTCTGTGATGGGTCAAAATTTATACGCAATTTGGAGTCAGGATATCGAAAAATGTGGCATAGGGCGATGTTCCGTCTTTAAGGCACATGCAATGGCTTCAACAACAGGCATTACAGGCTACTTTTGCAGAAGAGGCGGTCATTAAATTTTCAGAATCAACAAGCACAATATCTACTGAAAATCCTATTGGATTCAAGGAAAATGGATTTTCTGATAATATACATATACGTATATTATCAGAATTTGAGTTCAGGTACATTGAGCTAAAGTAACTGTGGTTCATTGTTGAATGCTGAATGCTGATTGGTTACAGTTACAGTTTGAGTTTGAGAGAATGAGTTAATATGTTATGTAGAGTCAAATTTTTGGGGAAAGAATACCGATCAGAGTATATGATTGATGTAGAAATTTAGAACAATGCAATGTGGGTAGTGATGTGTTTGTATTACGTGTGACATCATTTTTTCCCTCAATTATACTTGTGCCTTGTAATATAATATTTCTCCACATTTCTTTTTACATTTGTATGCGAAATGCTAGGATGCTTTGGTTCAGCGGGATGCCCTACCTTTTATATCTCTTATCCTATTCCAATTATAGGGATATAGTCCCTCTCTCTCGGAAAGTTTGTTCCATTTTGACTTTCACAATCAACTCAATAAAAATTTTGACCACAACCTTATGAAAATTTGGGCTATCCCTAATGTAAATTGTAATTGATTCACCATTAGGAATACTATCAATAACAATGCATAGAGATTATTAGGTTTTCATAAAATTTTGGTCAAAGTTTGATTGAGTTGATCATAAAAGTCAAAGTGCGACAGACATTCTAGGATGGAGGGAGTAATTCTTTTTTACATATTCTCATATATATAGCAGGTGCAATTCTTTCCAAACTTCAGGACTTATATCCAATCTTTTTAACTTTCTTATGAAGTGAGCAATGTCCTATCTTCTTCGTTAGCTTTTCTTAAGACTTGATATACATCTTTGGTCCTCTCTTTAGCAGTGCAAGCTTTTAGTTCTCCCCCTAACTTAACATGAAAGTAGAGAGCCGGTACATAGCATCTTGTGTTTGGGACTCCTTGTTAGCATGTCCAAGTTAACATAAGTTTGGTTTATAAGGCACCTAGTGGTCAAATAGATAGTTGGTTAAGGCTCCACGTACATTCTTCTCTCTCTATATAACAACTCTAAAGCATTTATGGTGAGTTTGGGAGTGCGTTCTTGAGACTAATAATCACTTTCAGAGATCAGAAATCACTTTTGTGGTGTTTGGATGTCAAAACTGATTCTGCTTTTAAGCTTTCAAAACGCAAAAAACTGCGTTTTGACAGAAGCAACAATGACCCAGCTTTTGCCAAAAGTGATTCTAAAAACTGTTTTGGTACGTATAATATTTTACATTGATAACCTCTCATTCATATGTGCATTTACTATATTTATATGTATAGAGTAAGGGATATTTTTGGAATTTATCTTTCATAATCAATTTCGAACATGTAATATCCAAACATACTCATAATTAATAAATTAAAGATAAAATAATCACTTATATTATAATCACTTTTTACGAATCACTTTACGAGAATCATAAGCAATCCCAAACTCACCCTTAAATAGTTGATTCATATCAGATTTATCCAAATTTTATAATGGACTTTACGGTGGAACCGACATCTAAGGTAATGATTATGAAATAGCAACTCGATGCCGATGGCTAATCTCTACACGAGACCGTCAAAATCAGTACAAGAAAGTGCAACATAGATTAATGATGAAATGCATTGGCATCAAAAAATGAGTTTCAGATAGGGCTCATTAGATTCTTATGTGACTCCAAGGTTGAATATATTAATTTATCTCATCACAAATAAAATGTAAATTCATTTAACAAATAAAATAAAAAATGACAAATTTTATTTGTTTGTGAGCAGTTGGAGAAAATTTAGCAGAATTTAGAGAAACGTGACTTCATAAAATATGGAGAAACTAGTTTCCCAAAAGAAAAAAATATGACACAAAAATTAATAGGTACCTGTTGAACAGGCGTCCCTAACCATTTATGGGCCCTGGTCGAAGTCAAACTAACGGGCCTTTAATAAGATTTATTTTGTAAAACTTATTTTTTTTGGAAAAAATAACAAAAAGTCATTCTGGAAATGTTTGATATCCAGAAAGTTCTAAATATATTTATTCTAAGTAAAAATCCCAAAAAATAATTTTCAATACCAAAAAGTTCACAATTTAACGATATAATTTACGTCATTCAATTTGGGGCTTTACATAAATGAAAAATGATTTTTTTTTCTAAATAGTGACGTGCTGCGAATTGTCCATATATTATCACTGTCAACATTATTTTGAGAGTAATTATTGAAATTATAATTTTTAATAGTTTTCAAATTGATTATTAAGATTTTTTTTTATTATTATTGTTGTTATTCGTGTATTACACGTGCATCGCACAATAATTCTATATAACTTTGTACTGCAAGTTAATCATTTGTAAACTTTTAGCATGCTTGAATATATAAGTCACTGCTAGTATCTCAATGTGATTGTAATTTGTTTTCCACTTAAGTTAATGCAATGCAAATGATATTAAAGCTGGTAACTATTTACTTCAACCCAAACTAATATTAAATTAACATGGCAAGACTTCTTTTTACCCTCTATGTTTGTAGCATTTACAGAAACTAATACAATGCATAACAATTAACAGTAATGTATAAAAAAATCTGTAGAAAATAAATCGCAAAGGGTACCGTACCGCTATTTTGTAAACAATATGAAAAAGCACATCTGTCGGCACAATATATGTGAAACCATTTGCATCGACACGCCAAAAATTACTCCATCGGATTTTCTGAAAGCCGGACACCCCGAATATCCATGCAATATTGGAGATCCAGCTTCAATCAAAAGAAGGTCTGGGTGATAACCGTATATCTCTTCACTTAAATACCTTTTAGCCACAACACCTGTGACCGTTCGGTATGGAGGCAACGGTAAATTCATCCCAGTGAGAACATATTCTTCATTATTCGGGTCTCGAAGGTACGTTCACGATCTATTTTCTTGTCAATGCTACCAGGAGGAGGTGTATATTTGTATGACGTACTGCCAATCATATTCAAGAAAGATAGATTTGTGGGGCAAGACGTGCACACTTAAACTTCTCTCTAGTCTTGGATTGAATTCGCAAAATGGAAATATCAAATTGTGGAAACTCATAGATAATCCACCTTTCTAAGACAACCTTCTTTGTTGCTTCTGACAAAAACCTCTTCTTCACCATCCTTCCAATATTAATGCAGTTAATAAGTGGCCCTCTTATGTAAAACATAATGCACCGCCTTATTGTCCAAACAAGATCTTTTTGGTCCTCATCATACGATATATATCTGAGTATTTTAAAAGTATACAAGAACAAAATGTTCATACCAAAACGATTATTGTTTGAAATAAGTATATAACAAACCTAATGCGTATTTTCTGACATAAAATGGAACCAAATATTAATGAGATAGAAAATTACCGAAATCAATGGATAACAATTAAAGGGTCAGTCGGAATTAGGTCGTCCCTAACCATTTATGGGCCGTGGCCGAAGTCAAACTAATGGGTTTTAATATTATTGATTTTGTAAAACTTAATCTTTTGGAAAAAATAACAAAAAAGTCATTCTAAAAATGTTGATATCTTCTAAAAATATTTATTCTAAGTAAAAAAACCCAACAAATAATTTTCTATACCAAAAAGTTCACAATTTAACGATATAATTAACGTAATTCAATTTGGTGCTGTACATAAATGAAAAATGGTTTTTTTTTTCTAAGTAATGACGTGTTGCGAATTGTCTATATATTATCACTGTCAATATTATTTTGAGAGTTATTATTGAAATTATAATTTTAATAGTTTTACAAATCTATTATTAAGAATATTTTAAAATTGTATTATTATTTCTGTTATTCGTGCATTACACGTGCATAACACGATTTTAAAATTGTATTATTATTATTGTTGTGATTGTAATTTGTTTTCCACTTAAGTTAATGCAATGAAAATGATAATAAATCTGGTAACTATTTACTTCAACCCAAACTAATATTAAATTAACATGGCAAGACGTCTTTTTCCCGTCTATGTTTGTAGCATTTTCAGAAACTAATACAATGCATAACAATTAACAGTAATGTACCCAAAAAAGTTGTAGAAAACAAACTGCAAAGGGTATCGTACCACTATTTTGTAAACAATATGAAACAGCACATCTGTCGGAACAATATATGTGAAACCATTTGTAATAAACATCGACACGCCAACAACTACTCCATCGGATTTTCTGAAAGTCGGGCACCCCGAATATCCATGCAACATTGGAGATCCAACTTCAATTAAAGGAAGGTCTGGGTGATAACCGTATATCTCTTCACTTAAATACCCTTTAGCCACAACACCTGCGACCGTTCTGTATGGAGGCAACGGTAAATTCTTCATAGTGAGAGCATATTCTTCATCATTCGGGTCTCGAAGGGTACGTTTACGATCTATTTTCTTTCCAATGCTTCCAGGAGGAGGTGTATATTTGTATGACGTACTGCCAATCCAGGTAGAGAAGAGTATATCCGAAGCAAACCCGTAAGTAAAAAGTGGAACTCCATCTTCAAGAGAGATTTGAGGGGCGTGAACACTTAAACTTCTCTCCAGTCTTGGATTGAATTCGCAAAATGGAAATATCAAATTGTGGAAACTCATGTAGATAACCTTTCTAAGACAACCTTCTTTGTTGCTTCTGACAAAAACCTCTTCTTCACCATCCTTCCAATATTCCTTCTGACCCATAATGTGAAATGCCGTTACCAAGTGGCCATCTTCTGTAAAACATAATGCACCGCTTTGTGCAATAAGCTTATTCTCCTTATCGCTGCAAACCTCGATTATAGCCCAAACAAGATCTTTTTGGTCCTCATCATACGAAATATTTAGATCTGAGTATTTTAGAAGAATACAAGAACAAAATGTTCATACCAAAACGATTATTGTTTGAAATAAATACATAACAAACCTAATGCCTATTTTCTGACATAAAATGAAACCAAATATTAATGAGATTGAAAATTACCGAAATCAATGGCTAACAATTAAAGGATCGGTCGGAATTAGGGCTTTGTAATGAGCTTGAACGGCCTCAGTTGAATTCCGATTTGATGACTAGAAAAATAGAAACTCAGCCGTTTAAAGGATCGGTTGGAATTAGGTCTTTGTAAGGAGCTTGAACGGCCTAATGCGTAGTTTCTATTTTGTTTGAAATAAACACATAACAAACCTAATTTTAATTTTTAATTAGAACATTTTTTTTAATAAAAAAACGGTTTCAAGAATTTATATGAACACTATTTTTCAAATTGATATGTTAGTACATTTTTAAAAAAATAGAATTTATCTTTTAAAAAATATTTTTATGTTAAAATTATTTGTCCAAAATTTATCCAAAATATGATTTATCTTACCAAAATAAATACTATTACGTTTTTATATAAAAAGTAGTTTTGGTGCGATTTTAACTATATTTTTTTTTTCAAATTTTGTAATATTATTTCATTAACATTAATGTCATTGCGTTACATGAAAGTTCATTACAATGTATTTTTTTTTTTGGTTGGCTTACTCATTTTGAAAAGTGTTTCCTCCTTGCGTTCTAACGCACAGGTGGCATACTAATTTTTAATTAAACAAAGAAAGCGCAATATTGAATTCCAAATCAAAACACACAAGATGAGGGAGTCTGGTCGTAACTCTAAAGGAGGCTCAGGCAAAAACAGAGGCGGAGCCACGCCCATTGATAAGCCCATTGACTTTTCATTTTGTATCAAATTAGCACTAGTAAATTTTGTTGGAAAAATTGTGTTTTGAAGGAAATAATGAGTATTTTCTGAAATGAATTATTTGTCGAAATGACAAAATGTTTGTGGGTTTGTGTTCTACTCCATGAGGACATAAAGATTGATTATTCATTTGTCCAATTTGGTTAAGGGATAAGTAAGATATGAAGGCTCAAAGTAAGTGGGTTGGAATGGGGATAATGTGTTATCCCACATTGAAAAAAGATGTAAAAGTGGGTAAGTTTATATACTACTATGCTTTCCATAGTGGTATGAATGTGTGGCATAGAGGCTCTCTCTCGCGCACAGGTGCGCAGGGGGGGTGCAAATAAAGGGCCCGATTTGCCTACTGGCTACCGAACCCATGTGCTAGCGCGTCCTGCGGACACGAATGTAGCCCCGAAATAGGCTGCTCGCGCGAACCCACTTTTTGCTATTTTTTTTGGACAAAAACAGTCCAGACCTTTGAGTTTCTCCATCAGTTTTGGTGAACTGAAACACTTAGGATTCCGAATTAACTCTGTGTTAATTCCTCCTCCCTTCAGTTATCTTTGGATGCTATATTAACAAACCTACACCTCCAGTTTACACACACGAAATGTTCCACCACCAACAGTCCCTTGCAATTTTCTTTTGCTGCATATTGATAAATCCCTCTTTCCATTGCTCTCCTGCATTCTGCATTGGTGGTGATCAAAACCAAGCTCAGTATCAATTCGCCGGAAGTTCCCTTGTGCACTTACGTTCCGGTCCGCGCCGTTTTATCCTGGGAAGCAACCGTCCGACTGATCCTCAAGCACAATTCGGTGAGGGGACGAAATTGCTTTAAGGAGAGTGTGCTTCACACGACTCGGGCAAATTTCAGTATTGGGTTTTAATTTTCTGCTTGCTGTTTTAGCTTATTTAAATTCTGCATCTGTTTTCTTTCGTATATTACCTGTTATTTCTTAAATTTTGTCTAACAATCTTAAAGCAATTTGATTCCAATCGAAGGATAACAGAAAAAAAAAAAAACAGAACAGAAAACTGAAAATAAAATAGTAACTAATACCTTCTGGTTTTGTTTCAGAAATGACTAATGATTCGAGCACTGCTAACAAATCTGCAACTGGTTCGGGAAAGGATTCCGAGACTCCTCGTACGGAGGATACGCATCGTGTGGAAACCAATTCAAGGAATATGGTTGTTCCAACTGTTCCGGCTCATTATAGTGAGAAGCCAGAGAAATTTGTTGGCCAAGATTTCAAACGTTGGCAGCAAAAGATGCTCTTCTATTTGACTACCTTGAATTTAGCAAGGTTTCTCAAGGAAGATCCGCCTGTGTTGGGTGAAAACGAGGCTGATCCGCAAGCCGTAATCGCTCTTGATGCTTGGAAGCATTCTGAGTTTCTTTGCCGAAACTATGTGCTCAATGGGTTGTCGGATACACTTTACAATGTGTTTAGTGTGAAGAAGACGGCAAAGGAGTTATGGGAATCCTTGGAGCATAAGTACAAAGTTGATGATGCGGGTTCAAAGAAGTTTATTGTAGGTCGTTTCCTCGACTACAAGATGGTAGACTCTAAAACTTTTAGGAGTCAAGTGGAAGAGTTGCAAGTTATAATTCATGAAATTCTTGCCGAGGGAATGATGATGTGTGAGAACTTTCAAGTGGCTTCTATCATTGAAAAGTTGCCTCCCTCTTGGAAGGATTTTAAGAATTATTTAAAACATAAGCGAAAGACTATGGATGTGGAAGCGCTTGCTATTCGTCTCCGTATTGAAGAAGAGAATAGGGTTGCAGAAAAGAAGTTGAATCACCTTCTAGTGGCAAAAGCTAATGTGGTGGAGCATGGTGGTAGTAGCTCCAAGAATAAAGGGAAAACTAAAGTTGTGCCCGGAAATGGTTCTAGTTTGAAGGCTAAAGGAGGAATTTCGAAGAAGAAATTTGTTGGAACGTGCTATAATTGTGGCATTGCGGGCCACAAGTCCTCCGAGTGTAGAAAGCCTAAGAAGCAAGTTAATATGGTTGATGTTATGACAAATGAAGTTGCCGATATGACTTTGGTGGCGGTAATTTCCGAGGTGAATTTGGTGGGTTCAAACCCAAATCAATGGTGGATCGACAGCGGGGCTACTCGACATGTTTGTTCCAACAAGGACATGTTTAGTACCTTTGAAGCTTTTGAAAGTGGAGAAACATTGTTTATGGGAAATTCGGCTACCTCCGAGGTGAAAGGTAAAGGGAATGTGGTGTTAAAAATGACTTCGGGAAAAGAGGTGACTCTTAGTAATGTGCTTTATGTTCCCGACATCCGCAAATCTAGTGTCCGGTTCTCTTTTGGTTAAGCACGGGTTTCGTGTTGTGTTTGAATCCGATATGGTGACATTGTCTAAGAGTGGAATGTTTGTAGGCAAAGGCTATGTGAGTGATGGTATGTTCAAGCTTAGTGGAATGGTTGTGAAAGCAAATGTAATGGCTAATAAGCCAAGTGGTATGGTTGCAAATGTAATGGCTAATAAGCCAAAAGTCAATGAAATGAATAATTCTTCTGCTTACTTGCTTGAGTCCTCTAATTTGTGGCATGGTAGATTAGGACATGTTAATTATGATACTATACGTAGATTAATTAACTTGAATTGCATACCAAAATGTAAAATAGACTACAAACATAAATGTGAAACTTGTGTTGAAGCAAAATTCACAAAACCCCCGTTCCATTCTATTGAAAGAAATAATGAACCACTTGATTTGGTTCACACGGATTTATGTGACTTCAAGTCAACACAGTCACGAGGGAGCAATAAGTATTTTATGACTTTTGTGGATGATAGTACAAAATTTTGTTATGTGTATCTTCTCAAAAGTAAAGATGAGGCAATAGAAAAATTTGTTCTCTATAAAAATGAAGTTGAAAATCAACTTAACCGGAAAATAAAAGTCATAAGAAGTGATCGTGGTGAGTATGAATTTCCTTTTGAAGGTATTTGTGCTCAACATGGAATAAAACATGAAACAACACCACCTTATACACCACAATCCAATGGAGTTGCGGAACGGAAAAATCGGACTCTAAAGGACATGATGAATGCCATGTTAATTAGTTCGGGGCTACCGGATAACATGTGGGGTGAAGCCGTATTGTCGGCCAACTATGTGTTAAATAAAATGCCTCGAAAGAAAATAAATAAGAGCCCCTACGAAATGTGGCATGGAAGAGTGCCATCTTACCAATACTTGCGAGTGTGGGGGTGTCTTGCGAAGGTTGCAATTCCACCACCTAAAAAGGTGAAAATTGGACCAAAAACTATTGATGGCATATTTATCGGGTATGCTCACAATAGTAGTGCTTATAGATTTCTTGTGCATAAATCTAAAATTGAAGATATACACAAGAATACTATAATGGAATCAAGGAATGCTTCTTTCTTTGAAAATGTGTTTCCATGTAAGAGAGACGGAGCAAGCTCGTCTAAAAGAACACATGATTCAATAGAAGAAGAAGGAGATGAAGAAAATCATCATGATGGAAATGATGAAGAAGAGGTGGAACCTCGACGGAGCAAACGAGGTAGGGTAGAAAAATCTTTTGGCCCGGATTTTTTAACCTATATGCTTGAAGGTGAACCACAAAGTTACGAAGAGGCCGTGAACTCTTCGGAAGGACCTTTGTGGAAAGAGGCCATAAAAAGTGAGATTGATTCCATTTTACAAAATCACACTTGGGAGTTAGTGGATCTTCCTCCAGGAAGTAAACCACTAGGCTATAGGTGGATTTTTAAAGGAAAATGAAGACGGACGGAACAATCGACAAGTATAAGGCAAGACTTGTAATTAAAGGTTACAAGCAAAAGGAAGGCCTTGATTACTTTGACACGTATTCTCCAGTTACGAGAATAACATCTATAAGGATGATACTTGCCATAGCTGCTTTGCGGAATCTTGAAGTACATCAAATGGATGTTAAAACAGCCTTTCTAAATGGAGAATTAGAAGAGGAGATTTGCATGGAACAACCGGAAGGGTTTTCTGCGCCAGCGGGGCAAGAAAAGAAAGTGTGCAAGTTAATAAAGTCTTTGTATGGCTTGAAACAAGCACCAAAACAGTGGCATCAAAAGTTTGATCAAGCCATGTTGGAAAGTGGATTTACAATAAATGAATGTGATAAATGTGTCTATGTTAAAAGTACGGAAAATGGCTACGTCATTTTGTGTCTTTATGTAGACGACATGCTTATCATAGGAAGTTGTGATAAGATGATAAAATCCACAAAGAATATGTTGAACTCAAAGTTTGACATGAAAGACATGGGTTTAGCTGATGTAATTCTTGGCGTGAAAATTTCTAGAATTTCAAATGGACTTGCTTTAAGCCAGTCACATTATGTGGATAAAATTCTTGAAAAATTCAGCAAGGATGATTTAGCTATAGCTAGAACCCCAATCGACATGAGTCAACATCTCTCAAAGAATAGAGGCGAACCAGTTTCTCAAGTTGAATACTCGAGAATTATTGGAAGTTTAATGTATTTGATGAGTTGTACAAGGCCAGATATTGCTTACACAGTTAGCAAACTGAGCAGATATACAAGCAATCCTGGAGCGGAGCATTGGAGAAGTATAGTGAGAGTACTAAGGTACTTAAGACACACTCGAGAGTATGCATTACACTATACTAGACATCCAGCTGTGATTGAGGGATATAGTGATGCTAATTGGATATCCGATATAAAAGACTTAAGGTCTACGAGCGGATACGTGTTTACATTAGCAGGAGCAGCTATATCATGGAAATCTTCTAAGCAAACGGTTATAGCTAGATCCACAATGGAATCTGAGTTTATAGCGTTAGATAAATGTGGTGAAGAAGCCGAGTGGCTACGCCAATTTGTAGAAGATATTCCAAGATGGACAAAGCCTGTGCCACCAATCTGTATACATTGCGATAGCCAATCAGCAATTGGAAGGGCACATAATCATTTGTATAATGGTAAGTCTAGACACATACGTCGAAGACATAATACCATTAGACAACTACTTTCAACTGGTACAATTTCCATTGACTATGTTAAGTCAAAGGAAAATTTAGCGGATCCGTTAACCAAAGGGTTAAATAGAGAGTTAGTTGAAAGTTCAGCGAGGGGAATGGGACTTAAAGCCTCTTAAAATTTAAACACAGTGGAAAACCCAATCTAGATGACTGGAGATCCCAGGAACTAGATTCAATGGGACAACCTAACTGTTAAAAGACTTGTCGCGTCACTGTGGGGGAACCAACCCCATGTCCATTCCTGTTAGTGACATCCCGAAAGGATGAGGATAAGCATTTGGCTTTTAATGATTCTTATGCGTCGAAAGATTCGAGCGGGGTAATACGGGTTACTTATAAGAATCACCTATGTGAGAGAGAAGTGGGGCCGCTTCGAGGAGAATTGCGTGAGGCTCAATTCTTAGACCCTCTCACAGAACCAGGCTTATGTTCAGGGCCATGAACGAACATAACTATGAGAATTGAAATGAGTTAGGACGTTACTTGTGTCAAGCATATGATCGGCTACACAAAAAGCATAACGATTCAAGGACATCGCGTCTATCGACTTGCTAGTAGAGTAAATATGCTTGTACGAGCGAAGATTCAATGGGCATTCCCACATCTATCGTATGCAAGTTTTCGTCTGCCGGACTTGATCACCATATTCCGCATTATTTCTTCATATGGGGGATTGTTGGAAAAATTGTGTTTTGAAGGAAATAATGAGTATTTTCTGAAATGAATTATTTGTCGAAATGACAAAATGTTTGTGGGTTTGTGTTCTACTCCATGAGGACATAAAGATTGATTATTCATTTGTCCAATTTGGTTAAGGGATAAGTAAGATATGAAGGCTCAAAGTAAGTGGGTTGGAATGGGGATAATGTGTTATCCCACATTGAAAAAAGATGTAAAAGTGGGTAAGTTTATATACTACTATGCTTTCCATAGTGGTATGAATGTGTGGCATAGATGCTCTCTCTCGCGCACAGGTGCGCATGGGGGGTGCAAATCAAGGGCCCGATTTGCCTACCGGCTACCGAACTCATGTGCGAGCGCGTCCTGTGGACACGAATGTAGCCCCGAAATGGGCTGCTCGCGCGAACCCACTTTTTACTATTTTTTTTTGGACAAAAACAGCCCAGACCTTTGAGTTTCTCCATCAGTTCATCAGTTTTGGTGAACTGAAACACTTAGGATTCCGAATTAACTCTGTGTTAATTCCTCCTCCCTTCAGTTATCTTTGGATGCTATATTAACAAACCTACACCTCCAGTTTACACACACGAAATGTTCCACCACCAACAGTCCCTTGCAATTTTCTTTTGCTGCATATTGATAAATCCCTCTTTCCATTGCTCTCCTGCATTCTGCATTGGTGGTGATCAAAACCAAGCTCAGTATCAATTCGCCGGAAGTTCCCTTGTGCACTTACGTTCCGGTCCGCGCCGTTTTATCCTGGGAAGCAACCGTCCGACTGATCCTCAAGCACAATTCGGTGAGGGGACGAAATTGCTTTAAGGAGAGTGTGCTTCACACGACTCGGGCAAATTTCAGTATTGGGTTTTAATTTTCTGCTTGCTGTTTTAGCTTATTTAAATTCTGCATCTGTTTTCTTTCGTATATTACCTGTTATTTCTTAAATTTTGTCTAACAAATTTGTATACTCCCTTCGTCCCAGATTAAGGTACTTACTTTTTTTTTTGGTTTGTCCCAGACTAAGGTTCTTAGTTGCTTTATTACCTAAAATGGACCATGAGACCCACTTGTCATTCTCACAACAAAAACTCTTTACCCACTTTATTTCTCTTACTTTCTCTTACTTACTTTTTCATACTCACAACATTTACTTTTTCTTAATCTCCGTGTAAAGTCAAACTAAGAACTTTAGTCCGGGACGGAGGGAGTGTTTGTTATTTTTACTATGAAAATTTGTATTTTGCCCCCCTTTAAATCAAGAAAAAAGAACACTAAATCATATTTTTTCCCCCTTTCAAAATTAAATTTAGGTATTACATCACAATAGTCGAAAATAAAAATAATCTTGCCCCCGTTGCAAGAAAATCGTGGCTCCGCCACTGGGCAAAAAGGTGACATTGTGATGTTGGAGGTTCAGTTAGTGAGGCGTAGGCAAAAGGTGAGGCTTTGAGTGTGTTATCATTTTAAAGGACATAATTTTTTTTACAATTTGGTGGCAAAATTCATATGTAATCTTTTAATTCTCTTTACAAACATTTAGTTTTTGCAAGTATAAAGAGACCTGTGAAAAAAAACCGAAAAAAATATTTAGGGACAAAGTTATGATCGAAATGAACACTCATTTTGAGACAAAAATTTCCTAAAAATGAACACTCATTTACGGACAGAGGGAGTAGTACAATTTATTTTAGGGTTAATGACAGATTAGGGCCTGAACTGCATGGGGGTGCGTCTAAACGGGGCCTGGGTTATTTTTTCGCTAGATCAGGGCTCAATATCTAAATTTTTCGGCAGTTAAGGGCTTTTTGACGGAAATCGTTAGAAAAGTCAGTTAAGTGCCATGTGCCGAGCACGTGATACACGGATTGGATGGGTTTCTAATGATATTAGTTAGTAAGGGTTTTAGTGAAATTTTTGAAACTTAGAGGGCTTAAAAATGAAATAAATATTTTTTCTAAATAATCAAGTATATAATAAAATAAGTAATTATCATATATAAAAAAAATTTATTAAAAAAATCAAAATTATTAAACAAATTAATCTAATAGCTATATTAAATATAAAAGGATTTAGATTATTTTCTAAATAATAAATTTAAAATAAAGAAAATTATAAATAATTTTAAATTTTATTCTATGAACATAATAAATTACTTTTTAGGTTAAATCAATTGCACTAATGAAAATCTAAAACTTGCTATTGAGTATTGACACAGCATCAACAATACTATCAATAACATGTTTTAGATTTTCATTAGAATAATTATATTAACCTAAAATCATTGGTCAAAGTTCCTTCGTAGTAACGTCGAAAAAAGTATGAAAGTCGTTTTGGGACGGAGGGAGTATAATATTCCTAGAAAAAAGTATGAAAGTCATTTTGGGACTATGAAATATGAAAGTCATTTTGGGACGGAGGGAGTATAATATTCTTAGAAAAAAGTATGAAAGTCATTTTGGGACGGAGGGATTATAATATTAATACTAACCATCACCACACCCACCGCCACCAACACCACCACCATTGACACCGCCATCTATGAACACCACCGTCAACACACCAAAACCACCACCGCCACCACACCACCGTCAACACACCAAAACCACCGCCACCACCTTCATTCTCCCACAACCACATCTTTAGAACTACAATCAAATTTCCAGCTCAATCTTAGAGGAAAAAAACAAAATTCCCAAATCTGGGCTTCAAACAAATCGTCAACACACCAAAACCACCACCGCCACCACCCCACCGTCAACACACCAAAACCATCGCCACCACCTTCATTCTCCCACAACCACATCTTTAGAACTACAATCAAATTTCCAGCTCAATCTTAGAGGAAAAAATCAAAAATCCCAAATCTGGGCTTCAAACAAATCGGCATCTTCATGGGCGAATTTGGTCAGATCTAGACCAGATATTCTTCTCGAATGTCTCGATTATGCTCGCACGAGAGAGAGGAGAAATTGGTGAGGGTCCGATCGGTTGTCGATTGAAAGGGGACGAGGGGGTGTGCGGCTTCAACAAATCTGGAGAAGGGGTGTTGATGGATTGGGGGTAGGGTTTGTTGATTTAGTGGTGGAGAGAGAGTGGGTAGCGCCGGAAGTTCGAGAGAGAGAGAGAGTTGGGAGACGCCGGCAGTTGGAAGTCGCCGGCGTTGGGAGTCGCCGGCGTTGGGAGAGACGCGAAATTGGTGAGGTCGGTGTAGGGAGAAACAGAGAGGAGAGGGGGGGGGGTTGAGGAGTCTTTTATTTGTAGCCCATTATTATTTTAGCCCCTTTAGTTTCACAATGTGCATTAGAACCCTAGATTGCATATATAAATTACAAACCCATCCAATCCGTGTATCACGTGCTCGGCACATGGCACTTAACTGACTTTTCTAACGATTTTCGTCAAAAATCCCTTAACTGCCGAAAAATTTAGATATTGAGCCCTGATCTAGCGAGGAAATAAAACCCAGGCCCCGTTTAGACGCACCCCCCTGCAGTTCAGGCCCTAATCTGTCATTAACTCTTTATTTTATTTATTTATATAATTGAGTTACATTTGGACCAACTCACGAACTTTAGGCATGCACTTAGAAAAAAATACTTTAATTTAATTGAACAACGTCACATTTTATTTGTTGATAAGTTGATCAATTAAGTAGAAAATTCAAAAGAAGCAACACTGAGAATGAGGTGGACCATTATCCTTATCAAACATGCCACAAATTCCTTTACATTGTCCACTACTATGTCTCCACATAGAAATCCACCCATTACAAATCAATCTAAGTGCATTATGCCTCCTTTTACACAAACTCCACTACAAACAATCTTTTTATTAAAAGACAAATCCACTCAAAAACCACTTCTTTCCCATAAATAGACACTTGAATTATTTTGCTTCCAAAACCAAAGCTCATCATCTATGGCCGTAGTTCATTATTTAGACACCATTTTAGTCCCCTTGAGCCTCTTCATTACCTTTGGCTACCATGCCTACCTTTGGCACAATTTCAAGAAGAAGCCATGCCTAACAACAATAGGCATGAACACCATCAAGCGCCGCCTTTGGTTGCAAGAAATGAAACAGGCACGAGTTAACCTCGACCACTCCAAAATTAACCTCGTTAAGTTCTTTCATTGATTTTCGCAAATAAACGTTATTTTTTGTTTTTTCCTTAGGGCAATGACACACATGGAATGTTAGCTGTCCAAAGCTTGAGGAATGCGTTAATGGCAACTATACTAACAGGTACAATCACAATCCTCGTAATCCTATCATTGGCAGCTCTAACCAACAACACCTACAAAGTCAACCACCTCTTCAACAACACGTTTTTCGGGGTCCAAACCAACAAGCTCCTCTTCCTAAAGTATGGATCCACATCAATCTTCTTGTTGGCTAGCTTCTTGTGCAGTTCCATGGCGCTAGTGAACTTGGTTGATGCCAATTACTTGATCTACGCGTTGGGAGGGGAGGGGTCTTCTTCTATGTCTGCTTTGTGTCCGGGACACACGCAGACAGTTATGGAGAGAGGGTTTGTGTTGGGGGTGGTGGGGAATAGAGTTTTGTGCATCGCGTTTTCTCTGCTGATGTGGATGTTTGGTCCGGTTCTGGTCGCAATTTCATCCGTGGCGTTAGTTTGGGGTCTCTATATGCTTGATTTTAGTGGTGCAGTTGTTGCTAAAGCTAGTAATGATAAAAGCTTCCTTTGAACTAGCTAGCTAGCTAGCTAGCTAGCTAGTTACCTACCTCGGATTTACGCATGTATTATAACGCAAGTATGCATGTTTGATCGATTGTAACTATAGGAAAATCAGGTTCAGGTGATTTGAGTAGAAATGTGGCATCTAAAACCTTTAAAGGCAGCATTAGTGGCACTTGATTTTGTGGTTTGTAGATGTAAAACTACTCAAGTGTCCTTTCACAAATATTTTCTTTATTTCGTTTTCAACTTTGACGAGATGTTAGGGGTCACTATTGGATAATTATTGTTAGTGAACATGTACTTCTCTTTGTTTCTATATGGGCGAATGACCAAACGGTGCAACATAGTTTCTATACCGATAT
Organism: Campanula takesimana; assembly: GCA_026119855.1. Classification (NCBI taxonomy): domain Eukaryota; kingdom Viridiplantae; phylum Streptophyta; class Magnoliopsida; order Asterales; family Campanulaceae; genus Campanula; species Campanula takesimana. The sequence continues at coordinate 405,780 of JAOWBW010000996.1, forward strand.
TACTACTTAAGAGCGGTGTGTAACAAATGAAGGTGAAACTCTCGAAAGGGTTTTTTTTTTCTTTTTATATGTTACAAGTGTAAGCATGAAAAACTCAATCTTTACATCACAAACTCTTATGTATATATATATATATACCAGCCTTTGTTCTGTTCGGCTTAACTTTCTAGTTTCCCTATTTGCCTCCCCTCCCTACTGACCGACCCCTACTGACGACATTGCTACGAGGGTATGTTGTACATATGAATCAAGCCCCAACAGAGATCGGTCGAGATGTTCAACCAACCTTTCCAGTCTTTATCATCCTCTTCAGATTGCAGTTTGTTTAACTCCCAACATCATCCCCCTCTAAACACGCATCTGAAGAGTTAAAAGGAGTCAGCAAAAAGATCCATTGAAAGGTGAAAATATGGATAGGATTAATAAATCTCATTTGCCTTCATCCAAAAATCAAAATATGATATTCATACAAAATTACATGCAACAATAGACAAGTTCATTATTTGAGGTGCTTGAAGGTAAAGAAAATTAATACATTACTCATCTGATATTAAGAATATTTACTATGAAATCCCGCTTCACCAAAAAACCTAAAAGAGTCGAGTGTCACATCAACTTTAGATGGAGCCATATTAAGCAATATTTTCAACGAAAATAACATGGTTATCTTACTATGTGCAACCATATCCTACAATACTGTCAAAAGATGAGGATAACCGACAAGTCTGCATCTCAAAACTGTCCTACTTGACCTTGACAATAGATCTAACTTGAGACACAGTTTTGTAGTCAATACTGAATCGAACAAAAGAAAAAAAAAAACTAATATTACTATTTGGAGCCCACATCGTATCTTCAAAGTTAGCATAGAAAATTTGTGGGGGATTTCTGAAACTAAACTAATTCTTGAGATTATAAAGATTTGGTTTACATACAATTATTTGGTAGGAGCTCGTTACCTACTGAGTTGTATAGAAGCAATTATCTGTTACCTAATGTTAAGAGTTACATGGAATATGGATGCTCTTATCTTTAGTTGTGTCCATCCTACTTCTTAAGCGTATTTCTCATAATTTAGGATGGGCCGTCTAGAATTTACCTGCAAAAAGAATCCTACGATATGCAAATCCTATCTCAACGCAAATCAGGAACCTAAATTTGTGATACATGACAATTATCCCAGTTCAATGACTATGAGCATGGCCAATAAAATTATAGGTGGACTTGAGACACATACATGAAAATAACCAGCACTTTAAACGCAAAAAGATAGAGATTTATGACCAAATAGTTTTGGAAGGTAAATCACAATACAATTATTTTTCATTTTGAGAACTAATGTTTCACCACAAGGTAAACAGGTTTCCTAAACCTCCAATACCCCAATCCATTTTGACATATAATCAAGTAGTCAGGCACACAATAAACCCAGAAAAAGAGTCATTTACTATAAATAGGCATATACCCTGTATTTGTAATATATACTCCGTATGTATATAAAATATGATATATACTCCCTCCGTCCCGGTAGAAGCTTCACCTTTTACCCAAAAGGGTGTCCCATTAAAAGCTTCACCTTTCCTAAAATAGTTATAAATATAATCCCCACTTGTCAACCTCACTCATTTTTTCCTCACATACTTCAATTGTGGTCCCCACTTGTCATACCCACTAACTTTTTCCACTCACATTTAAATTATGGGTCCCACTTGTCATACTCACTCATTTCTTCCCTCTTGCAACCCATTTGCCACTCATCACTTTTATTAATTCTTGTGCCACTCCCAAAATGGTGAAGCTTCTACCGAGACGGATGGAGTTTAATATATATATATATATATGTCGTGCTCCTGTGAGAGCCTAAATATAGTGAGAACCGTGAGAACATGGATACATTAGGTTTTACCTAATGTATCCAATGGTTCACTTGGATACATTGGATACATTACTTGGATACATTAGGTTCTTACCTAATGTATCCAAGTTCTCACGATATTTAGGTTCTCATTTGAGCACCTACCTACATATATATATATATATATATATACTCCCTCCGTCCCAAAACACCTTGCACCATTTTGAAGATGCACGGGAATTAAGGAATGAGTATAAAAATCCAAAAGTAATGTGAGTGGGAAAGAGGTTGTGAGTAGGATAAGTTGAGTGGGATTTACAAGTGGGGTCCAAAATTAGGTGTGTGAGTATGACAAGTGGGGTAGGAAGAATAGAAAAATAATAAAATTTGAACATTTTAGGAAAGGGGACTTACCAATGGGACACCCAAAAAGGAAATAAGTGCAAGGTGTTTTGGGACGGAGGGAGTATATAAGATTGCGATCACAAGAAAATACTCTATCCATCCCAAAGAAATAATCTCCGTTTCCTCTTTGGTTGCACCAAATAAAGATTATCATTTCTAGAAAATACCCAAGTTTTATGCAATTTAAATTCCCAAACAAGTAAAGCTACAACCTCAAAAGGTTAGTCGTCTAGAACCACACTATCTTTTGCAGGCAGAGGGTGGTATCTGATAAGGAATGGTTGTCTTATTTGTTCCTTAATCAACCCATCATTATTTATTTGCAGCCAACATTTCAGACGCAATAACCATACACCAAACTGGACCAAATATTGCTACGCAGTATACATAAAATAAGAGAACTTACCATTAAAATTTTGCGATGATTACCGCGGCAAAGCCAGGTCCGAACAAACTCAAGGGGATGCATATCGAAATGAAGTCAGTCAAAAAGATATAGAATGCATGTTAACTTGAACTCTGATCAGGCTTTGACCCATAAAAACTGCGCCGTCTTCTTAGTATCTCAGCTTCTCTAGATATTTGAATATCTGAAGGCCAGAATGTTTGATGTATAACTTTGTAAATATAACGAGGAAGCATTGCTAAGACTAGTATCAGCAAAATGGTGAGCCAATAAGTAGGCGACTTTGCCAGATGGTAGATTGTCCTGCCAAATATAAAGAAGCATATTAGTCCAGATGGTAATCTTAGAATCCAGAAAATGTTACAGTACTCTTAAGCAACAGACTACTAACCCATAATTAGGGAAAATGGGTATAGAGTCCAACACCACCACACAAGCATATGTAATTATTACTGAACCCCATATTGCTATATGGGTATATAATATCCATCGCTGAATATCCATAGCCAAATGCAAATTCACCAGGATAACCACTGCAATAGTCCACAAGCTACCCAAGCTCCATATGTCAATCGTGCTTTCCCAGTAAGTTACTAAGGGAACACAGAAAAGAACGAGGCTCTGCCACAACGTGTCGATCATCGTGATCCAGAACAGGTACAGATTGTAACTTTCTTGCCTATAGCCTGCCTCATAAAGTTTAGGATACTTGAGTAGTGTCTTATGACTCAAGTCCTTGTCCATGATACCAACAACGATAGTAGGTATTGAAGTATAGATAACAGAGTAAAACACACTGCTCCAATCAGTTAATGCAGAAGTTGTTGAGAAAGCCGTGAATAATATGTACCTGACAATAAAAATCAAAGATTACTGGTTCAGAAATAATTTATTAAGCAAGGCATGACAATATATGTTCCCCAATTGAAACTTTAGAGACTTCCAAATCACGGGAATATATGTTAGTGGGTCAAGGATTGTGGATCTGAGTATTTAAACATAATCAAGTTACGTATCCTTGAAACAAGCACAAACACACACATATATATATATATGTATATGTGTGTGTATGTATATTCTTAAGTCAGAACCCTTGTATTTGAAATAAAGCAACAGCATAAAGCCATGAGATAGAGCAGATGGCATATCTCCTATAGCCTGGCGGTAAATCAAAAGAGCAATCACTTCATTGCACACTATGATTTCAAGAACACTTCAAATTTAGTAATATGGACATACGAAACCAGGTATCTACAGAGCTAAAATAACTTACCAAACTCCTCACAGTTTTGGTAACTTGTATCAAATCAAGATATGCTTACACGAGATAGCACAAAAGTAATTTTCTGGAGCTTTAAACGTACTTATACTCGTCTACATTCCATATAAAGATACTATATCAATATGGCTATATGTTGGTGCCTTGGATTAAGGTCGGGAATTTGATCAAAGCATACCTTGATATAGAGATAAAATGATTTGTTGTTGTTGTTGTTGTTTATGATAAAGATAAGGATGAAGACTGGGCCCACTATGGAGGTATTTTCAGAGGCTAAAATGTAATTTTCTATGCCTAAAATGGAAGGATGGGTAAGGGGACTCTGTTTTGGGACACCCCAAAAGGAGTATGAGACACCCCAAAAGGAATAAGGGACTCTAATAATGGGGCGAAAAGTGTAATATCTATGCTACTGAAGAGAAACTAGAGAATTATTTAGGATATGAATAATTTTATGTACTGAATACCAGTACAAAGTTAATATTTATGAAAGAAAATTAGATGCAAGGATATTAACAATGTTTTCAAATGCAAGACAAAAGTTAGAAAGGTAGACTTCAAAGGGCATCTCAAACTGCAAACTATCATTCACTTATTGTGCATTTCAGGAATACACCAAAAGAAGGTATAACCTTGAAGAAGACCCCAAACTGCATTTAACAAATGCCGAAAAGTGGAGTGTCTTAATTGCAGTTAAAGATCTAGGGAAGTACAAATGGAGTTACAGGAATTATTCACATAAAGTATAATTAGCAGGATCATAACAAGAGAAGGAAGAACAGAGTAAATCAGAGAGAAAACAAAGAAAGGTTCATCATGCATATCGACACCCCTCTTGTTTTTCCTATGTAAAACTTAATTGTCCTCCATAGTATATATTCTCTCTCCTAGTGTTTAAACTTTTTTCTCTTCCAAACCTTTCAGAAAATAAATTTTAACACGATCATATGATCCTTACTGGGAGGTGCGTGGGCGCTAATAGCATTGATCACGGTTCCTCTAACCAGATTTGTGGTTATGATCGTAACCCTGTTCTCAAAAATAGTTTTACCATAGTTCAATTGATCATGGCTCCTCATTTAAACATAAAAAGTGATCACGCCTTCGCACAAGTCAACTTAATGAGACTAGTAATAAACAAAGCTCCCATTAGATGCACTATCTGTACTCAAGGAGTAAAAATGGAATCAACCATCTTAGATGCAAACCTATCAGCCTGATTATATGCTTTTATAAGCTGGATATTAACTGAGCATGCATAGTGATTGTTTCTTTCATTTAGCACCATATGAAATCACAATTTTCTAAAAACCTGGAATTAAACTGGAGAAACTAGGAAAAACAAATGTACATGATGTGTGTACATTGCACAGAGAACATGATCTCTCATCATTCAAGTCTGTAATAGAAGATTACCAAAAGGAAATGGTGCATACCAGAAGAGCATCATCACAAAAACAGCATTTCGATAGAAGTTGTAAAGGACCAAATAGCCAACACGTTGATAATTCCAATGCCCATGAACCAAAAGCAGCCTTTTCAGAAACCGAAACTGTCCCATAGCAAAATCAGAAGCCATCACTGCTTGACGCCCTTCCTGGCCGCATATCCCAACTCCAACATCGGCCATTTGGATCATTGAAACATCATTAGCGCCTAAAAAGTACAGTGTGTCAGCGAAAGGGGAAGAAAGAGGGTTTTCACCCAGCTAAGGCTTTTCATCAATGTTTATGCACAAATATTTACTCTAGCAAGTAGCCATCTCAAAAATCAAGAGTAAATATTATAACAATGCAAACTTTTCAAGCTTTGAATACGAAACGAAAGCTATGGCATTTCTCTGCCCTAACAACTAAGCAATCATACCAGTAATCAACTTACCATCACCTATTGCTAGAGTCATATCATCAGTGCGACTCTTTATCAAGTCAACAACTCCAGCTTTTTGTAAGGGTGCAACACGGCAACACAGCACAACCTTGCATGAGGTTGCAAGATCGTACAGCTGTTGAAGAAAAGCAGTATATAGTTAGATAAATTTTATGAGTATGAAAAAAATGGAGCTCATATCATGTGTCAACAATGAAGTAATACGCTACATATAGACAAATAACTAGAGAACAATAACAAAGCCATCAAACAAAAGTAAATGATATAGGAAACGATTTAAGAAATATTGAATTTTATATAGGGGAAAGGATCCATACATCTGATTCCAGATCTTTCTCCAAGATGTAAACTAGACTATTCCCATCAATTATGAGAGCTAGTGATGCATTCATTGTCCCTTCATCCTCTACAGCAGGCACTTGGGGCAAGTTGGCCAGTTTAGTGTCAACAGGAACCTCAACGTAGTTACTTTCAGCATTCTTTTTCCATCTCAAGCTCTGAGTACTGCATTCTCCACATGATTTCACACCATATTTGGCCATGGCATCTGATAAGAGTGTTCTGCATTCACTTTCCGAATTGCCATTAATGACAATCTGATGCATATCTGAGGTCAGCAGCTTGCAAGAAAGACCAATTGAAATGGCCGTCTCTTGCTTATCTCCAGTTAGAACCCAGACCTTAATTCCTGCTTGACGGAGCGACTCAATGGCTTCTGGGACACCCTCTTGCAGCTTATCCTCAATTGCAGTAGCTCCAAGTAGACGTAAGTCACACTCAATTAGAGATGCTGTTTGACGTAATTTGGTAGATCTGTCTGTCAATGACGTGCTTGCATCTTCATACATGCATTGCCACTCCTCAAGTTCTTCACCTGAAAGATCCTTGGCAGCAACAACAAGTGTTCGTAGACCTTCAGATGAGTAGTCATGCAAATGGTTCTTAGTTGCATGGGTTATGTGGTCAGTTGCAGGGTCCTCCCTTATAATGCTGAGCATGGAAGTATCAGCACCTTTCACCAATACCTTCACAACATCGTTTGGAAATCTGATAACAACAGACATTCTCTTGCGCACACTGTCAAACTCGTGCAGACCCAAAACGTCTAACCTGCATTTAAAATACAATCGAGACTTATTTACTCTGTTTGCAGATGATTGGCTAATATTACATGATACATGACTTTCGTAATATTAATTTAGGATTAACTTAATGCAAACAGCCTAATAGAATAGCTCAAGTTAAATGAAAAGAGTTATCTACCTTACTTTCTCACCATTGACATCAATCACAATATGCCCAGATGTTCTCTCAAAAAGAGTGTATCCGTAAGCACGAGCAGCGGCAACCAGCGCTTGTTCATCAGGAGACTCACCCTGATAGTCAATAGCTTTGGCATCGTCATATATTTCATTACCCCCGGAACTTGTAGATGAAGTTTGATTAAGAATGGGAATCACAGTGTTGCATGCGGCCAATGCAAGAAAAAAGTCATGTGCAGCTATTTGTTCATCACCAGCTAAGTCTTTATGCAACAATTTCATGAGCTCAGAATCCACAGCAATTTCAGATTGCCGTTTACCTTTCTTTGTATCTACTGCTTCTCCTTTTATGGCTTCTGCGGGAGTTCAGGAAAATGGGTTACAATAGAAACTGTCAGACCTACTGTTAGTGAAGTATCCTAAATTAGGGATGGAAAAGAAGATTTTGCAAAATCAAAGAAGTAGAACATGCAATAGAACTCCTCCACGCCCTAAGTTTATTTTTATATGAAAAGAAAAATGCATAAGAAGAAGATTGATTTACAAACAGGTGGAATGGAACAGGGGTCCAATCCATCTACAAAGAAATAAATACATGGATTCTACATTAAAAACATAGCAGCAAGCCGATCTTGCTTCAACGTTAAGTGATAACCCTCAGAAGGAACTATCAGCATATACCCAAAGAGAGGCTGCTGAAACCACTCCCCCCCCCCCCCAACCTCCCACACACACACACACACACACACAGAAAACATGCCTCTGGTAGATGATTGTTATAGAAAATCCTCACATTACTTTCCATCTAATGCATTTAGGTTAGTATTTCAACAGCAATTTGTATGAGAAACAAGTCTCATCATCTCCAACAAACAGAAAACACGTAAAGCTATTGAAAGCACCAAACACATGAAAGTTTTCCAAGCATAGAGACAGTGTCTATCACAGTCGCAAGCATGTGCTTAAACTTAAATTTCGGTTTGCAAAGAGATAGATTAAGACAAATGACAGCAAAAATACTGAAGACACTTGTGCAAGGAAAAAAGAAGAACAAGAAGTATGACATAAAAGGTATTTTTGGGTAGCTAAGGATCAAAGTCAAGAGTGGAACGCTTTACTTCTTTCTCTAATTAATTTCCTTCTCTTGTGAAAGGTGGCAGATAAGGGTATTGACTAGGTCTATCTGTGCACATTCTATAATGTACTTTCTTGAAAAGTAAGGGATGAATCAGTACATGTAATTCCAATCAAACTAGAGAACATGCAAGGAAAGAGTAAAAGGAAATCATACCAGAAAATTCTGTATCCATTGAAGTATCAACTCCAGTCTCTGAACTCCCATATTTTTTCCCAAAGACGGTTGCTTTTCGAAATTCCATTTTATTTTCAGTAAGTGTACCAGTCTTATCAGAGAATATGTAGCGTATTTGACCCAGATCTTCATTTATATTCAAGGATCTACACTGAAACCTCGAATCGGTGGTACTGTCATACATATGCTTGTCTTCAATCATGAAATAAGATTGTCCTAACCTAACCAACTCCATTGTGATGTACAGAGATATGGGTATCATAATCTGAAACACTATAATAGAGCTCAAAAAGGAGAAAAAGGTCTCCATAGGAATACCATAGTACTTGTACAGTTTCCCAAGTGATTGTCCTTTCTCAAAATACCTTTTCCTATAATAGGGCAATGTATCAAGTTGTTCTTGGTGGCGCTTCAGCCAGTAACACATGCCAAAGGCCACAACCAAGCACATAATGAAAAGGAAAACAGACAACCAAAGAGTTTCCCGGTTCATGTAGCATTCAAGCCTGCTTCTTTTGGACGGGGACACGGCACTGTTCAGCATTGCTTTTGTCTCTTGTCCGGCATAAACAACGACACCTACTATCCACTCCGTGTTCTTCAGCTGGCAACCGCGTAAGACAATGTTTGATTGACTGAGAGAAAATCTCTGCCCATTCAACTCCATATTTCCTGTGAACTCGTAGATATTCCTATTAGGCTGTTCACATCTAATGACCCCTGAAATTGTCCCACCTTCAAACTCCATTGAAGTTGTTTCCTGCCTAGCATATCTTGTCTTCAGATTTGACTCACCATCCAAATTCATAGTTTGTATATAAGCAATGCCACTAGGATCGCTTGTCCCTAACAGCACCATGTCAGAGGGAATTGTCTCATCAGTACAGATCTTAACAACCTCTCCGGCCCTAATGTTTTTCCATCTTTTTGGTATGAACTTCCTCAATTGAAGCACTAAAGCTTCCTTGTTATTCTCATTTCTGTCAGATCTATGCCTTCGCCAATCCTCATAGCCATCTTTTATAGCTGTAACGGTGAGCACAATAATAAGAGGAAAAAGGGATGCAGTTCTCCCAAATACTGCAAGAGGAGGAAGCTGGTTGAGAGCAGCAATGGCTAAGAAATATAAGTAAGCAACTCGATGGAACTGAATGAAGAGGTTCTTAGGCAAGAAACTGATGAGAGTATACTTGCTAGTTGTGATCTCATTGCCCGTGAACTCATATTTATCATTAGTCTTTTGTGGATCATTAATGAATATCAACCTTGAATTATCATCATGTGATAGATTATCTTCAAACTGCATGCTTTTGTGACGAATCCTCGGAGATTTGTTCGACTTATCCAGGCTACGGGATGAACCCACCTGAGATGAAGACTTAGATATATTCAGGTTTCTGGAGTTGTGCTGAAGATCCATGGCACCACCCCAAGATACCAATCTTTCCTCTCAGTTGGAGAGCATTCCAACAGGACGTGCTATCAAAAGGAAGCGTCTACAGAAGTAAATTCCTTGAGCTTTTCTCCCAAAGGACCAATATCTTCAGTATTTTCCTCCTTCACATCAGACAAGTTGCTCTGTGGTCGTCAAAATTCGAAGAACAAGCTGAGAAATTACTACCTAGTCAACCTAATGAGCTGATTCTCGAGATGAATGAGAAGGACACAGTGCAGGCAGGACCTCAGACGAGGATAATGGCCGCTCACCCAAGTCATAAATCCTTCTCCAATGAGGGCTCATTGGAGAACAACATAATGAAAACCCACAAAAAACAATCCACACCCCAAAATATAATTCTCTCGCCTTTCCTCCAAAGTGATTCAAGCACACCTACTCATAAATCTACAATTGAACAAAATTTGACCGTATATCCCCTCCCCTTCCCACAGATAATTTGCCGAACTCAACAACAATACAACTTTATAGTTCAAACTGTAATGTCCCTCCCTTGTCACAAGCACGAGCAGCCAACACAGTCAACCATTTCACATGAACAAAAATTTCAATTCCACAAAGGCCCAATTACAATTTAAGCTACTTCAATCAGATAATCTGAACCCTAGGAGAGAGAGAAAAACAATGACCTCCGAAACCCCAAAAAAACTGACCTTTCTTTCTCACCAGTACTCCAAAATCACAATTTTTCACAAGGGCCCAACGCCTTGCTTCCGAAACCGTCAAGGAATTCGTGTAAGACACTGCAAAAGACAAAAACACAAAATAAAAATGTCACAATATTTCGCCAAATCAATCCCATTTTGGCATTTTATCAAAAACCTGGCAGATGAATCCAAAAATAACAATCAAAGCATGAAAAAGAAAAATTGTGAGGAAGAAAGCTTACGCGAAAAGTCCTTATCACCTAGGAATTGGGGAAACGAAACTGACGAAGATGTAGATGGGTTCTTCAATGCGCTGAATGCGAAATGATCGTGAAAGATGTCAGATCTGAGCTATAAAGAAAAAAAGAACCTGGCCCAGCTTTTTATTTCCCTTGAAATCAGCAATTAATTGCAATGCACTTTATATTTAATATAATTTCCGAAAAAACGTAAACAAAAAGATAGGGAAATTTTGACAGAGATTGAAACTGAGACAGGTTCAGGTCAGGGGGAGGGGAGGAGGAAGGAGGGGACAGGGATCGAGAGAGAAAGTGTGAGTGAATGGAGGAGCACGAAAGTTGGGGTTTTTTCTTTTCCTTTTATTGTGATTGATGGCTTGTCGTCCGTCCCTGCCTGACTGTTGCCACCGCGGGGCTCTGCTTTGTAGGAGTAATTGTTTCTTGGACGTTGCCGTACATACTACAGAAACTTAACAGTTGGACGTTTTCGTGTGAGATCAGTATAATCACGTAATTGCCCTTTTGGCAGTCCATCACCCATTTAATTTTACTCTGAGTCAAAAATTTCCTTTTAAAAAAGTCTCTCTTAAGAGTCAAAATCTTAAAATGAAAAATGGGTCTTACAGGTCATAATCACAATAATTATCCTTTAACTCTTCTCTACCCTACTTTCTCTTTCTTACCCAACCATCAACACTCACAACACATCATTTTTTCTTTAATTCTTGAACCCACCCAAATTTTGATTCTCAAAATGGGACGAAGAGAGTATTATTTTTAACCCTGTTGGTAAGAGAAATTGATTAAAAATCTATTACTCCGTCCCAGAGTATATGTCCACCCTTTCATTTGCACGGAGATTAAAAAATGAAAGAAGTGATGTAAGTATTGTGAGTGTAAAAGTAAAGTAGGAGAGATAATGAGTGGGAGGGAATAGTAAGTTGATTGGTGTTGTAAGTATAAAAGTAAGACTACTTACAATGGTTAGTTGAATAGGGGGTTGAAAAAATTTAAGTTAGTTGAATGTGTGCAATGAGGAGTTGAAAGGGGGTGGGTTGAATATGTGGGTTGAAATAGTGGGTCTTACAGGTCATAATCACAACAATTATACATTAACTCTTCTTTACCCTACTTTCTCTTTCCTACCCAACCATCAACACTCACAACACGTCACTTTTTCCTTAATTCTTGAACCCACCCAAATTTTGACTCTCAAAATGGGACGGAGAGAGTATTATTTTTAACCCTGTTGGTAAGAGAAATTGATTAAAAATCTATTACTCTGTCCCAGAGTATATGTTCACCCTTTCATTTGCACGGAGATTAAAAAATGAAAGAATGGATGTAAGTGTTGTGAGTGTAAAAGTAAAGTAGGAGAGATAATGAGTGGGAGGGAATAGTAAGTTGATTGGTGTTGTGAGTATAAAAGTAAGACTACTTACAATGGTTAGTTGAATGTGCGCAATGGGGAGTTGAAAGGGGGTTGGTTGAATATGTGGGTTGAAATATTTCAACCTGGTTGAGAGAAAAGGAGAGGGGCCCGGCTTGGACACGCGGCACCCCCAATTGGGTCGCCTTGGGCGTGTGCGGCTCACCGCCAGACAAGGCACGTGAGTCGCCGCTTTAATTTTTTTTTCTTAGTGTGACACGTGTCACGCAATGGTTGGTTCTTGATTATTTTTCATCTCAATTATTTGAGCTCAATTATTTTATAGCAAATTATTTATAAAAAAATCGCCAAAATTCATAATTTTTTTTCCTCTATAAATGGATGCAAGTTTCATTTGATTTGGACACGGAAAAAAAGATCTTCTTTTATCAATATAAATTTCTCAATTATCTTTCATTAACCCTTATTTAAAAAAATTCAACATCTTTTTAGTGAAATGGATTTAATAATAATTATCGTCATTTCTCGTATTTATTTAATTGCAATTACAAAAAATTAATTAAGTGTGAAGTATTATTTTAAATATAAATAATAATAATAATTATTATTATTTTACTAATCATAAAAATTAAAAATATAAATAAAATAAAAGTAGCGGGGTATAGGATGATGAGTTGGAAGATAGTTAAATTTAATTAAACCAAACTATTGTAGGGTGTAAAAGTGAAAGAGTAGTTGAATTATTAGGTGGAAGAGAGAGAAGATGGTGTGGAGTGATAAAGTGGTAGTTGAATGGGGAATGGTAGTTGAAATCATTGTAGATAGCCTAAGTAAGAGAGAATGGGTGAGAAGAATAGTAAATATTCTTTGTTTAGGAAGTTGACATATTCTCTGGGACATACTAAAAAGGAAAGGTGGACATATACTTTGGGACGGAAAGAGTAGTATAATTACTCCCTCAATCCCAAATATTGATTTTTTGGTCACTTATTACAAGAGTGCACTTAATAGTGTTTCGAATGGCGATTGAGCCTAATATCTTTCATATAGAAAGTAAATCGGATGTAGCTTGAGATAGACATCTTTGGCCCTCAGTCCCAAATAATGATACATCCGTCTTATTATAATAGTCTTGGGGTTGGTATCTTGTAAAACGCGGTTTTCCTAATGAGTAGAAAAAACGTGTTTTTAAATGTGCGGTGGCGTTTTTGTAACTAATCGAAACTTTTCAACAATATCTGACACTCTTTAACTCACGAACTGGACATTTGTTACAAAGCAACTGGATATCCTAAACATTGCTACTAGTCATCTATAAAAACTTCAAGGCCCGTTTGAGAGTCTAAATGATGTCTTTTGAGGTTTTTAAACTCATAATCAGATGACAAAGCCACATGACTTTAGTAGGCCACTAAATTTCCTTTAGGCCTCGTTTGGTACACGGGTATATAGGGGTGGGAATGGGTATTTCATTCCCAAGATTCATTTAGTTTTGTTTGGAATATTTATTAATCAGATATCGATATGGATATTTAATTCCTACATGTATCAAATACCCATTATAAGAGGTCATCTTATTCCCATGATTTAAGGTGGGTTTCACTTAACCATTCCTAAGTAATCTAAAATTGCGTGAAAAAATTTGAATGCTTGATGATGAGATAAACATTGATTTCAAGTGATTGCAACAAACATAATCCATCTTTCTATTCTTTCTCTCTTCGCCAGGAAGGTGACATTAAAAAGAAAGGATTCTTTTAACAAAAAAAAAAAAAAAAAAAAGATTGTTTTTTTTTTTTTAGATATTTGTTAATCAATCTCGTCCTTCTAGATCTTTTTCTTAGCCATTCATTCACAAATTTACACCTGCATATATGCTTATACATAATACTCGTATTACAATTTTTTTTTTATACACATCTAGTTTTTACATTGCAACTTCTTGATTAACAATTAAGTAAATCAAGGCATGAAAAACATTTGGACATCTTATTATTTTTCTTAAAATTAGGAAAAAATAATATTACTTATGACATTTAATTTATACTCCCTCCGTCCCATTTGAAGCTTCACCTTTTACCCAAATAGGTGTTCCGTTAAAAGCTTCATCCTTTCCTAAAATGGCAAAAAATGTAAGTCTTACTTATCATAGTCACTCACTTCTTCCTCTCACATACTTAAATTATGGGGCCCACTTGTCATACCCACTAACTTTCCCCTCTCATATATTTAAATTGTAGACCTCACTTGTCATACCCACTAACTTTTTTTCATCTCACAACCCTTCTTACACTCACCACTTTCCTTAATTTGTGTGCCACCACCAAAATGGTGAATCTCCAAATGGGACGGAGGGGGTATTAGGTTTGATATAATTCATGAAAAAAAGAGAAAATTTATAACCATTTCTTATGTTGTTAATTAAGAAAGAATAAAATGAAAAATATAACAAAAACCATTACCGTTAAGTATGCATGTGAACCAAACATTGGAATGGTATTTTAGTGTCCATTCTCTAAGTTAGACATATGCAAGGCCAAACATGGTAATGGGAACATTTAATTCCTTCATTCCCATCTTTTGAATACCTGGATATCACATGTCCATTCCACACATTCATTCATGTGCACCAAACTAGGCCTTAAAAAAACATTTGGATATCCGTTTCAAAAGTTTTAGATATCATAATCAAGGGTTCTGGCTATCAGTCTCAAGGGTTCCAGCCATCAGTCAGCAACTTTTAAAATCTTTCAAAATATTCACTGGCTATCAACAACACTACAACTGACACCAAAATACACTCTCACTTGTAGTAAAATAAATCAAATCAAATTTAATTATTATTATTATTTTTAATTTTTTCTCACTGGCGATAAAAATAACATATCCATATCCAGGAGACTTTATTATTTATATCCAGAACCTCTTAAGCTCAATATCCAGAAGGTTTGTTGACCATGATCTTGTTTAAATGTGATGGAAATCATATCCAGAATGCTTTATTATTGTTGTCCAAAACTTTTTGAGGTTGATATCCAGAAACTTTCTTGGCGATGACCTTCAAATGTGCTTGAAAATCATATCCAAAAGTCTTTATATTGATATCCACAACCGTTTGAGAATTTATTATTATTTACAAAAATATCATCGGGCGTTTTTTAAAGAAGTTCCACATATTTACAAATATGCCACCGCACTTTTTTTAAAAACACATTTTTCCTGAGAGTTCAGTAAAACGCGTTTAACCTAAGATTTTGGCATAGTCACGACAATGTCGTCCTATTCATATACTTCATCATCTAATTTGAAATTGGAATTTTTGCTACTATAGGTGTCTTATTAAAATTTACAAAAACATAAAGGGAAATGACAATTTAGATTTAGGGTCCAAAGTTTGAGGTGTGTGTGCCAATAGGGGTCTGATGTATCAATTTTGTCAATTTAGGGTCCAAAGTTGCAAAAGTTGTGCAGGTTAGGGTTTTTTAACGATTCTATTAACGGAATCCAGTTAAGTTACAAGTGTTTTGACATGGACTTAACTAGAGTTTGTTTTTATTATTTGCATGAGCATATTGTCATTTCAGATGTAGAAAATTAATAAAAAAAATTGAAATATTACATTTTACTTTCTTATATTAAATTAACTAATAATTAAGACGTCATTTACCAAAAATATTTTTTCAAGAAATACAATAAAAATATTTTTTTCATTAGAACCACTATAAAATAAAAAGTATAATTTTTAAAAAGGAAAAAGTGTAAAAAACTATATTCCAAAAAAAAAAACCACTTTATTTTTTTAGAAAGAAGAAAGTGGGGATTTTTACAATTTTTTATATTTTTTTTCTGTGGTGGTGGTTAGTATTGTTTCATTATTAATATTAGTATTCCAATTATTTATTTTATTTATAAAATTATTTTTTATGTTTATTATTAATTTTCCTTGTTTTCATTATTTGCGGTTTAAAAAAAATCACTTTAATTGTTTATTTGCTTATTATTTTAATTATAATTATTTTGAATTAATTAAAATTATTCAAAAATTTAATAATAAAAGTGAAAGAAAATTTAGGGTCCATTGTATAAGGGGTGTGTGAAATGACAGCCCAGGCGAACATCCAAACCTAACTCCAGTTAAGTTTTTCTGTTACTTAACTGGATTTTCTTTGCAACTTAGTCCAAAAACCCTTAATTGACTAATGTTGTTAACTTTGCACCCTAAATTGACAAAATTGATACATCAGACCCCTATTGGCACACACCCCCCAAACTTTGGACCCCAAATTGTCATTTCCCCAAACATAAAATATAAAGTTATTATTGCACAGACTTACTTGTTATACTCAAATCAATCAACTCAAATAATATTTTATACGCCCATTTTTCTCTCCTATCCATCTATCTACACTCACATCATATCATCTTTTCCACTGTTGTCTTAATTCCTGTGTACCAACAGTTTTTTACAATTAAAAATGAAACAGAGAGATATATTAATAATATATTGTCATTTTCATTAATGTATTTACAACTTTTAGTGACGTTGAGTTATTACTTTCACTAAATATACTATTTTTACCAACAACCATTCGTCATTCAATATATCCGTGCAAAGTTAAATTTGAAAGTTTATCCTTGTTAACACACTAATTTTAAAAATAAAAATATTCTTTTTAAATTAATATGAATAAAAAGAAGGAATATCATTTTGAGGTTAGGAAGAATGAATATAAAATTTGAAAGTAGTATGTGAAAATCTCGCAAAAAATCTGTTTTACACTCGTGTTATGTAAAATATGTTTTCATCTCTTGAAAACAGGTTTTACGTTAACACGAATGTAAAACAGATTTTTCATAAGACTAACTCTATTTGTATTGAACAGATTTTACTGTTCTAGCTTTGTTGAGGAAGTTAAGATTAACAGTTGCAAAGAAAACCTTTACATGTTAATTACAGGCAGATTGCAGTTTTGCTGCTTTTTGCCGCTTGCCGCTTTCCACATCGATCAATCATATCTGACCCAAAACGACATCAATTTTGGGCATAATGGTGTAATACATACATACATACATACATACATACAAACATACATACATACATACATACATACATACATACATACATACATACATATCTTTGAACTAGTAGTATATACGTATGTGTGTATTTGAGATCGAAACATTAATAAGATTAATGCATTGTTACTAAAATTAAATTATACTTAAATAAACAAAATAGGGGATTAAACTGATCTTTACTAAGATACCACAAAAATATACTACGTAAACTAAAAGAAACTATAGATAAATGAGTGATAATGGGAAGAGGCTTTGACCAATAAGTCGCTCAACCAAATAAAAACGACCAATAATGACAGATATTTTCGAAACTCGACAAAAAGCCCTTATAACTTTCACTGGACCAAATTACCCCCTCCTCACCCAAAAGACACGCGCCAAACTGCTGCTTGTGCTACGCAGTACGCACGCCTCTTATGACCAATTCCAACAATGGTGCTCTTTCTGTCTCTCTCCACTCCTCTCCCCCCCTCTCTCTCTCTCTCTCTCTCTTTTTTCCCATTAAAATTTTAAAACGATATATCTTGCAATCTAGAAGTCGAAAAAATAATTTGAGACCACCGAATTATTCGTATCGTTGAAACGAATCAAACAAGTATATTCAAGTTATGATTCAAATTTTAAAAATAAAAACTTCATTTTTCACTTCTAAATAATTGACAAATCATTTTCATTTCTCAATTACTTAGTTTTACACACTTGTGTCATTTTTCATTTATCACTTATAAAATTAATTCTCAATTAATTTCACAGTTGTATAATTTCACAATTATATGATTTCACATTTGTATGATTTCATTGTTGTATGATTTCACAATTGTGTGATTTCACAGTTGTGTCATTTTTCTGCAAATATAGTACCTGAACTATTGGGGTTATTTTGGATTTGGTACCTGGACTCTCATTTTTTGCACCCGTCATACCCAAACTCTAATTTTTACTGTATCCGTCATACCTACCACTAACGACATCCATTTTTCTCAGTTAAGTCATCATGTGACCATACACATGATCAATTTTGTAGGGGTAAAATAGGAAGACAACCCTCCCTCTCACACACAACCCTGTTGCTCAAAGAACTTCAAGGCTCGCCTGCTGCTCCGATTCCCCGTCGCCGGCATTAAATTGATTAGAGGGGTATCAATTTCCCCAAATCAAAACAAAATTAGCAATAACTGAAACGGGCAGATGAGTATTGATTACCAGAAGCAGAGCTTTGATTTCAGTATCAGAGAGCTTGTCCCCATCACCAGCAAGATCATCCTTGAGCGAAATCAATGTACTCAGCAAATCAACGTGTTTACCTGAACGGCCACTCCCTTCAATCTTGTGTTGTTGAAGTATCGCGTCAAGGAACAAATCAAACCGCGCATGCAGTTTCTTCAGCTTCAAAAAGTACTCTATTTTTATCATTTCCCCTAATTCATTCACGGAGAGAAATTTCTTGAGGAGCGTCTTGTGGGTAATAGAAGCGACCGCAAGGAGTAGATTCTAATTTTTTCGGCGATTCCGCCGGTGGCCAAAAGGGAGTCGGAGGGGTCGAATTCTATTACGCCTAACGTATCAGAGATGGCTCCGGCGGCTGTGGAAGAAACAACGGCAGAGATGGTGAAGTTCCAGTCACAAGTGGGTATTTCTGGATCGTTTTCTGCGCTTTCTTGAGTTGGGTTTATATATTCCGGAGGAGAAAGAGGATAGTGATGGGGTGAGGAATTATTCATTTCCCATTCATATGAATTGATGGTTGGTTTTTGGTAGAGATTGTGTGTGGTTTGTTTGATACCCCTCTAATCAATTTAACGCCGGCGACGGGGGAATCGGAGTAGCAGGCGAGCCTTAAAGTTCTTTGAGCAACAAGGAGGGTTGTGTGTGAGAGGGAGGGTTGTCTTCCTATTTTACCCCTACAAAATTGATCACGTGAATGGTCACATGATGACTTAACTGAGAAAAATGGATGTCGTTAGTGGTAGGTATGACAGATGCAGTAAAAATTAGAGTTTGGGTATGACGGGTGCAAAAAATGAGAGTCCAGGTACCAAATCCAAAATAACCCCAATAGTTCAGGTACTATATTTGCAGTTTTTCCTTTTTTTTATTTCTCAATTTTTTCAAAATCATTATAATAACTGAGACATGCATTTCACAGTTGTTCACACATGAATTTGAATATAAGTTGTTCATAATTGAGTAAAAACTGATAAAATCATCTCTCATTTTTCACAATTGATGACTCATTTTATCGGTTTAATTATATATTAAATGAGACATTCATTTCTCATTTATTCACATATGAATTTGAGTACAAGAACTGGTACATTCATTTCTCAGTTATCAATTTTTCTCTATTGTTAATATAATAATAAATGAGATATTCATTTCTCATTTATTCACACACGAGTTTAATATAAGAACTGGTAAATTTATTTTATCAGTTGTTAACACATGAGTTGAGTGTAACAACTAAGAAATTCATTGCACAATTTTTACAAAGGATACTCATTTTCAGAACTATGTGTTGTCAAATGCTCTTTAAACAATTGTGAAATAAATTTTATCTCATTTTTTTAATTAAAAATGAGTACTTGTTCAATTGTGAAGAATTAATGCTCCTAACAAAAAAAAAATGACAACAACAAATGTGAGGTTGTAGTGTTAAATATATAATAGTCTACTAACAGAACAAGTGACAAGCTTGGCATAGTGGTTAGGAGTTTTAGCCAAGACTAAGAGGTCTTGGGTTCAAATCTCCCCAAGAGCAAATAACTTTTATTTATAATACTTGTGGCGGCAGTGGGTGAGGCCCGGCGGTCGGTGGTGGTGGGAGGCGGCTCGCCGATTGTCGGTGGCGGATGGTGGTGGTGGGCGGCGGCGGGCGGTGGTGGTCAAATGTAAAGGTGGCAGTCAAAATGGTCAAATGTTAGAGGTGTAGGAGGAATTTATTTGGGCTGGGGGTATTTTTGCCATTTATTTAAAAGGTACAATGACTTATTGGTAAAATTGATTTGAACCTAAGGACCCTAAGGTAGAATTTGAAATGTTGTGTCTTTATTGGTAAATACCACATTCTCCAAGGGACTTATCGGTAAAAATCCCTAATAGGAATGGGATTAATTTTTATTAGCCTTTTTGGCAAGTCTAAAATATGTTAATGCATGATAGTTCTGTGTCTTTCATCAACTATGAGGGGTAGTACTTGATTTACAGGTCACCCTAAGGTAAAACAAAGCAACAACATTATAATTAATAAATTAAGTTAACAAAAAACATATTACAAACGGCCTTTGATAACATATCAAAAAGTGTACTAGGAGAAAAGAAAAGCAAACATTAATAAATACGAACGACAATAGGATTGCTCAAAAAAAAAAAAAAAATGGGAATAGTAATAAGAAACAAATTTTGTTTGGGTTGATACCACGGCGGCGTCCAGGTCTTCTTAGACATTCTGCCAAGACCAAGATGAGAATATGACAAGAAACAAAATTAGGAGGATAAACATAATCAATCTCATATATTCCCTGCCTTTTGCTTTACGATTCGAGACAATCGTAGAGTATTCTCTCCGTACGGAAGCAACCGCCTAATTCTTCTTCATTAAAGCAACTGAATCGTGGTTGCTTCTGAACATCTTGTTGAATATTCATAAGCATCCTCTGGGAATATTTTTGGCTGACCTCTTGAGCCCATCCCTCCACCTGAAAAAGAATAATTCCCGAATCGGTGACCATACAACATTTTTCCTAATAATTCTCCTAGCATACATCCCAAAATCTTCATCTTCTTCCGCTCCTCTCTTTAATATTTGGCCACAAAGATTCTTACACTACTCCAAATAAATACTAGTACTCCAACTTAATTACCAGGGATATGATCGATGATTATTGATGAATGCAAACGTCTATGCATATATATATATATAGCCTCTCTAATTTCTCTCCTCTCATTTCCCGAATATGACACGTCTCTATTATTTTTCTTTTCCCTTAAGTTTTTTTTTTTGGAACCACTCTTTCCCAATATGATAAGAAAAAAGTTTTGGTGTTTTATCATCCTTACCCTACCTTACCTTACCTGAATGAGTAGTTCTTGTGAAAAACGCGTTTTACACTAGCCTTAGTTGTCGCGACCCCGACCCCGCGGGTCGGGAACTCGCGAGCTGGACGTCGACTTAATAAATAAAACACCAAAATAGAGAAGATAAAAATTCCTCTTTATAACAAAAGATATGATACACAGTTTTAGAAATCCATTCTTAACAACTTTGTAATACTACTAATATAAGCTCCACAAGCTTACACCAAAATACCAAAACATTACAACTCTAAATGACGTCAGTTTGGTAACACTATCCCATAGGTCATACATTTAACAACAATGTAAACCGAACAACAACCTGCCCAAAAGTCACGAACACTCTCGACGACCTTCTCATGGTCAGCGAGTCCTATCACTTTCCTCATGTGGGGGGGGGTGTTAAGGAAACAAACTTGAAAAGAAAGGGGGTGAGATAAATCTCAATAAGCCACTTATGCAACTACATGATAATATTATGCAATAAACAATAATCAGTCCCACATATCACTTAGCATATAACAGTTAACAGATAGCAGCGGAAATAAACAAGTTATGAAGGATACTAAGCCAAGGTTTCACCAAACGGATATAACAAAGAATCCCTGTGCAGAACCAACCGATCAACCAATCAACCATAGCAGCATAACAGCTGAAGAGAAATCCCCCGGTACCGGAACCATGAAACCAATAGTAACAAGGGGAAAATGACACAAAGTCATAACCCAAAACGAACTAGCTAGAATACTCACTCAAGGGAGCTAGCTCATCCCAACCAAGGCCATATGGAAGGGGAAAGAAGGACCAATGGACAATATCATACTGGACTCGGCTCGTGTGCCGTTATAATATTCCCCATTGCCTGACTCGAACACAAGTACCAGCTGGAATTTCAAATAAAGGCTAAGTAATAAATACTAGCTCGATAAACAACCAATGATTCCAAAGTAGGGAACCATGCCAAATAGTCACCATAAAGATAAGCCAAACCAAAAATATATCAAGAAGACGTTCCAAAATCCCAATTAACGCTTAACCAAATTCCATCACATATTTGATCACAAAGGACCCATTTCCAACACTAGAGTGTACCACGATGTTCATACAGGTCGACTAGGATAGTACACAAAATCTAGACCGAACCACACTCTTAAATCACACAAAAAGAACAAGTATAAACTTTCAGTAACCACTGTGCGGCCGCCCATTACTGGTTGTGCGGTCGCCCACTATGCCCTGCAACCAAGACAAAAACCTTCCAGATAGGTGTGCGGCCGCACGCCCCATTTTGGGCGGTAGCCCACCCCATCCGACTGGACCAACTGCACTAAATTATACTCCCTTCGTTTCACCGTCTCAAAAGTACTACACATTAACACTTATAACACTCATATGAAACAACCCAACTCATTATACCCAGTTAAACTCATCCCAAAACAAGTATTTCATATACCCAAACTAAGTAATGATCCAAACATCAATTATCATAAAAATAACCAAAATACCAATCAACTCCAAATTCATCCATAACACAATATATAACAATCATAGCATCATAGAAGCTAAGGATGAACATTTTTAGCATAAAAGGGGGAAAGCAACTTACTTGGAAAATTAAGAAATGAGACGGAAATCGCTCTTACTTAGCTACAAACGATCCTAACGATAATTTGAGCATTTTATATAAAATGAGTATTAAGAAAAGAAGAATAAAAGAAGATCAAAAGAAAGAGAAAGGGAAAGAGCTCTTACCTTCCTTTCTAATGGATATGGAGAGAGAGAAAAGGGAAATGTGAAGAATGAAATTGCTAGGAAGGAGAGGGAGATAATATCTAAAATCCAAAATTACGAATTGGTCACTCCTAGTTAAAACATTAACAAAAATCCCCAAAGTTCCCAAAATATTTCAAAAGACTCCCAAACTCAAATTTACACTACGAACCTTAAAGTTTAAACTTAACAAAATTAACTCAAATAAATCATTAAAATGCTTAAATAAATAATAAACAAAGTGCCAAGGTTTCGGGTCGTGACATTAGTGTAAAACGTGTTTTCCACGTAGAAGGGTTCTTGGGCAGGTACTTTCCGATACTGTATGAGACACTTTTCAATATTTTTACAGCAGACAATTTTTTTGGGACTTTCACAGCAGACACTTTTTACTTTAGAGAGGCATTTTTTTTGGCACTTGAAAAAAAAAAAAACAAAACCCAGCAAGCATGTTTTAAACTCAAGCAGACACTTTTTCACCTTAGAGAAGGCACTTTTTTTGGCATTTGAAAAAAAAAAAACCCCAGCAGGCATGTTTTAAAACTCAAGCAGATACTTTTTTACCTTAGAGAAGGCACTTTTTTGGCACTTGAAAAAAAAAAAACCCAGCAGGCATGTTTTAAAACTCAAGCATACACTTTTTTACCTTAGAGAAGGCACTTTTTTTTGCACTCGTAAAAAAAATAAAAAAAAATAAATCAATAGGCATGTTTTAAAATTCAAGCATGCATGTTTTAAAGTTCCAAATAAGTGCCTGCTCTGAATTATTTTGTGCCTCTTATAGCATTAGAAAATGCCTCTTGTATTATAACAAATGTAAAATAAATACCTGCTCAAGTGTCTAAACATGCCTTGGTAGTGTCAAAACATGTGCTTGCTCTAGTGTTAAAATCTGCCTGCTATAATATTGAAAAATGCCTCCTACAATTTCGAAAAATGCCTGATGAGTTTTCATGAGTTCCAGTTATTTACATCAATGCCACCGCACCTTCTCACAGCGTTCTCCGCTTTTTTAAAAACACGTTCTACACCAGCGTTAGTGTAGAACACGTTTTTCTCAAGATTTTCACTACCTGAATAGGTATAATACTGGGTCCATATAGTATACTTGCTATTGTATTTGTGTTGTCTCAAATAAATACATAAAAGTTGATATTTAGTGTTCACAATAAATACTCTATCAATAATAATAAGTTGTAAAATTTCATTAACAATATAAATTAATTTAATTTATTACTGAAAATTTGTTTATATCAGAAAAAAATAATGGGAAGATTATTTTTAAGACTGGAGTTCACGACTGAAAGTCAAAGGCACAAGTTAGAGTAGTGTTTACTTTCCTCAGGCCGAACTCAAGAATACTTACTCTCTCCGTCCCAAAACACCTCACATCATGTGAAACAAGCACGTGAATTAAGAAAAGAGTATATATATTCAAAAGTATTGTGAATGAGAAAGAGGTTGTGAGTATGATAACTTGAGTGAAATGCAATTGAATTAACAATCAGAAATCACGCGAGAACACGAAGACAGGACCATAAAATTCAACCGTAGCGGATCAATTCAACAGGTTAAAATGGAGCAATGCTTGACAGGAACAAAATGCAAGGATAAAGAGCTTCTCCTGTTTAGGAATTGCTCATGATTAAGATGTCCAATGCCTTAATCTTATCTTCGTACATGTAGTACTTAATAATACAGTATGATTTTGATTCTTAGTTCTTGTTCGGAACAAGATGAACATATAAGGAATTAAGTATACATACGGGTATACTAAGAAATTGATCAGCAATACTCAAAATGATGCACTAAGGTAAAGTGAAACGCTAACCAAACACATCTTTCAAAGAAAACACTAAGCAAAAATTACGAGATTTTAATCGAGAGGCGCTGACAACAACAAGAATATGAGAAACGAAGCTGCGAATTTGATCAATGCGTGATGAATACAATGAGATATTATAACATAACTTTCCAATTCAAATCATCAATAAATGAAAAGCAAACTACAATGAGAAAAACAGAAATAAGAATCATTCAGCATACTGATTATCATTTCTCTGTATCAGTTTCAGATGTTGGACTCTGCAATGTGCTCTCATCGATTTCATCCTTCTTGTCAGGCTCTATCTCCTGGAGATTTGAATAAACACATATTTTCAATCAACCAGTCGAGCGATTTGATTAAAAAAAAAACGAAATTCATACAAATGATTGCTTTGAATGACAAGTATAACTTTTACCTGTGGTTTGTCTTGCTTAATCTTCTCTTGTTCCTTTTCTCGTAGAGATCGAATTGGAGTTATCCTCTATAAATAAGGGGAATTAGCTAGAAATTACATAAAGGCTGATTTTGATTTCAATTTTTTTTTTTTGGATGAAATTCAAATTAATTAGGGGATAGTTATTCAGCTTACCATACATGAAGATCTGAGCTCCTTCAACCGATACAGACGATCGACCTCAATTTCGAGCGCCTTCTGCATTTCCCCTCGTGTATCGAGCTCATTCATCTGCATATCCAGCTTCAGATCCCTCTCTCTCAGCATCTTCTCTGTATTTTCTTTGTCTAACCTCAACCGCTCCATCTTTTCACGAATAGCGCTAAGCTCCTCCGCAAGGGATGAATCAAAGGATTCAATTTTTGCGGGAACAGAATTTAAAAGAGTTGCAGGATGATTCTCTTTGTTTGAATCATCTGGGTGGGAGTTCTCGATCCATCCCAGCTTCAAATTGGGTTTTACATTGACCGGCGGGGTCGAGAAATTGGCCGGTGAGTTGATCTGCTGGAGTGGCCGCCGGGCATATTTGATCTGACTGACTGGGATCGAAGATCGTCGGGCAGTTAACATGTCGGAATTCTTAAACGTGTGAAAACAGAGGGGGAGGGGGGAAGAGAGAGAAAATGTTAAGAGTTGGAATGAGGGTTTTGAATTTGAAAGAAGAGTGGCGGACTAACGGCTACTATTTATAAATGCTTTTTGGACTGACAGGAAAAAGTTTTTTTAAAGTTACAAAGACACCCTCCGGCTAGATTCCCTCGAAAAAGTCAGGGACAATGAGGTCACTTCCAAGTTTTGGCCTTTCTTTAAAGAAGTAATCTTATCCTTAATTTGAACGTACTTTCTTCCGTCCCAATTTAAAATTAAAAAAAAATTGGGTTCAAAAATTTAAAAAAAATGTGATGTATTGTGAATGTAAATGATTTGGTAGGAGAGATAAAGTGGCGTAGGAAATAGTTAGAGGTTAATTGTTGTGAGTATGACATGTAGAGCTCACAAATAAAAAAGTATAAAAAAAACTTTCAGTAGTTTTAGATTTTTAAGCTTAAAATGAAACACCTAAAATGAAAATTCTTGAAGTTTAAAATGAGACAAGTTTTAGATTTTCAAGCTTAAAATGAAACACCTAAAATGAACACAAAATCTTGTAAAAAACGTGTTTTACACTAACTATGTGTAAAACGTGTTTTTCAAATAACGGCTTAAGAGGGATTAAAAGACGCGGTGGCAATTTTGTAAATAAGTGGAACTCATAGAAATCTCTGCAGGCACATTTTAAAACAAGATGAGGCATTTTTCAATACTTCACAGCAGACATATTTTAACTCTAGAGGAGACACTTTTTTAGAGCAGGCATGTTTTAACTCTAGAGGAGGCACTTTTTTTGAACTTTTAACAGTGCCTTTTTTGAGAAAAAAATAAGTGCCTGCTCTAGTTAAAAAATGTGCCTCCTGCAGTTTCAAAACATGCCTCCTCCAGTTTCAAAACATGCCTCCTGAGATTTTTTTGAACTTTTAACATCGTCTTTTTTAAAGAAAACAAATGCCTGCTCTAGTTTAAAAATGTGCCTCTTGCAGTATGAAAATATGCCTCCTCCAGTTTTAAAACATGCTTGCTTTAAAATTTAGAAGTGTCTCTTTGAAAAAAATGTCTGTTATAATTTTACAAAGTGCCTGATGTGGAGTTCAAAAATATGCCTCCTTCAGTTTCATAATATGCCTCCTGCAGTTTTAAAATATGCCTCCTGAGATTTCATAAGTTTCAAATATTTACACTTATGCCACCACGTCTCTTAAACCCTACTTGCCGTTATTAATAAAACGCGTTTTACACTAAGCCTAGTGTAAAACGCGTTTTACAAAAGACTTACTCTAAAATGAAAATTCTTGAAGTTTAAAATGAAACAGGTATTTGACTAAAATATGAACATGAAGAGAAAACTGTACGGGAGCCTTGGGACCTAAATGCTTACCTACTTTCATTTCCAAGAAAATCATTCAAAATTAAATACAGCTTTTGTGTATCTAACAACAAGGGATTAAGCTGCAAATGTTGGTTTAAATTTAAGCATATCATCTTATTGTACAATTAAAATTTAATGGCCAAAACGTGAAATCAATCAACAGGTTTATCAATCCGATAAATCTCTAACCTGAATACTTAAAAATGAAAAATTAAGATGTGGTCAAATCTAAAACGCCAGTTGTAGGGCTGCAGTTAATTGGCGACAACAACCGGATCCCTTGCAACAACAAACATTACGGAATCGAGATCTCCTATACCACTTTTGTGTGTCACTCCATGAACCACTTCTAATTTAACCGTTCACATGTTTGCATAATATTATAATAATACCACTCTTAACAATTATGAGCCATTAGATCACTTGTGACACATGAAGTGGCACACAAAGTGGTACAGAGGATTTGGACTCAACATTACGAAGGAAATTTCACCCGACATTCCTATATAGGAGGTACTGTTCTGTTATATTACATCCCGCTCTGAAAAAAATTGGGTTCTTTCTGTATGAACCGAGAGAATGGAGAGAGAGAGAGAGAGATGCATCTAATTGGTCGGAAACAAAATATGTACACGGAGGATAAACATTGTGAGGGAAATCATAGATAATCCATGGGAAGCTCCCAGTCATCTGGATCTTCTCTTTGCTTCGGCCTGTTTTTTTGTCTGCTGGAACGCCTTCGCCTGCCCTCGCTGTTATCGGATTGAACTGACTCTTGTTCCACTCCAGAATATCCGTCTACCTCATCCATGGAGTAACCGGCTCTATGACCATCCCAAAAACCCTGGATCAGAAACCATTTCAACTTTAATATGGGACAAGTCGTAAAAAGATACTCCCTCCGTCCCAAAATTAATGACCGAATTTGCTCTTGATCAAGAGCAAATTTCAACTTTGACGGAAGAAATGGGCCACCTCATCCTGCTCAAAGAAGCTCAACTAACCCAAAATTTATACTAGTAAAAGTTAAATGGACTAGTGCTAAAATTATATCAGCTTCTCATTCAGCCAAAAATACTCCCTCAATACTGCAGTATTGGAAGAGGAAGTTTACCTTTGTTACCCTCTGTATGTGGGAGGCTGCAGCTTCATGCACCACAACTATGTCAGCTATAACTTCAACTACATCTTCAACAAACAAAGCATACGTGCTAACCTGCAACAATATATTCACTGATTGAGATTAAATACACACTTAACACTTTCTAATGGCGAGATATTTCAATCACATAATGATTTGAGGTGAGCACCAACTCACCAGACTTGATGGAATGATGGATATCCCGAATGAATCTAGTTCAAGTGATTCAATTGCCCCAGAGTTGATATTGAAACTGTACCCCCTCACCTATTAAAATAAGACGGGTTTACGCAGAAAAAGGTGATTATTAATGAAGAGGTTAATCCTTGAAGAAGATTTGAGATGCATCAGACGTACTCACCTTCCCGATAAATCGACCACTTGGTGTCACAACATTGTATCCTACCTAACAATTGAGCAATAATTCCAAACTCTGTCACAACATTGTATCCTACTTAACAAATGAGCAATAATTCGAAACTCATAAGGATGATTATTGCATCATATGGGCATTACATTAAATAAGTGACAAGAGAAACTGACAACAGGTAAAAACACAGAACAACAGTTAAAAATAAGGTTACGTGGATCTCCAAACTCGAGACAATACACATACCAGAGTCTCGAGTCCAATCATTTTAAATGCGTTCTCCATTACGCTTTCATCCTGGATGAGTACAACATCACCAACCTGTGAAAAATACCTCATACATTAGTGACTATCTAAAGTGAAGAAGTGAAAATATAATAAGATACCAGACAAAAAAGCACACAGTATGCACGTGGGTCAATTTTTAGTCTAGTATATTCTTTAGTATTCTACTTTCTGAAGAGCTTTTTTTATTCTATTACTTGAAAAATTAACTTATCTTTCGTCCTCTCAGTTTGTCAGGATCAAAATGGATGGTTTTCATCATTTAATTTCTCTTTTCTTCAGTAAATTTTTTTCTGGCAAAGTTTTCGAAACCATCTCTACTACCTCCGTCCCAAAATGAATGTCTGAATGTTTTTTTCAAATTTGCTCTTGATCAAAAGCAAATTTGAAAAGATTTTGGACATTCATTTTGTGACAGAGGTAGCACTACCCATCTCCACCCTCCTTTTTTATCTTTAAGGAGGCCAAGCACTGGCGAAGCCAAGTTACTGTGAAGTGGGTCACTCAACCCCCTTCAATTTTGGAATGTGTCAATTTTATTATTTTCATGTTTTCGAAAAATATCTTTTTATCACTAAAAATGATGAATTTATACATTGTGACCACTTTAATTGTAGGCAAATTTTGTAATAGATTATATTTTGACCCCTTGTATGCTAAATTTGAATACCTCAACAATAAAAATTATTCCGAAAATAATCTTGACCCCTTTTCCAAAAAATCCTGGTTTCACCACTGAGGCCAAGTGGTTCTCCTACGAAAGTCAATGAGTAACATAATTTTAACCATGAATTGACATTTGGAAATCAAATATTCCTTTATTTTTTACCTTGGGAGAGGATGTAACATAAACCTACAAAAGATAATTGCTTCCAGTCATATTATGTACTCCCTCCGTCCCAAAATGGATGTCACTAAATATTTCAAATTTTCTCTTGATCAAAAGCACTTGAATTTTTTTTTTCGGGCATTCATGTTGGGAAGGAGGTAGTAGTAAGCAGTGACAGCACATATACCAATGGGGGAGGTTATTGCTAATAGAAGCTGACTGCACTTATTTAGTAAGCAACAACAGCATACTGTATATTTGATCAGCAAAATTCTGGTAGCATAAAATGATACAAATGGTGCAACAGTAGACATAATTATAACTTGCATTACATAATCAATATCCACTCAAAGAAGCATGTTTTGTGCAATCATAGACAGTTACGAGGTATCATATCACATTTATTCTAATTTCAAGCCATGAGGTGAGCATTATCAAGATGGAAAATGCACAAAAAATAGCAGTACCTGGCTAACATCCTCCAGAAGAAACCTTTCCAATTCGCCAGAAAGCAGGTTTGGCCTCACCTCTACGACCATTACACGCCACTGTGTTAAGAGAACCATGACAGCATTACTAAATGTTGCTAAAAACAAGAGAAGCTTTCCCTTGGCAAGTTATGAGACTTGAAATGAATATGCAAGAGAAAAATCGAAATCCCAAAGCCACAATAGACCTTAGAAAAGTGATGTTCCATTTATGGACATATGGATTTTGCAGTTATGGTTTCCTGTAACATGTCTACTCTAGAATCTCCGTTCTAACTACTACTAGTCTTTAGGATGATACATACTATTACTACTTATCAGATAAGAAAGGATGACTTAATACATACTTGCACAAATCTAGTAACACCAAGAACTTGGTTGAATAGTAAGGATCCATTTCACTGGTCCTTAGTTTCAAATACAAGTCCCATCGAGAGGGACGGTTTGTCAGCCTCCTGATTACCATACATTCACCAAAACTATCTCAACATAAACTAATCAAATGGCCAAAAAATTTAAAGCTAGGACCACCGCTTGGGCATCCACAAGTACTGGAAAAATACTTGGCAAGTCTACACCATTAAGCTGAAAATTCATGGATTTAAACAGGGAGTGTAGTTTTCTGGACATATATTAGTATAGAAATGCATGCACCATTCAGGATATAGAGCAGTAGATATATCATTCCATACGGAATTTTGTTTATATAAGCATCAACTCTTTGAGAATTAGTACGCTATTCATAACGCCAGTGGACAGATCAAGTAAAGTGCGTAAATTGGTTTCATTTTGATATGCTAATTCTACTTCCAAGATGAATAAACAAATCGTTATCAGACAAAGCTTGTTTCAAGCTTAGAAGCCAAGTGTTCTTCATTCTCAGATAGGGGTACCAGAGTGGAAACCTAGAGATCTTCACTATGCCCATTTCACACATATTCTCTCCACGCCATGCAAAGAGACACCACTATTCTCTCTCTTTGTTTTGGGATATTCAACTTAAAGAGTCACTTTAAAAAATCACGCCTTTCATTTTCTTTGATTTCCAACTTTACCCTCTATATATGATACTCCCTCCGTCCTGGTTGATTTTTCAAAGATTTTAAGGTTACGTTGTATGTTTCAAACAGTGATTTTGAAACCTTAATTTTGGAAGTGGGACTAACTTGTTTGGAAAAACAAAAAGTGGAAATAGGACTATCATTTTGGGATGGAGGGAGTATATCCTTACTATAACAAACTTCAAGTGTACTCAATGGCGAAGCCATTAAGTGGTACACGACCCCCATTGTTTTATGGAAAATGGATGCTACTGCCTTCAATTTTTATTACATTTTAAAATAAAAATATATGACATTTTAAACATTAAAATCTGTAATTGCATCAATATTCACCATCTTTGGTCTAGGCAATTTTTCACCTTTATACTTACTACTCCAGTTAAGCCAAATACAAATACTGATATCTTTGCTTTTTAAATAATAAGGGCAAATTACAATTTAGGGCCTAATGTCTACGAGGCGGTTGCAGTTTGGGGCCTGACGTGCAAAATTTAGCGAAATAGGGCCTGACTTGACACTTTGTTAGCAAAATAGGGGTTTTTAACGGTTTTCGTTAGAAAAGTCAGTTAAGTCACATGTGATTGACGAAATGGATCGATATGAAATGATAATTAGTTCTTAAGGGGTTAAATATAAATACTTAAACTTAAAGTCACAAAATATGAATTTTCAAGTTTTAAATTAAAATTTTGAAAAAAAAAAACTAATATATTAAAAATTTTATTTTAATTATTTTTAAATATAAATAAATTAATTAGTTTTGACAAAATATTTTTGACAATTTTTTTCCCCAGATCTAAATAAAAATATTTATATAAAATTTTAAAATAAAACAAACAAATTATGAATTTTCTTTGAAAAATATTTTTTTTCCAGATTTAGATCTTCGCTTCCAACCTCCCATTTTCGTCATCTCTCTCGTCTCAAAACACCATTGACCACCATCTCCATCAATATAGATGGACAAAACTTATCAATTTTCTCTGAAAAAAAATATTCTTGAAGGGAAATGATTATTTATTTAAAAAAATTAAATCAAAAATTTAATATATTAGATATTTTATTTAAATATTTTAATTTAAAATTTGAAAACTTATATTTTGCGACTTTAAATTTAAGTATTTATATTTTACCCTTAAGCACTAATTCTCATTTCAAATTGACCCATTTCGTCAATCACGTGCAAATCACATGTGACTTAACCAACTTTTCTAACAAAAACCGTTAAAAAGCCAAATTCTACAACGAAAATGTCAAGTCAGGCCCTAAATCGCCAAATTTTAGACGTCAGACCCTAAACTGCAACCGCCTCGTAGACATTAGGCCCTAAATTGTAATTTGCCCAAATAATAATGACACCTGGAAGAAAACCCTAATCACCTTTAGCCCCCGTTTCGCTGCTTCTTAACAAGAGTCTATCGTGGTAGCTACGAGCCTACGACAACGTCGAGCTGGTTAAGCCGGGCTGTTAATGAAGACGATGATGATGAAGATGGTAAAGAACGAAATGAATGAGATGATGTAATCTATTCAGTTACTCCATCTCTCTTTTCCTTTTCAACATCTCTTTCTCTTTCTCTCTTCAATAAACAATTATTTATGTATACGCTTATGTTTTTTTATATGCTTTCTATTTATGCATGAATTGTTTTGGTTGCCCCATCAGAATTAGAATTTCTCTCCTTCGTTGAGCGCTTCTGCATTCTCTCCTTCTTTGAGACCCTATGTCTTCTGTCCTTTGTCAAGAGCCTATGTCTTCTCTCCATTGTTATGAGAGCCTATACTTAATGATTAAATTCTTTTTTGTTGCAATGTTTGGGATGCTTGGTTGGACATTTATTACCAACCCTAATGCTTTAATTTATCATGTTCTCAAAGCCAAATACTTTCCGAGAGGTGACTTTTTGAATGCCAGAATTGGGCAATGTCCAAGTAATACTTGGAGAAGCATTTGGGCGTCTCAGGTCATTCTTCATAAGGGCATTCGTTGGAGATTTGGTTCCAGGGATATTAGGAAAAATTTGATTCTGATGATGTTGCAAGGTGATTGTTCAATTGTTAATGAGAATTACATGTTCACATAGCAATCTTTATAATTGGGATGAGCCTTCGATTGTTGTGGAGCGTCATCTTCTTGATACTTTTTAATGAAATTATATTATTTGTTAAAAGAAATATCCCGACATTGTTGCACCAAAATCCTGGCTTCGCCATCATTGTGCTAATATATGCCTCAACTGTTAGAGATTTCAAAAGTGCACTCAAGTATAACACAAGGCACTAACCTGTCATAATACTGATTTGAGCCCCAAAATACAATCTTTCAATGTCAAGATAAGCAACATTTTTCAACAAGGCCAGCCAGATGAAGCTTCACCTTAATCACAATCACATCTTTCGTAGTGATCAGCCACTTAACTCAACAATTTGTTTGAAACATGAACTGTGCTTGATGGTTGATAGAATTTGGCAAACTACACTAAGCAATAACTTACTAGCTTTGTCCCAAAATGAATGTCCAAATTTACTCTTGATCAAGAGTAAATCTAGACATTCATTTTGGGACGGAGGGAGTATATAATTAACTGATTGAGCTGATTGAGCTAAAAGTACCATCTTTTCCGTAAGAAGTTACCAATAAATTCAGTTAAAATAAAGCTTCTACTAACCGATTTTGCATCAACCCAGAGCTGCGAAACAAAACCCAAGCTGAGTGCAGACTGCATACTAATCACTTGCTTGGCAACCAAATTTGACCTCTTCATCAACTGCCTCCTTCCTATCCGCGCCTGGCTCCTGTCCAATTCCTCCAATTTCAAACCACCGCCGCCTTCCGACCCTCTAATTTCAATGAAATCTTTCTCATTTACGTCAAATTCAAGAACATTTGGGTCTTTCACCGTTTCATTTTTACCTAACCCGATCTCCTTGAACCCTAATTCTCTGTGAGGTTCCTGTTCGTCCGACTCTGATGCAGCGCTCGAGTTTCGACCAACTTTGAATGAACATGAAGACTGCTTTTTACTTGCATAGTACCCAATTGATACTAAGTTTGTAGTGCTTTGTACGTACCGGCGATTTCTGGATGCTGGATTTTGTATTTTGATGCTGCAAGAGTAAGGGGAGAGAGAAGATAAACCGCAATTGCACATCTTTCCCCTGAATAAACGTTTGGTTATACAAAGAAAGAACTGTGCTTTTTGTTATTTGTTTTCATATCTTAATCTAGTAAAACCCATTGTGGAGTTGTTTTTCCACAAGTTGTTTTTTTTCAAAAGATGGTTTTTTTTTTTTTTTTTTTTGAAACCTCAAAAGATGGTTGTTCAGTTTCTGAACATGAAATTGTTCCGCCTGCTGTGCGCCTGTGCTCATGTTTAGATGGTAATTGAAGTTGGGGTTTACTCATGGCTGGGCTTTAGGCTTAAAGCAGCAAAGTGAGCAAATGGGCCAAGGCAAAAATTAATAATTTGTGTTGGGAATATGCTTTTGAATCAAAATGGTATTTTTGGTTAAGGATATGTCCGTGACAAAAGTTGTGATTTTGGGACGGAAAGAGTGGGGCAAGCACCTGCGGCAAAGGCCACAAGCCAAGGCTATAAAAACAGTGAGAAGGCTGAAATTGCTGATGTTTAGGCAAAGGCTGGTTGCCTAGGCCATGCTTCACGCAAGTATATTGCCGAATGGGCCAAGGAATTGGGCCTAGGTTGTTTCTTGGTCGGTTGATCAGAATTAGGCAACAAGAATACTTTCCTGGTATGACAAGTATTCTTACTCCCTCCGGCTCAGAAATTTAACTAGTATTCTTTTGGTACAAAGAGTTATTCGAGAATTAGGAAAGTAGTTTTCTAATGAGAATAGAATTATTTTGTACAAAAGAAATAGGTTTCCTCTTCCTTTTGGGTTTCTAGTATTTATGACTATAAATACACCCCCTCCCCTAGCATAATAATTTAGCTGTTCATCTTTGAGAGTTACAAGTAGAGATCTAGGATTTAGGTTGACGGAATTATTTGCCTAAATAATTCGTGCAACTAAATTAGAGAGATTGTCTTTTGTAATTGTTCATTGAAAGTAATATATTCTCCCTCCGCCCGTGGACATAGCCAAATTGGTGAACCAAGTAAATTCTTGTGTTGTGATTGATTATTTCTTTTGATCATCGTTCTTTTATATATTTTGCTCTAACAAGTGGTATCAGAGCCATGGTTCGGATGGGCCCGACCAGGTGGACCGTGTGTGTGCTTTATATGGTGGGGTTCCCCTTGTGCGACATAGCGAATCGAGTCTTGCAATCGAGGGCGATGGTGTTTCGCGGGCGGTTGGTACAAGCTTTCGCCGATATGGGCCAGAGGAAACATTGCGGGCCATAGCGGTGTGGTCCTTGGTTTGAGGGGAGGATTGTTGGGTGGCAACCCAAAGTCCCACATCAGCAATTGAGGAAACAATTGCAAGGTATATAAGAGCACCCACCCACTTCATTAGTATGAGGCGTTTTGGGAAGTTTCCAAAAACAAATCCGTGCGGGCTAGGCCCAAAGCGGACAATATCATACTAATGTGGGAAAGTGGTGGTGGTGGTCGCGGTCCCTACAAGTGGCACCAGAGCTTGGTTGGTTAGAGATCTTGGGATTTCTGCTGCAGACAAAGAAGAAGATGGGTCAAGGATCTGAATCATCAATCGACAAGTTCAATGGTAAGAATAGCTTTACTTTATGGCAAGTAAAGATGAAGGCTCTATTGAGAGACAAGGGATTGTGGGTCCCGGTGGCTATGGCGATAAAGGATCGGAAGGATTCTAACGGAAAGGCCGTCTCTGCGGGTAATACTCCGGCTGGAGTATCGGAAGCGGAGAAGAAGAAAGCAGCAGAGAAGGAAGCGGCAGATTTGGTGGATCTAGATGAGAGGGCTCATTCAAAAATCATTAGAGGTTTGGATGATGAAGTTCTAGTCAACATACCAGATTTGGATTCCGGTGGTGCTTTGTGGTTGTTGTTGGAAGACATGTTCTTGACTAAGACATTGACCAACAAGCTCTATTTAAAGCAAAAGCTGTTTACGCTCCGAATGGTGGAAGGTACGCCTATAGATGACCATCTAGATAGGTTTACTTCTATATTACATGATTTGCGTAATATAGATGCCAAGATTGAGGACGAGGATGCTGCGTTGATGCTTCTTGTGTCGCTACATTTATCATATGAGCACTTTGTGGATTCGTGTTTGCATGGTAAAGAAACAATAGCTCTTGAGGACGTGAAGGCTTCGCTCAAGACAAGAGAACTGCGACGAAAGGTAAGCAGAGGAGAGACAGACAGTCAACCTGCAGGGTTAGCTGCAGAGGGCAGAAAAGGATCAAGCAAGAAGAAGAATGTTCAAAAATCTTCTAGCAAGAAAGGTCCGAAACCTGAGGATGTTTGTAGGTTCTGCGAAAGGAAGGGGCATTGGAAGAATGAATGTCCAAGAAAGAAGCAAGAAGAATATCTTAGTCAAGATGAGGCGGATGTTGCTGCGGGAGGTAGTGACAGTGATTATGCTCTAATAGTGGAAGAAGGCTCATGGCCCGGTGATGAGTGGCTTCTAGATCCAAAGGTGGAGCAATGCGAGATAGTTGAGGAGAAAGTGGAGCCTATCTTTACCAAGGGTAGTAGATGGGCAGACGATCCTGAGCTACAAGATGACTATCCGCAGAAGGAGTTGATACAATTCATCTCGGTGGGCGAGTTCAAGTGCCGAATGAACTCGCCAAGCACGAAAAATTGTTAGTCGCCCAGAAGGGGCGGTGCTCTAGATAGGCGGTCTAGAGGTACTAAGGAATGCTAGGCTTAGCATATCGTCCGGTTGCTTGGGAGGAGCAAGTTTGTCCGGCGTGACAAAGGGTGCTTGATGTAAAGCGCAAGATTACATTCTATTCGCCTTTAAATGAGTGGGTTCGAAGCTCTCTGAACTAGTTCGAAGCTCATCATTGGATTGGGATTGAGAAGGTAATCGAGACAAGATACAGTGTGGGGATTTAAGGTGTAGTCTATTCGAAGTACTAGAAGTAGATACACAAAGTTCATTCGGCAAAGGGGTTCTTAAATTCTAGAGGTGTACAGTCTCAAGTGTTCGGCGAAACACTATGTTGATGGTTTAGAAGACTTTCTGAGACATCAATGCTAGTTTCTTGGCTCTCATCGGCGTTATGGAGAGGTCGAAGATTCAAGATAAGTAAGAGCACATGTTAGTGGAGTTTTGTAGTGGTTCGTGCAGACTTCGTCAGTCGTGCAGTTCATGTGCAATTTCCGTTTGTGCAGATGCTTATGGTGGTCAACGTTGTGGTGGAGGTTCTAAGTGGTTTAGAAATTCATTGCACAAGTTGAGAAGATGGTTTGCTTGACTAAGTAAACATGGTTGTTCTTGGGTGAACAAAGATGGGTCTTGACAAAGACAAAGGTGGTGGCGGAGGTGAAGAGATATATTCGGAAGCGGAGGATTCAACTCAAGGTGGAGTTGGGGTCGGTTCGTGGATATGAATTATGGCTCGGGGAGATTCAAAGTCAAGGTGGAGATTGTTGGGAATATGCTTTTGAATCAAAATGGTATTTTTGGTTAAGGATATGTCCGTGACAAAAGTTGTGATTTTGGGACGGAAAGAGTGTGGCAAGCACCTCCGGCAAAGGCCACAAGCCAAGGCTATAAAAACAGTGAGAAGGCTGAAATTGCTGATGTTTAGGCAAAGGCTGGTTGCCTAGGCCATGCTTCACGCAAGTATATTGCCGAATGGGCCAAGGAATTGGGCCTAGGTTGTTTCTTGGTCGGTTGATCAGAATTAGGCAACAAGAATACTTTCCTGGTATGACAAGTATTCTTACTCCCTCCGTCTCAGAAATTTAACTAGTATTCTTTTGGTACAAAGAGTTATTCGAGAATTAGGAAAGTAGTTTTCTAATGAGAATAGAATTATTTTGTACAAAAGAAATAGGTTTCCTCTTCCTTTTGGGTTTCTAGTATTTATGACTATAAATACACCCCCTCCCCTAGCATAATAATTTAGCTGTTCATCTTTGAGAGTTACAAGTAGAGATCTAGGATTTAGGTTGACGGAATTATTTGCCTAAATAATTCGTGCAACTAAATTAGAGATATTGTCTTTTGTAATTGTTCATTGAAAGCAATATATTCTCCCTCCCCCCGTGGACGTAGCCAAATTGGTGAACCACGTAAATTCTTGTGTTGTGATTGATTATTTCTTTTGATCATCGTTCTTTTATATATTTTGCTCTAACAATTTGTATGAGGGGTGGGCGGGTTTCATAACCTTCAGGCCGGGCTTGGTTCGGTATGATTGATGAAGGATGAATTTCTCGGGTCGGGGTTGGTTTTGGGCAAATCCGGCCCGTACCTGTCCCGTTGCCATCCCTAGCTATAATCTGGTCAATTTCCGGTTACTTGCCGTTAGTAACGGATTTTCTGACGAAACCATCAGAAATCTGACAGTTTTTGCCACGATTCGCGGTTCAGGTTCAAGGTTACGGTGCACGGTTTGGTCTTGGCGGTTCGACCGCCGGTTCACGATTTTTGGGGTATGAACCTTAACAGACCCTTATCAAAAAGGGTTTTGGTTCCTTCGATTCTTGTTTTCCGGACGGTTCATGGCGGTTACGTTCCTGCTTAGAACTTGAAAAACAGCTGATCGTGGACTCATAAAAAGTGCCTGAAGAAGTAGGAGCTTGTCCCTTATTAGATTTCCGGACCCTTTAGGTTTCTCGTTGCCGTATGTGAAAGGAAGGCTGGAGTAAGCTTCCTCGGCAAGGTTGACCGGAGCATTTGCCCCAATTGCATTAATGTGATTCGAACTGCTTTCTTTTGCCTTGGCAGTGGTACATGTGGCCGCTTTATTGTATCGGAATGAGGAGCTGCTCGAACCTGCTTCCTTTTCATCTTTCTGCCTACAATCTTCATCAATCTTCAATCCCGCATTCAAAATAGCCCTGAAGTTAGGGTAATAGTCATACCATATGTCCTTTTGGTAGGTAAGACGCAAACACTTGAAGAAGATATCAATTTGCTACTCTTCGTTGGGCCTTTCCATGAGTTCAGACATTTTTTCCCTCCACGGTGGCGTTTTTTTTTTTTTAAGTGTTAAGTACTGAAATCTGATTTCACGTCTGAACTAATAAGAGGCAGCGTCTGAAGACTGAATTTTAATTTTTCAAAATTGTTTGGTAGCATCACTGAATGAACTGACTGAATATGTGCAAATATTTTTACATTCCCATTGTAATCTTAAAAAGTATTGAATTAATTTACTTATTTTTAATGGAAAAAGTATTACAAAGGTGCTCTAGATCTTTATAAGTCCCCTCTAAAACTTGCCTACTGGTCCTTACCAGGGACTATAAGCTAACGCCATCCAAGAAAGATCAAATTATTTTTATATAATATGAAGAAGTTGTAAAAGATATCAAATATCAACATCCTTGATGTATGCATATTGTTTTTTTGATAAAATTAAAGAAAAATTGAGAATGATTGGTGTTACTGTAAATACTTGGACTTATTAGTTACTCTCTTTCTCGCGTCATTTTCTTTCAAATGTTTTTTTCACTAATCTGGGTAATTTGGCATCCCAGTTGTCAGAAAACTAGTTTCTCTGCTATTGATATGTCACAAGATCCTTCATTCTTCTTGCATGTTTGTTTACAAGTAACTTTCAGATCTTTCCAATGGTTATACTTTTATCCTGTCTAAATCTTTGAGAGCATGGTTTGCATGTGCTTATTATTTTCCCATATACATGTTGATGAGAATGACTCTTTTGCTATGAAAGTAGCAGCTGAAGATCTGCTAGATGACCCTGAAGGACATGATACTGCAAAACCATCTTACCATGTGGCTCTCGGTTCAGATAACAGTTGGTATCTTTTCACAGAGAGGTGGAGAAAAGAAGTGAAAAGCGAACACAAATGCCAGGGGTAGTATTGGGTTTATCGAAATTTTGTGAGGGCAATTATGTAATAGTGACTCTAGACACACAAGTCTGAACCATTAAGCCTTCATTTTGAATCTGAACCATTAAGTGGCTAATAAGAGGCAACTTGGTCTGAAAGCTGAAAAAACCAAACACTCTGAATTTGGCTAAGGTCTGATTCGCTAGGCATTCATACCCCATTCAAATCTGAATGAAAAAAACAAACAAGTAATAACACCTCTCAGTGAAGTCAACAAACGTTTAATCTGAATTACATCTTGTACCATGTAAGCCCTTGTATTTGGATGACATACTCATGATCAATCACTTGAAACACTTCAGTACTGTTATAATCAATGAACAATGCCAAAATGGTCATTCTACAATCAAAATACCAAAAAAGAGAAAGTCAACATTCAGCTTCTATCTATCCTGTTACAAATAACTACTGTATTACATAATAAAAGTCAATATTCATCTTCTATCTCTTCTCTGTTGAATGCAAAAAGTCAAGAGAATCAAATACTCGTGTCCTAATTCTTGTCTAGAACGGCAGTCATCTTATACCTCAACTCATGATGTGGATTGCGTATACTTTCTCAGTGAACTTGTAAAAGTAAGTCAAACCCAACTAAAATACGGGATATGCTACATTTACGAGTTTACGGAGCTCTTGTTGACAAGATCAGCACCACTAACATATCTTGCAAAGTAAGATATCAACCTGAAGGGAGCACCAATAAGTGGAGCATCCG
Organism: Campanula takesimana; assembly: GCA_026119855.1. Lineage (NCBI taxonomy): Eukaryota > Viridiplantae > Streptophyta > Magnoliopsida > Asterales > Campanulaceae > Campanula > Campanula takesimana. Next base: position 446,964 of record JAOWBW010000996.1, read on the forward strand.
TCAGGGGCACATCAGTCTTTTCGTCGATTAGAGGAGACTCCACCTCTGAAACTTTGATTTCATTCTCATCCAATGGGATCTGCACAATCTCTAATGACTCTACGCTTTCTCGAGAATATGGAATTACTTCTTGGTCAACGTCATTAATAAAATTACCATCATTCCTGGGTTTAATCACATTGTCTTCAATGGAGTCCAGTCTCTCAACTGATAACGTCCTCTTAATAATTTCAAACATTGGACCAGGAACACGGACATTGCCACTTTTTTCAGCTGTTGAAATCATGGGATCAGTCCCAGTAGCTGGTCCGTCATCCGTTGTAGGCATTGGATCGGTCTCAAGAGCTGAATGGTTAGCAATGGTGGCTGTTTCACTACGTCCAACCACTGGATCAGTTTCATGAGCGGAACTTTTAGTTACCACTGGATCAGAAAAAGATGGTCCCGCTGTCACACTCCTTCGGTCAAGCTCAATATACAACTCGTTCACCTGAAAGTTATAGAGCAACCATTAAACCAAGAAAAGAATGTTAATACTCCCTCCGTCCCAAAATAATCTTCCCATTTGACTATTCAAACTTTATAACGATTTGAACACCTACTTCACTAGTGTCATGTTTTGTTTATGCACTTTTAAACTTAAATTGTAGAAATGGGAAGAACTTTTTGGGACAATGAAAGATGGCAAATGAGAAAATCATTTTGGGACAAAGGGAGTATATGGAAGGAAAAGCCATCTCCTGAATATATGGTCTTAGCTGGGTTCCAGTTCTTTTTCTCTTGTCTACATATAAATGACATTTATATTCACTGGCCAGGAAAACTATATGCAAGTCATCTTTCATCCCCTCTTACCTTCTCGACAAGTTGTGCATTTTCAGATAGCAATTTCTCAACAAGTGCTCGAGCAGCTTCTAGTTGCTGATATTCAGATTCACTCTGCATCAGGGAGGACAATTTTCAGAAGATATAGAGTCAGAACGAAAAGCAAACAGCTTTTATTTTTGATATACTCCCTCCTTCTCTGAATGAATATCCATTTTCAAGATTTTTTTTTTTGTTTCAAAAAGAATGTATTTTTTGCAAAAAAAAATCTGTGCCTAAATGTTCTGGATTACCATTTTTTTTTTCACTAGTCACTTTATACTTGCAAAACTAAGTGTTTAAAAAGTAGATAAGAAAAATATTTATGCATATTTGCCATTTAATTGTCTAAAAAGTGAATATTTTCAGAATGACCCCTAAATGAAATTTGGACATTTATTTAGGGACGGAGGTAGTAGTAAAATTTGCACCAATAAAACTCTACTAAGAGCACTAGCTCTGATTTATCATAGGTTTTAGGTTATCACATAGGCCATATGACAAGATAGCACTCCATTTTTTCAAGATTCAGTTACTGATGCACATCAGTCTATGCGCCAATGCCCTTGATTTAAAATCAAACAAAATAGTAGAGCATATATAACTAAAAGTTGTTTAGTGTGGCCAAAAGCATAAAGAGGGAAACTTACCATTCTGCTCCCACTTGATAAATCAGCATAAGCAATTTCAATATTCTGGACCTGCATCCGTAGATCAGTTATGTGCTCCATCAGTTGCTGGTTCTGATCAGAGAGATTACTCCTGGATGTTTCCAACTCCAACACCTGCAAGGCTTTGGTTTTAATTTTCATATCAGAGCATATAAAGACACCTGTGGTAAGTGGACCTCATATGGTTATAGCATTTGACTCTTGTATTTACATTTTAGGTCTCTGAAAAATGATGAGAAATATAGAACATGTACAAAGTGTGAATTTCCCGAGGCTGGTAACCTCATAAAATGCCTTGTAGAAGACCCAAGATAAATGGCTAATGTATCAGGGTGACATGAAAGTGGATTAAGAGATCAGTTAGTACTATTAATTTAAGTAAATGAACATAGAAAAATGGTGTTTCATAGAAAAAAAGGGAAGGTGTAAACACCTTCTAAAGGGAAAGAAGGATTTAGAGGTGATCTTGATCACTTCTTTCTATTTTTTTTGTTCCATGTGCATCAGAAGCGGTAACATTTTCTTGATCTTCCAATTGTACTTGGTATCAAACTATCTCTGAAGTTCAGCAAGAACAGCATATAGCATACATTTACTTGATTTGATCTCGTTCTAGAAGTATGTTAAGTCGATACAAGTACATATCATTAGTGTAATCCCACAAAAATGGTATGGTAAATATATTAGCCTTTGGGGGCAAAAAGGTCATTATAAGAATAGGGCTAAGGCCCATTTCCCCTATAAATACAAGAGACCATCCTGGTCAAGAGAGGTTCATTTTTACTCCCTTAAACCCAAAATTTCTGATTATGTTCAAGATAAGTATATTTTTTGATATAGATACTGATTCTCACGCCGGAGGGTTTTTGGGGGAAAACCTCCCCCACCCCTAACGGTGTCTGTTTTCTCAGGTAGTAGGTGGAAGATCAAAGGCGGAGTATCTCTAGACTACAACCCCGGATGCAAGCGGCGGACCAGATTTTTCATGTAGCATCATTTGGTTCCGTTGCCGGGACTGATTTGAAAGTCGAATATCCTACAATCCGTCAGCGGAGCTTGACCATTGGTAGGGACGGAAAAGCTCACACTTCCATCTCACTTTTTGGGGGAAGAAGGAAAGACATCCAGAGGGAGGAAGAAGACTAGAGGAAAAAGGGGAAGCTCTGGGCCAGCAACGGTGAGGTTTTCATTGATGGAGTGTAAAGAGATTCATCAGCCTAGCAAGTTGGAAAAGAAGATACCAACTCTCTTAATCTGGCCAAAAAATCGGCCGCCCTAGATTTACTGATTTTCCGGAGTAAGTCACCGGAGAGACCGAATCGCCAAAGAATGGAACAGAACAGAGACAAGAAGAAGATGACAACGAATTAACAAGAAGGAAAATATGAGCATTCTGGTCTCTCAGAATTTGCCGGAATCTCTGTCAACGCAAATTTTATAGTTAATCGGAGTAACTCACTCGCCGGAGGGACCAAGTTGTCGGGATGTAGCTGTGAAGAGAGAAGCAAAAAGGCAAAGATTGGAAGAAGACAGCCATAGTTGACTGAGACAACTTGCCGGAGCAACGAATAAGGAGCAGCTTAAAGGGAAGGCAGCGGCTTAAAGAATATGTACATGAAGGCTCCATTGATGGAGTATTGAACACAAAAGCTTCATTTTAGAGAGGAAGCAACCAGAAACAAGAAAGTACAAATCTGGCGCCGGTATAATTAAGTCGCCGGGATAAATGGCCTGAAACAAGCAGAGAACAGAAAACAAAATTCACCAAGAAAGCGGACTAGACAATACGAAAATACAAAGGAAATAGTTGCAGCAAATGGAGGTCAAACGAGCCACCGCCACCGGCGATTACACTGGGTCATTGCCGACAAGCCGGACCTCTCCCTTTGCTTTCTCCTTGGCCAGTACGGTTGTCAAACACAGGGAGACAAAACCAGTCAAAAAGTAAAAAGTAATTATTTGAAAAGTAAAAAAAAAAAAAGAAAAGAAAAAGGACAAGCATTGTCCACCTTTCTTGAAAGTGGAACGTGGGTGGGGTCCACTGACTTGGCTTGTGGTGGAACAGAGGCTAAAGAGCTAGGGTTGTCAGCCACACAAGAAGAAGGCATCTCCTTCCTCAAATGTCATCAATTTTGTTCACTATGAGGCCTATTTAACTAACGGCTGTTGAAGATTTCGTTAACTTTTCAACGAAATCCATCAAGCATCACCCAATGTCAGGTCGTTTTCTTTCCATCTTTTAATAGTATTTGCTGAATTGTTTTTGTGTGCTCATTATTTAGCAAATATGAAAGCATGCTTAGAAAAGTAAACAATAACTAAATTGCGAATTATTGTCATTGTGCCTATTTGTACTTCAAATAATTTAAAAAAAAAGTGGTACACTTTCTACTTGCTTATTTGTGTCCATTAACAAGGAAAGTGGGTGGAGTTGAAATAGAAATTAGCCCTGTACTTTCAATGTAAATAAAAATTATGTGCTCAACATGATCAAAGTAGGGCCTTTGACAATGACATATGCTTGCTATTTGTTACGGGAAATTAACGTCAAATACCATATCTTGCGGTTATATGAAATTGTTAGAAGCTGGATAAAAGTGTCGTGATGTGGCAAATTAGAAATTCATGTTTTATTAGTAAATATGGGTAACAAACTAAGAGCATGAATAGTTATAATTTCACATGTAGATGGGAAAAATAGCTCCATGAATCTGATTAAATTGTAAAGCACTCATAGATGTACTGGCTCACTCATCAAGGAAACACATGACATCAAGAATGGATACAGGCTTGTGTATATGATTTAAAGGATGCGTTGTTGAGCTCCTTGTATTAGTTGGAATAACCTGAAAATGCTCATCGTTAAAAAGAAATGAGATATGAGCAGCCTGTTGCAATCATGCTCCGTCCTAATGTTTCAATATGTCCTGATTTAACTGCTCAAATATCAAATCGCATGCTAACATCTTGATTGAAATGAATAGAGAGAAAATATGAAACGGAAAAAGTTAGTGATCAATTAAATGAGATGTGTGGGCTATACGCTATTTATTTATATGCGAAACTTTGTGGGATATTATGCTAATGTCGCAACTAAAAATAGAAAATGATACAATTTAAAATGGCATGTTGTATACTTGAGATCTAGAAATGATATATATCGAGATATGCTTGGAATAAGTAATATGACCTCGTTAAAATGTAAGAAATATATGTGATTTTTCTGTCCCGCTCTTTCTTGATTAAGACATAGTATATTCTTATATTCTATCAAATAATAATAAAAAAAAATTATTATTACTTGATTTGCAAATGACTACCTTCCATACTGTGTAGGAAGGTGCTTATTGAATGAAGTCGTACGGAAATTAAACGGAATCGCTGATTTGGACAATAAACAAAAAAAAAAATAATGTTTTCCACGGAGTCAAACCCAATCTGCGAAATGGAAGCCTAAAAAGTCCAATAGGCTCGTCATGGAGCAAAAGACATGGAGATAATATTATTGTGAAAGTCTAGTGACCAGACTTTGGTATCTCTCATGTCGAGTTGCTTGGCTCACATCCTGATCAACTGTTGGGGCTCACATCCCGAACTGTCGTGTTATTTGGCTCACATCCTGATCAACTGTTGGGGCTCACATCCCGAACTGTCGTGTTATTTGGCTCACATCCTGATCAACTGTTGTGGCTCACATCCCGAACTGTCGTGTTATTTGGCTCACATCCTGATCAACTGTTGGGGCTCACATCCCGAACTGTCGTGTTATTTGGCTCACATCCTGATCAACTGTTGGGGCTCACATCCCGAACTGTCGTGTTATTTGGCTCACATCCTGATCAACTCTTGGAGCTCACATCCCGAACTGTCGTTTTATTTGGCTCACATCCTGATCAACTGTTGGGGCTCTCATCCCGAACTGTCGTGTTATTTGGCTCACATCCTGATCAACTGTTGGGGCTCACATCCCGAACTGTCGAGTTGCTAGGCACATTATATAATAGACATGTCGAAAGCCATCACGATGCCGTGATAGGGGGTCCATCACGATGCCGTGGATATGGCGAAAGCCATCACGATGCCGTAGACAAGCTGTATGGCAGCATCAGGCAGTTTGGCAGCATCAAGCTGTATGGCAGCGACATTATGAGAACAAGCCGTAGACAAGCTGTATGGCAGCATCAAGCTGTATAGCAGCGAGATCACGATGCCGTGACGGGGTAGGTCCATCACGATGCCGTAGACTAGCTGTATGGCAGCATCAAGCTGTAGGGCAGCGAGATCACGATGCCACTGACATGGCTGAAGCCATAGCGATCCTATTGGCATGGTTGAAGCTGTAACAATGCCGTTAATTACTCTAAAAGGCCCATGATGGGATAGTTACCCTGGAAAAGTTAATAGTATTCGTAGGCCTCCCATGATGGGATGAATACATTGGCTTGATGAACAATGTTACAAGGTTTTTTATAGCAAGATGAAAGTTCCGGCATAAAAGTTATGGTTGAAATGCTCAGTATGGCGAGATGAATGCCTTATGATGATATCAGAAATCTTAGTATGAGGAAAGCTTGGCTAAAAAGATATCAGAAAGATAACGACTTATTCCGCCTTTGAAGGCGAGGATCCTTCACGACAGCTATTCCGCCTTTGAAGGCGAGGTTCATTCACGTCAGCTATTCCGCCTTTGAAGGCGATGTTCATTCACGTCAGCTATTCCCCTTTGAAGGCAAGGTTCCTTCACGTCAGCTATTCCGCCTTTGAAGGCAAGGTTACTTCACACGTCAGCTATTCCGCCTTTGAAGGCGAGGTTCATTCACGACAGCTATTCCGCCTTTGAAGGCGAGGTTCATTCACGTCAGCTATTCCGCCTTGAAGGCGATGTTCATTCACGTCAAATATTCCCCTTTGAAGGCAAGGTTCCTTCACGTCAGCTATTCCGCCTTTGAAGGCAAGGTTACTTCACGTCAGCTATTCCGCCTTTGAAGGCGAGGTTCATTCACGTCAGCTATTCCGCCTTTGAAGGCAAGGTTCCTTCACGTCAGCTATTCCGCCTTTGAAGGCAAGGTTCCTTCACGTCAGCTATTTTGTCTTTGAAGACGAGGATCCTTCACGACAGCTATTCCGCCTTTGAAGGCGAGGTTCATTCACATCAGCTATACCGCCTTTAAAGGCGAGGTTCATTCACGTCAGCTATTCCGCCTTTAAATGCAAGGTTCCTTCACGTCAGCTATTCCGCCTTTGAAGGCAAGGATCCTTCACGACAACTATTCCGCCTTTGAAGGCGAGTTTCATTCACATCAGCTATTCCGCCTTTAAAGGCGAGGTTCCTTCACGTCAGCTATTCCGCCTTTGAAAGCGAGGTTCCTTCACGACAGCTATTCCGCCTTTGAAGGCGAGGTTCATTCACGTCAGTTATTCCGCCTTTGAAGGCGATGTTCGTTCACTTCATTTACATCCGCCTTTGGGACGAGGCTGGCGAGATCGGGCATGAGGCCTTGGGGATCTCGCTCAGCTCCTTATTGTGGTTTTCATCCGTCTTTGGGACGAGGATGGCGAGATCGGGCATGAGGGCTTGAGGATCTCGCTCAGCTCCTTATTGTGGTTTTTTCATCCGCCTTTGGGTGAGGCTGGCGAGATCGGGCATGAGGCCTCGTAGATCTCACGCAGCTCCTTATTATGTTTCATTTGCCTTTGGGGCGAGACTGGCGAGATCGGGCATGAGGCCTCGTACATCTCGTGCAACTCTTTATTGTGTTTCATCCGCCTTTGGGGCGAGGTTGGCAAGATTTGGCATGAGGCCTTGTAGATATTGCACAGCTCTTTATTGTGCATTCATCCGCCTTTGTGACGAGGCTGTGAGATCGGGCACTAGTCCCTGAGGATCTCGCACAACTCTTTGTTGTATGTCCCGCCTTTGAAGCTGAAGTTCGCGAGATCCGTTAAAAGGCTTTGGGGATTTAGCAAAGCTGGCAGTAAAGTTCGCGAAATCCAGCTTTGGTCCATTCTAACTGGGGATCTTGCGAAAATTGTAACTTGGCTAGGTGGCTTGACAAGTTCTAGAAAAGGTCAAAAAAAAAAAAAGAAAAAAAAAAAGGGGTGAGGTCAGGAAGAAATTGCAGAAAAGTGAAAGGCGTAAGCAAATGGGCTCACAATCCTTAGTTCTTTTCATCCTCGAGCTTAGAGAAGGGAGAACAAGCTTCAAAATTCAAGTTACGGTCAACACCTATTTAGAGCGGCTTTATCATTTTAAGTCACTCTAAAATCGTCAATTCGCTTGCTCAGTTCACGGTACCTGACTTGCTCGGGTTCATGAATAAGATCTATCGCTGTAAGTAGTCTGGCTGACCATAGTAATCGAGTTGTATGGGACCCGTTTCGGGCAAAATGACTTGGTAAAAGTGCACCAGCAAAAACACTTATTATTATAATTGAGGATCGGAATTTCGGAGGCGACATGGCCAAAAATCATCACTGTGGATCACTTAATTGGTAAAGCGAATTTTCAGCTCGAAATGATCCAAGTTATTGAAGACTTCTATTCTGAGCAATGTGACACGATTAAAGATTTTCATTATGCGTATTGTTATCTCCTCAACTCGTTCATGAATAAACGAGCTAAGGAGTCGGGGGGCTATTGATGTGCCCACAAAAATGGTATGGTAAATATATTAGCCTTTGGGGGCAAAAAGGTCATTATAAGAATAGGGCTAAGGCCCATTTCCCCTATAAATACAAGAGACCATCCTGGTCAAGAGAGGTTCATTTTTTACTCCCTTAAACCCAAAATTTCTGATTATGTTCAAGATAAGTATATTTTTTGATATAGATACTGATTCTCACGCCGGAGGGTTTTTGGGGGAAAACCTCCCCCACCCCTAACGGTGTCTGTTTTCTCAGGTAGTAGGTGGAAGATCAAAGGCGGAGTATCTCTAGACTACAACCCCGATGCAAGGCGCGGACCAGATTTTTCATGTAGCATCAAGTACATATCATTAGTGTAATCACACACCACCAACTACTTGGGAATAAAGCTTGGGAAGTTGATGTATTTTCAGAATCCTAGGGGGTTCTACGTCACCATTTTTACTCAGCACGCACCAAAGAGCACAAAGATGTGAAATTGTGAATGCTCATTTGTGTCGATATGATTACTGCAATCCAATGGGTTCAAATTCATGCTTACAGAAATGAAGGAAGATGGCAGACGGTAATCCATGTTGAAGAGCTAGAATTACTGCAAACCATTTCTCATGAATAAAGTAGAGTTCATACCTGTGCCCTTAGTCTTGTGATATCGTTATTCAGAGAAGCAATTGTTTCTTTAGTTGAATTCTGTAAGAAGAAAGCTCCAGACAAGTTACACAGCTTTATAGCCTTATCTTACATAGTATAAATCAAGGTGAAATAGAACATCTTGGTTTTTCTTTCCTTTTGGTAGAAAAAGAAAAAATCATATTAGTAGAGAGAAGACTGAACAAACTAAGGGGACAGGATAGAAGGAAAGATATACCTCTGTCCCGGAAAGATAGTCCTATTTTGACTTTTTATGGTCAACAAAACTAAACTTTGACCAAATATTGGTGTCAATTTAATGATAACAATGAATATCTAAAAATAGTTATTGATAAATCACTTGATGACTTATCAATTACAAATTTTAGAATTTCACTAGAATGATTAGATCGTCACCAATGCTTGATCAAAGTTCATTTTTGTTGACCATAAAAAGTCAAGATGAAACTATCTTTTGGGGACAGAGGGAGTACTATGTAAGATGGGAGTATAAATAAAACTGGAGAACTTTAAAAAACAAAAGGCTGGTATAATAAAACCATTATAAAGTTGGAAACAAACAGAAATGGTATGATAAAACCCTTTTACAAAGTTGGTGAGTTTTACTTTATCTTAGGAGTACGGTCGCATTATAAAATCCTTATTAAGAGTATGTTGGTTATAATGTTACTTCCTCCGATACTATAACACTAACAATTAAAAATAATGTTGTTGTTTTGCTATAATTTATTTCTCTCTCTTTTTAGAGATAGCAGTTATTATTGCTATATTACATAGTAAAATTCTAACCGAGTGCCCAAGGTTAGTCATTAGCAAGGCCCTTGAACTTTGCAAATCAGGAAATTATATGGTTGACAAAAATGAAAAGCATCTACCTCCACTTTTACCCAGGAATCTTTCTCTTTCTCCAGCAGTTCAATTTTTTCTTCTAAGCTCAACTGTGGAACAATAAAAAGAGAATTGTTTTATTATTGTAACACCGATAAAACCCTCATCTTACTAAAAGAGAACCAAATTCATGTACAGCATTCTTGTCTTTCTGGTCTACTCAAAATCAATTCAGGTTGTGGAGGTATTCTCAGTCAATATGATTAATCTTAGAGTAACATATACTCCCTCCGTCTCAATGATCTTCTCATTTGACTATTCAAACTTTTTAAGGATATGAACACTTGCTTCACAAGCCATGTTTTGTTTATGCACTTTTAGACCAAATTGTAGAAATGGGAAGAACTTTTCGGGACTATGAATATCAGCAAATGGGAAGATCATTTTGAGACGGAGGGAGTACTAGTTTTGCCGAGTTGGTGCACGAGTAGCGAGACAAGTCCGGTGACTTACTTGGATAAAATCAATTAGCTAATCAAGCAGAACAAATCCGTCGAAATCGATTCGAGTAATACAAACCATTTAAGTAAATCAAGACATGCAGCAGAGCTACACGAGTTAATCTTACAGCTTCAGATGGACTGGAACTAAAAGCAGTTAGAAGGATGGACAGATATCCTTACCCTTTCTGAATTTGAAGTGGTTGCTTCATCCACCAATTGATCAATTCTTTTCTCATAGCCAGCCTGTGAAACAATACATTAGAATGCAATCCGTTATGGTATTTCAAGGCACTTAGAATAACAAATTTTGATTGGTGAAGCAAGATTGTGAAATCAAAGCTCTGGTCCCTGATCTCAACATGACAATTGACAATCATTCGCAATTACCTCTTTCTGAAGCCAATAACTTTTTTCAGTCTGTAATAGCATAATTGTTTTCTCTAGATCAGCCTGAAAAATCATAAGCAAAGCAACATCATCCAAAGTCCATTTTCCCAAAATAATAAAAAGCGACATTATGAACCCACTTCTTTCACTTACTAACCTGTTTCTGAAAGCAGGAGACTCTTTCATTCTGGGCTTGTAAGATATTCAATTCGAAGTCAGCCTGAAAATTATTCAGTGGAAATAGAAGAATTAAATGAAAGACGAAACAGCATGTAAGCAATATGCACCTCCAAAACCCAACAACATAATTAGGATAAAAGTAACCAAGAACGGTAGAAGAACCATAATGATATCAGAAACATATCCTCAGAGCACTGAAATATCCTGTTATAGCTTATGTACGAGTGCATCCAACACACTAAATACATAAAGAAAATTAGTGATACCTCTCTGTGTTTGTGTGTATCCAACTCCTTTTGCAATTGCTTTATTTTTCCTTCAAGGGTAGCCTGTAATGCGAGTAGTATGTTAAAAACTTCATAGTTCATGAAAGACTCAGAATACATTATGCATTCACATATTGTAAACTTAGCAAAAAGCTAATGAACATGAATATCAGACTACTTATTACCTCTCTGTCCAGCCAGAGTTGTTTCTCAGCCTCAGCTAAAAGTGACTGCAACATCAGAAGCACATCAGCAGATGGAGACAAAGAGAATAAGTATGGGTTTAAATTGAAGCCAAAAACTATATCTGCCATTTATGTTCTAGATCTTCTCAAGTGATGAAAACATGAAAATGTAAAACTCATGCTTCTTTAAAAATGACCCTCAACTTCAAATTTCAAAATAAGTTCTTCTGAACTTTTCATTACCACGTGGCAGCTGAATCTTTATTTGGACTACACATGCCACATAATAAATTTCAAGGGTAAATTTTAAGTTACTTTAAATCATTCATTGTGTAACTTTCTCATCTCTCAATTAGCATCTTTGGTTTTTCCATGCCTAAATGATTTATTTTAATTGCACACTTGGTTACGTTTCATTCAGTAAAATATTTATGAAAGACATACATTACATAACTAGTTTTGTTACAGAAGAAGTTGGTATCAGTTATTGCAAAACTTACTCCATCAGTGCTGTTACTGCAACCTCTACCCAATTTAACCTCTGTGCTCGGTTCACAATCCGCTTGAACATCTGCAGATTCTGAAACTTGCTTCTGCTCATCCTGTTCAGTCCCATTGACATGGTTATTCGAGAAAGCTGATTCCCCAATAGCACCAGAAACAGTATCCGTTGGTTTGGACTGCTTGTTTTTCTTTTTCTTATTTTTCTTCCTCTTCTTTTCATCGTCCATTGATCAAAACCGGATTCACTCTTTCACGCCTATTTTTTCAGTTTAATCTTAATAGTACTATACCAGAACTCCTCATCTGCAAACAACACGAAGTGTCATTCAATCCAACCATTCATATATATGCATGATGCATAAACCCATCATTCAAACGACTCTCACATGATACATAGGTTCCTGAAAACGCCTATTTTTTTCAGTTGGTTTGGACTGCTTGTATCATGTACAGTTAAACAAATGCAAATCAAAGTACCAACCGAAAAGACTTGTCCGCATTGAAAATCCAAATCATTAACCTAAATCGCAATCAGAAAAACAATTGTCTGATCCAAAATAACTTGAACTCTTCAAATCCAGCTAACAAAACATCCAAATTTCGATGTAGGGAAAGCCATATAATCAAAATCTAGATACATAATAATTTTTTCACATATACACGAGCAAAAAACAGAAATTTTCCATCCAAGAATCCGAATGGTGAAATGTAAATCAATCGATGCACGGAACAAATAAAAAAAAAACCTAAATTTACACCAGCGACAGATGAGAATGAATAGCCAAAACACCTAATTTGAAAGGCGAATAGATTTGAGTTCACACTTACGAAGGGAACAGATCCAAAAAATTTCGCTTGGGATTGAAGGTTTCAGGATGACCAAAATAAGGACAGGGAATTGGGGAAGAAAGGGACTGTGTAACTGTAACGGCATATAAAAGCAGTACGCTTCAAAATCGTACTATTAAGAGTGCGCTTCTTAGACTTTCTACCTTTACATACGCGCTTTGGCGTTACGCTTTCTGAAAACGTGCTTATATTAAAAAGGAAATCTTTTTGGACTTGCAATAGTTATTAGGTATTAATGGTGGACGAAAGAAGGTATAAGTGGTCAAAAAAATTCACCACACTCATCGTCTTTGCTAATCCAAATCCAAACCAAAGAATCTCTGTAAACCCTACGTAAAAGGGTATTAAACGTATCAACGAATCTAGGTCAAGGTTCTTGATTCCAGTTTTCAACTTCTTTTGCCTCCTTAAATCCTTCATCCCGAGCTCAATTCAAGGTAAAATTTCACCTCTTCAACAAACCCTTGTCCCCTTTCTTTCTTCTTATGTAATTCCTTAATTTCATTCTCTAATCCTCAATTTTATGATTATAATTTTTTTTCTTGGAATTGCTTTCATTTTGTTGAATTCGCTTTCGACTTGCAGGTGTTAATAATTTAGCATTGATAGCTGATTCCTTGTTTTGGGTTTCTTGAATGTTGGAAGAAAAAAAAAGGCTAGAATTTTTCCAAGAAAGAAAAATTTCACCTCTTCAACAAACCCTTGTCCCCTTGTATTGGGTTTCTTGAATGTTAGAAGCTACTATAGTCGACCGAAAGTATAATTGTTGATCCACCTGAGAATCATTAAGCATCCATTCAGCCATTTCCTTGTTCATGTTTTGTTTATCCACTGACCACAGCTGTTACTTGAATCTTTCACTCTATCTTTTTTCATTATTTTACTAGTAGCATATCACTGGATATATTAGACTTTCAGTGATTCCTTGTGTATAACATTGTTTCAAGCTGGTTTTAGGTGATAGAGAGGATTAAGTAGATTTGACCATGAATTTATTGTTTTCTTTAAGAACGGTTTCTGAAGCAGCACTGTTGTACTACTTTTAACTATGCAATATGTTTTCCTTAAGAAGATTTCTGCAACCGACATTTATTACAGAATGAGCTGACATAATTCTTCTCTTTTCGGCAATTTAGTGAATATAGGTCTATTTGTCTCCATGGTATAGTGCCATTTTTCTATATAGACTAATTATTGAATAATCCAGTTTACCATAGTCACTGACTGTTAGCTGTAAGGTTATTTCCTTCCATTCTGAAAGAGAAACTGCTGGGGATGACTGTCTACTATGGAACTATAGTTGCTTGTCTTCTGCATTTTAGAAACTGACAATTTCACTCACTTCGCATTGTAATGGCATTAATATGCTTCTTTGAATGCTTAAATTTCAGGTTGCGGTGCTAGAGTTTCTCGTGACAGATTTTACATTAAAATGGGAATTTGCTTCTCTTCAGTAAGTTCAATTTTCTTTTTTGCAAGTACCTACCAAATTGACAATGAACATGATGAAATTCTCTTGTCACCCATTGTACGCAGCAAGATGGGGGCTTCTGATGCCTTCTTTTGATGTCTTCATTTGTGGCTCGTCTCACTTTTAGTTACCCTTTTTGTCGACGCGCCCCACAAGGCTTAACGATTTATTTTCAGTGGGTTCCTTTTAAATAAAGAATTTTGTGTGCATCAAGAGTCAAGACCATTGCTTTCTCTCCCACGTACCAAAATGCAAAAAGAAAGAAAAAGACTGTTGCTTTTCTAATCTTTACTTAATGGCATGTGCTTATACTTACCTTTTTCGTTGATACTTCCAGCAGTTGCATAACCACACGTCAAGTAGTTGTTGGCTGCTGTCTCCATAGTCCATATGGTGCATCGAAGAATATTTTTAAGTCTCTTCCTCTCTTTCTCTGGGGAAATTAGTATCTGTTAGATACTCATAAAATAATAAGGTTCTATGATTACTTTAAGTAAAATAAAGTTATTGGCTTGGATCAGGTTATAGTGTTATACTGTTTGAGGATGCGATGAACTAACTCTAACTGGTTGCACTGCTAGACATACTATAAGCCTTGGAAATATAGAAATATTTGGTCTTGGATTGAGTAAAAAGACTCGATAATCATTTGCTAGCCTGAAGCAGTTCATACAAAGCTTCATTATAGAAGATCCAATATTTCCGCCTAGTACTTTTTGAACTAGAAGAAAGATGTAGGAGGTATCCTTTACATCAAAGTTATGAAAAGGACTAGGCTGAGGGAGGCAGCAAGGCTTCCCAGGCGCCCACAAAATGGAAAGGAAAACATGATTTAACAATTAAGTTATAAGATTATTTTATACAAGAGTATGTGAAAAATCCGTTCATTTGTTTGTTCTTGTTTGGCCAAGAGATGATGCAATATCAAAGAAAAAGAACCACGAGTTAATAGAAAAGGATTAGGCGTTTGGTGCTACCTAGTGCGCCTCGGCGCTCCCTCTCGATAACTATGCTTTACATTCTTTGATGAAAGCTTGAATTGTAATGTTAAGCTTCATGAGTCCGTACATGAGGTAGAATGTTGGGCTGAACACATATTAGACATGTTGGCTTGTTGGAATATCCTTGTCATAAATGATACTCCCTTTGCCCCGAAAAGTTCGTCCCATTTTGACTCTTTATGATCAACATAAATGAACTTTGACCAAATATTGATGTCAATCTAATCATTCTAGTGAAATTCTAAAAATTGTAATTGACAAATCATGGGGTCAATCTAGTGATCACATTGAAATCCAAAAAATTGTAATTGACAAATCATTAAGTGATTTATCAATTACAATTTTTAAAATTTCATTGTGATCATTAGATTGACACCAATGCTTTTGTCAAAGTTCATTTATGTTGACCATAAAAAGTGAAAATGGGACAAACCATTTGGGACAGAGAGAGTAAATGATAAATGATAAATATGAATTTGAAAGTCTAAAGCTTATAAATGCATCGGTGGTTCCCTTTCTGTAATTTCTTTTTCTCTATTTGTATATGGCGTTGGGGAGGGGTTGCCAAGTCCTTGCTACTTCTAGCATTCTTTGTATTCGTAAGTTGATTATATTGAAATTACTTCTTCATGTGAGAGATCCTTATTCATTTCATTCATGATATCAATGCATATCATTTTTGTCAAGACATACAAGTATAATCATGCGACTGTATTTCTTGAAGTCATTAGTGTTTGGCAACATCCATTGTTCTGAATTGGATTATCTACACGAGGGATCGATTCTCCCAATTTTACTATCAGAATCTAAAGGGTGTTCAGTGATAAAACACGAGTTTTCCTTCCAGAAGCTCGAAGTGCTTGTATCGACATGACAAGCATTATTTCCTTCTTTTGTGTGTGCTTGTTCAATCTTCTATACCTCTTTAGTTTGACTAAGTTTACAATGGATACCTAGAATAATGGAGTATGATTTCAAATGCTAGGCTTCTGCTTTTCTTTTAAGCCCATGTGGGCCTGGCTCTTGCTTGGACCCCACGCGTAGTGGGAAGACTTGCATTAATAAAAAACCATACAAGGTTAATTTCCTGTATGTGTAAAATACTGGATCATATGCATAAGTGCGGAGTGCGGACACTTCTGAACATTCCCTATATGTGTGATGCATTGAAATCTTATTTGCACTGTAATCAACATCGATCATCGACCTAAAACAAAAATGAATGACAAAGCCTGTTGTATATTTTCTTTTTACTCCCTAAGTATTTTGTTTGGCCCAGCGCACATATTAAGTCTGTTTTAAATATTACTCCCTCCGTCTCCAAAAGATTGGCCACTTTCTTATTTTGTTTGTCTCAAAAGATAATCCCTGTTTTAAATTGCATTAATCATGCTAGAATTCCAAGAAGTTCAAGCAACTAAAGCACCCTCTGTTAAAAAATTGACTTAACTGGACAATCTTTTGGGGTTAAGGAAGTAGTACTTTTTAATGTTCCCAGTGTTGCCAATTGGGTGTTGGGCCTAATATTTAAAGTGGAATTTGAACACTCTTTTGGAACATGATGAAATGATAATCGCAGACAACTTGGTAGAAAATTGAACAACCAAACACTTAATTTAGGATCAAGGGGAGTAGTTTTTTCTGCTTCATTTTTTCTTTTTTATTATACTTATGCTAGATATTGATATGTTGTAGCCTTGCTTATTCACAGTGATAGAAAAGAAACTGTGTCGAGAAAATGGAAGTTTTAGTGGCTAAACGTTTATGGCACTATCTAATTCTTTTTTCGCACTAGGACTACTATTTGTTGAAACTTTGCCTTAAAGAAAGGGGACGATATGTTCCTAGCAGTTGTTATTTTATTTTTTGTAAGTTCTGACCGACATTTCTTTCCTGACTGCCTAGTTTCTACATAAGATAAATTACCTTCTATGCTTGATAAGCTACCCTTCATCTCCATTTTTGATCCTTTACCCAAAAGGGATAAATATGGAATACATATTCTTATGGATTCCTTTGTGCTTTTGTTAGTCTCATGATGGAGACGAGTCTGATCATCACGTTGAGCTTGCTGGAGGAAATGTGACCCTCATAACGACCAAGGAAAGTTGGGATCAAAAACTGGAAGACGCGAAACTGGAAGGCAAGATAGTAAGTGATCTCCCATTAATCACCTTTGATGCTTCATTCTTGTTTAAATGGACCTTTTTTTTAAGTAGCTGTTTCTTTCTACAGGTAATTGCCAACTTCAGTGCATCATGGTGTGGTCCTTGTCGAATGATAGCGCCGTATTACACTGAGCTATCTGAGAAGTACACTTCCCTAATGTTTCTAACCATCGATGTGGATGAACTAACTGTAAGTAATGCAATTCATCTATACTTTAGCCTGAACCTTTTTTCCAACCTGCCCCCAAATGTCACTGGGCGAACTCCCTAAAAATTGAAATTGTTGTTGGTTATTTTGTTTGAAACAGGAATTCAGTACACAATGGGATATTAAAGCTACGCCAACGTTCTTCTTTCTTAGAGATGGACAACAGATTGACAAACTTGTGGGAGCCAACAAGCCTGAACTGCTCAAGAAAATAACTGTGATTGTCGACTCACAGCCTGCTCCACCTCAGACGTAATCGCTTGGTGTCAGTTACTCTGTTTGTAATGAACAATACTTGTATCTTCTCCTCTTTGTGTGTGTGTGTTGAGTTTGTCCCTACTTCTGTTAGATTATAATTTAGACGATTGTTTAATTTGTTTTGTACTTCTACCATTTGATCGGGTAGCTTTATTACTAAGAATGTTGTTGTGGTATCATGAGCATGATTATGAAGACGATGGTTGTCATATCTTGGTATAAGTGCCGGTTTAGCATGCTCAAGTGAGATGCCAATTCAATTTCAAGCTTTTCTAGGAGCAATTTGAAGCATGCATATTTCAAAAAAAAAAAATCCTTTCAATTCCAAATTCAAGACTAAAAACCCATTGGGTTGCAAAACAGTTTTACCACATTCATAGGAAAAACATTGATTTTTTTTTTTAGCAACATTGACCAAATTATGTTTTAATTTTGGGGCAAATTACACTTTAGTTACCTGAGTTTGTCGTCATGTTTCAATTGGTTATCGAGTTTGTGTTTGTTACAATTTCGTTATTGAGTATGTCTTTTTGTTGCAATCAGTGAATCAGGTGTAATTTTGGTTAGTTCGTCAGAAATCTAACGGAAAGTGTGTCATGTGCCACTCACATGACATACTTGAGGGTATTTTTTTCATTTCGCTAAGCATTTAGTGGATAAAAATGTTATATACTGCATATGCAAAAAAAAAAAACCTTCGTCAAAACCACTAGTACAACCACTAGTACCCCCTTTCAAAATGATGATCTAGAGTTAATAATCTCTACTCAGCCGCCCACCCCTTTACTCAATCCATCAGCGACCATTATCCATCGCCATCTTCGACGTACCTGCGTTTCAACAAGGTCAATGATGACTGCTGGGACCTCTGCAATCATGATAGGGCGGAGGGTTTTAGCGACGATGTTTACTGGCCAAGGAGATGTTGTGCAGAGATGAGGATGTGTCGGAATTTGGAATGAAGAATTAGGAGGTGCTCGAAATTGAATTTGTCTGCGTTGATAGGAAGGAGAGACACCGGCGTTATTTCTTGGGGGCGCAGGTTCGATAAAAATATAGGAGATGGTGCGAACTTGGTTTGACTCCGCTATTCCAGCGATCTGGTGCGGCGAGTGGGGAAAAAACGATGGCGATGGGGTATGCGGTGGATGTAGATCGCGATTGCCGAAGGAAGAAGGAATGCGCCCGGAGGTGACGACAGTGAAGGCGACCAACGTTAGGCAGAAGGACGATGATGAAGACGGCCGGAATGAGTGATGGTCAGGTGATGATGGCCGGCGCAGGGAGAGGGAACGACTTGGCGAAGGGGTGGACTAGGGAATGGGATTGGTGATTTGGGGAACTATGTTCACGATCCACCCCTCTTATTTTCCTTTTCTTTTTCTTTCTTCTTTGTCAACTTTCCGACTTTTTTTTTTTTTTTTTTTTTCTTTTAGTGTACACCCGTGGAAAAGACAAAAAACCCTTAAGTATGTCATGTGAGTGGCACATGACACACTTTTCGTTAGGTTTCTGACAAACTAACCAAAATTACACATGATTGCAACAAAAAAACATACTCAATAACCAAATTGTAACAAACACAAACTGGATAACCAATTGAAACATGACGACAAACTCAAGTAATTAAAGTGCAATTTGCCCATTGATTTTAAGCTTTGTGTTATGCTCACTTTGTCCTAGAAAGAAAAAATGAGCTTTATTGATCAAATAAACTGAACCTTAACAACACTAAATCATGAAAATATATTTGCTCATGACTTTTTTTTATTTTTTTTTAATAAAAAATATAAGGCTCGATTTGTTTTCCGTAAAACAACTTTCGAAAAATGATTTTCTGGAAAATGAAATTGTTTTCCGAAAAATGACATAAATATGTTTTCGGTTGTTTGGTAAGTGATTTCCGAAATATATTTTGATGAGAAAAAAATGACCGGTGAGGGGGGGGGGATAGGTTCAATGTGTGTGGGGGGTGGGGGGGTTAAGGGCTGGAGGTGGGGTGGGGGAGGTGTTAAAAAATAGTTTTAATATGAGAGCTTTTCTTTTTCTTTTTTCTTTTTTTTTTTTTTTTTTGGGAGGGGGGTGTGGGTGGGTGGTGGGGGAGAGAAGATAAGATTGGGGTGGGGTTGGGGTTTGAGGTGGAGTGGGTAGCGTGCGGTTGTATGAGAAGTTGGGTGTGTGAGTGAAGGTGCTAACATTTCCCGGAAAACGACTAATAGAGGAGAAATCTGCAAATCATTTTAGTTAGAAAAGTAGGAAAACCAATTTCCGAAAAACATTTTCCCGATTTTCTAGTGATTAACAAACACCGGAAAAACATTTCCCACCGAACAAACGGAAGGCTATGTTGCTGGCCCCAAGTGAAAGAAAAGAATGGAGGACTGAGTCAGAGCAACATAAGTATATAGTAGTAGCTTTGTAAGCCATATTGACTTGTGTGGATTCCCAGAACGTGGATAGTCGGCACTTGTCCAAACAAACAAAATGCTCTTGTTTTCAACTCAAATGAGAAAATAAATTCGTGACAGACAGCCCATTCAATTTCAATCAAACATAAAACAACTGGCATAAATGAAATAAACAATACCCACCAAACTAACGTTGAATTTTGTGGACAAAAGAGAAACTTTTATACAAACATGCCAACCGCGTAATCAAAAGCAAAAGAATCCACCGACTATATTGCACGTCATTACCACTCCCTTTTAACATCGTCTCATGGACCCCACCGGCATGTGGAGAAAAGACCAGTTCAGAAGAAGAAGGAAATGAATACTGAAAACAAAAGCAGAAACAAATCGATTCATAGTCCATAAACAACTTGTATATCTTAGAAAAGGCTAAATTGAACACCCCTACAATGATCAAGTACACAAATTATACAAACTTGTAATTGTAAAATCAACTTATAAAGATAACATACGGGAGCAAAGTAACAAATATGGGCAAAAAATATGATAACAAAATTAAAAGGTTATTTCCATGGTTAACAACAAGGGTAGCAGAAAGCACATTGCCTTAACGTCCTTTTGGGTTCATGATCTGTGAGAAAACGGCACTCGGTGTCAACCCATCTGAGTCTTCACTCGCCAGGCTCCTACCACCAATGCTCATTGACATTCCCGTGCTCCTTGAGTCCGTTATGTTTCCATCAAAACCTGGGGATGCATTTGGATCGCTTTTTCCTTTAAGGGGTACATCATAGTCTTCTTCTTGAATGTTAATTCCCACAATACCCTTGCCACTTTCTTCTGCACTCTCCTGAAGCTGGAGAGCAAATTCAAGGTTCCACAACACATCACCCATGGATGGCCGGTCAATTCCCTGATCGGACACACATTTTACAGCCGTCTCAGCAACTTTCTTGAAGCACTCTGGTGCAATCTTCCCCTTCAGGTAAGGGTCAACGATCTGATCGAGAATGCCCTTTTGATGACAATGGTAGGCCCACTCCGCCAGGCTGACTTGCTCCTTTGGAAGTGTCGGGTTCAAAGCTGGCCGAGCACATAAGATTTCGAAAAGTACAACTCCAAAGGAGTACACATCAGATTTATCTGTCAGTTGCTGACGCCGGAAGTATTCTGGATCCAGGTACCCAAAACTACCTTTGACCACTGTGCTTACATGGGTGTGATCCAATGTAGGACCTGTTTTAGACAACCCAAAGTCTGATACTTTTGCAACCCACTTCTCATCCAAGAGGATGTTAGTTGTCTTGACATCACGGTGGATAATCGTGTATTTGGCACCAGTGTGAAGATAGTGCAAGCCACGAGCAGCACCAATGCAAATCTCAAGCCTCTGCTTCCAAGGCAATGGAGGTTTTTGGGTCTTGTACAGGTGTTCACGGAGGGTTCCATATGCCATGTAATCGTATACAAGGATCATCTCTGTGTTTTCTTCGCAATAACCAATAAGCGAAACAAGGTGGCGGTGCCGAAGTTTAGAGAGCATTTCAATCTCGGTTTGGAATTCATTGATACCTTGTTCGGAGAGTGGGTTTCCACGCTTAATGGCAACTTTAGTCGTCCCACCATCTACTTCTCCCTTGTACACTTTGCCAAAACCACCCACCCCAAGAATTAGAGCCTCATCAAAGTTGTTGGTGGCAGCCTTAATTTCAGCAAAAGAAAAGTGGCGACAAAGGTTTGAAGGAAGAGTAGAGGCATAACTCCCTGTAGTGGTCTTGGCGGAGCCTGATGAGTGTGAATTTCCATATAAAGAAAGAGGGAGCCATCCGGACGGTCCATCACTTGAGCTGGCTTCCTTACCCTGCCTCTTGCGACGGGCAAGGAAGCAAACAAATAAACCAACCAGAAGTGTTGCAGCAATGGCACCACCAACACCCCCGCCGATAGTTTTGCTTTTATTATTGGACTTGCCTGCCCTGGAAGGGCCTATTGATGCGTCAATCACCTCTTGCCTTGGGAGTGGAAGTGGAGTTGTTCCTGCAAGACTCCCAGTAGACCTGTTTAGTTTAAATATCTCCAACCCGTTCAAAATTGCGTCGTAATAATTGGACTTTGAGGCAGTGTTTGGGTGCAGATCAAGCCAAAGGTCCTGCCTGGGAACCCCAACAGGAAGAAACACCACGTAATCCTTATAAAACGGAGTATCCCTTTTCGAGGCCCAAGCAATCACATCCGCATCTGTCTCCGCGGTCTGATTATTGATGAATATCTCAAACACCCTTTGATTAATTTTAGTCATATCTGGAGCAATCTCACAGAAATGGAGCCTAACAAGGTAGTAGAAGCCTGTGTCGACGTCAAAGTACCAACTCAAATTGGCATTCCGGTTGACATCCGGACTCGGACCCATTGATCTGGCAGTTTTGTATACATTAATTGGTGCAACATAAGTCGGCATCCCCGAAGGATAAGTGATTGTTATATTAGGATCAGTAGCCACTGAAACCCCAGTTGCAGCCCCAAATATGTAAACGGAATCATCAAACCAAGGCCTGAAAAGACCAGTATCTCCAGAGGGGGAAATCGCATTTCCACCAACATTGAGCCTATAAACATTCTCAAGAGCAGTGGAATTGTCGATAGGGAAAAATGTGCTTGCACCAACAAGCTGGCCATTAACAGAAGTATAGATATCAGGGTGAGAGACAACCTCAATCCCATTCACAAATGCATACGAGTTGGGAGTAGTTGAAACCGGAGTGAAAGTAATATTCAAAGCCCCCGATTCAACATTGATAGAATACTCCTTGGACATAAAATCCAAGTTCAAAGCATCAGTAAACTGGGCAGCACTGAAGTTGCTGAGAAGGGTATAACCACCAGCAGACACAGAGAAAACACCATTGGACACATTGAAGCCAGAATACGTTGCGGGGTAGAAGTACAAACGAACAAACTTCCGACCAGCAGCTACAGGGAAACTGTATGTGAACTCAGATTGGAAAACCCGAGCAGTCATATATGGAATCTCTGGAACAGAAGGCTTCTGAGAGGAGGCTGGGGAAGTTAATGACCTCCCACCAGCCAATAAAAACTTTGACCCAATATCAGTGGTCCATATCCTGTTATCAGCATCAGTAGTTTCACCACTGGCTCCACAATTAAGGAGAATCTTATCGGTGGGAACATAATCGGCACCCGATATTACACTAGCCAAACATGCGAGCACCAGAAAGCAAAACTTATCGGCGTTCCTCATGAAGAATACTGTAATATAGATGTTCAATTTTGCTGAAAAAGTTTAGGCCAATATATACCCAATCAGATTTCAGTCTTTAAAAAAGTAATCAAACAATTCAAGAAAATCAAACAATATGCAAGTAATCCAGCATATATAACAATCATAAACCACATTAATTATGCAAACAGAAGAAAAATACAATCTTTAATCAAACATGATATAAAAAAAGACCTAAAATCAAAGCTGCAAGAGGTAGGGTTCAATAATTTGAAGCTCAGATCAACAATTATGAAGTAAAAACATAAATGAGCAAGTAGAATGTAATAGATCTATTAAAAAGCAGCACAAAAAGAGGAAACAATTGGTGTAGATTTAGTTAAAATTGGGGAGGAAATGAAGGAAGCAGTACCTTGTAGAAAAGTGTGAAGGGATGTTGAAAGATGAAGGGAAGTTTCAACTCATTTTTCCATGGAAGAGCATTAATGCTTGCTTTGGTACAGAGAGCACACAGCAAAAGTTGTATCTGTTGTTGTGTTTAGGGGAAGAAAAAGGTCTCTGTGTAACTGAGGGAAGGAAGGGAAGGGAAGGGAAGGAGAGAGAGAGAGATGAAGACTGAGTAAAATTAAATTATCAAAAACAATACTACTACTACTACTAGCAAAAAAAATAAAATAAGTAGAGGAATACTTTACTTACCCTTGACGCGTTTGTGTTTCCATATCTGAGTTGTAGCTGAGTTGTAACGGCGTCGGGCTAATGTTCCTCAACCGTTCCATAAACTGGGTCCCTCAGTCACGTTGGTTGGTGGGCCCACTAAATTTGCGGTGGGTCGAAGCTGGCAGGCATTGGACCCTTTTACCTGAGCTGTTAAGTACCTTGGCCATGGCCATCACTCGCACTCAAAACAATTGCACCGAACGAATTAGAGAGACAGCATCTCCAATCAATTTTTTCCTTTTATTCTCCTTTTAAAAAAATTATCTACTCATTTTATATTGGTCACATTTTTACTTACATTATTCTCATTTCTTTTGTCTTTTACTTAGTAGATAAGTGCACATTATTTTTTTATTTTTTTAAAGTGGCTCAGAAAAATATACTATTTTATCTTTATACCTCAACATAAAGTGATTTTTGACTTTTTTTTTTTTTTCTCTCGAATTTGGTTGTTTAAATCTCTCCTTTAAAGAGTATAAATGGAAAGGTAAAAGATAAATAAAATACTTGAAATAATATTTTAAAAAGACATATTTGCAAACGAGCCGAGTGGTGTCGAGCTCGAGCCCACTTTTTTGTTCGAGCTCGAGCTTAGACTTTTTTTAAGAAAATATGTTCTTAACGAGCTTATCGAGCCGAGTTCGAGCCGTTCAAAAGCAAAAATTCAAGTTTAATGAGCTTATCGAGCCGAACTCGAGCTTTTAACGAGCTAAACGAGTCGAACACGGTCGGCTAGATGACAAAACGAGCTTGACAATCGGTTCAAGCTCGACTTGAGCTACCCCTCGAGCTCGAGCCAGCTCAGTTCGTATAACAGCCCTAGCGATTGATAATCATAAATGATACTTGGTGAAAGGCTAGTCCTTGCTAATATCAAGGCTGATACACAATTTTTCATTGTTTTACACAAGACCTTAAGGTTGATATTTCCATTAGATGTGGTACTGAGGATCATTGATTTGGTCGTACAAAACAAGGAAGCAAAATGCAAACCATCAAAGGCTGATGTTAAAAAAAAAACGTAACCATATCTTATAAAGAGGATCATAAAATCAGAATAAATAGATAAAAACACAAACAGGCAGAGCCTAGAAGGAAGAGGAGAAGCAAATGTCGTCGTTGCCTAGCAAAAGGGAGTGTTCCTCTGAAGAAAAGAAGCGGGAGGCTTGACATAGGTAAATCCCTGAAAGGGGTTTCCACTACCATTTGGGCTCGAAGCTGGGGAGTCCAACAGTGGAGTGTCTGTCCATCGTTTATCAAAGTTGGCAATACAGTGGGTCCCAGCAACTTCAGGCCGGAAACTTGGTTGGATTTGTCGAGCCTCTAATTTCTTCCAGTTGATTGGCTTGAACCATTTATGTTGCCTCACTTCATCGCTTCCTGTAGACCCACTGCCTAGTCTCTTACTTGGCTCCTTTTGTAACAGCTACAATACAATGGCAGGATACAGTCTACTATATCAGTTTTCGCGTCAACTTTCTAAGAGCTTGTCCCGTGCAACTTTTTTTAAAGTGGGTATTTTCTTGTTATTATGCTTGGTAAATCAATTTGGAACCTCAACTATAAGGTTGCTTTTTAGGGTGAAATGCTGTGTTTTCTCAAGAAAATCTTGCACAAAACAAGCTCTCTGAGTCTGAAAAAAAAGGTTATAAGTTTACAACTTTACCCCCTTCAGCAGAGCGTGTGCTTCACTCGTTAAAAAAGCTGGCAACTTGATTTTATCCTTCACTATCTTTTGCTGAATTTTCTCCCGGTTCCCACCATGAAAAGGAGGCTGCATAAGAGAAGAGATTAAGAATATTATAAAAGGTATGCGAGTTTCTATATATGCATGTAGACTTAGAAGTTCGCTTAACAAAAAAAAGAAGAAGAAGAAGAAGAAATGAAAAACAAAGTGTTCTAGGAAGCTATAATGTTAAATGTTGCCTGAGTACTATGGATAGATGCTGAACATGAATGTAGCACTTCACACAAAATTTTCCAAGTGTATGATTTCTCAAGCTCACTAACCTGTCCAGTGAGCATCTCAAACAACAATATTCCAACGCTCCACCAATCTGCAGCCTTATCATGACCCTTCCCAAGAATAATTTCAGGTGGCATATATTCGACAGTTCCACAAAGTGAATTTGATCTAGTATCTTCTCCAAATTGCTTAGCAAGGCCGAAGTCCGTGATTAAAGCCTAAATAAAAAGTGAAATCTTTAGAAAATTTTCACAGTCGTACAAAAACAAAGACAAGCAGAGAGAGAGAGAGAGAGATTACGTGCCCATCTGCATCAAGTAGGACATTTTCGGGTTTAAGATCCCTATGCATTATACCATTTGCATGAAGGTGAGAGACTGCTGAAACAATCTCTGCTGCATATACTCGAGCTAAATCCTCTCTAAAATAAAGAAGCAGTACTTATCAACTTTGCAATTCTAGTAACTCAAGAACTTACAAACAATCAAAATCACAAATTAGACTTATACCTAAAAAGCCCCTGATGGTAGAGCTGAAAAAAGAGGTGTCCTCCATTGACAAAGTCCAGCACTAGGTAAAGCCTATATTTTGTCTGCAAGTCAAGAAGCACTCAGATTTTAATATGTATGATCATTTACCAGCCATTAATCCACAGTAAATATCGAGAAGAAATTACTTGGAACGAGTATCTGAGCTGAACAATAAAGGGATGATCAATCTTTGTCAAAATATCTCTCTCCGCTTTCATATATTCAGCATGATTTTTCTCCATAATTTTGTCCTTCCTCATGACCTTCATAGCATATACTTCTGAAGTACCTCTCCTTCTCACCTGATATACTTTCCCAAATGCACCCTGTCCAACAAGCTTCAGGACCTCAAAATCTTCAAGCCCCACACTTTTAGCCTTCATCTCAACATTTGCAAGCGCCACATCTGCAGCGGAATCTTTGGTGATTATCTCATCACAGCAGCAGTCTTCAAAAACCAACGATTCTTCTGACTCGTGTATCGTGAGCTTGCTCAGCTTTAGCGATTGGCTGACACGTGCAGTGGGGCCCACTAGAGAATGCGATCGGCTTTGAATAATGGACGGGCTTTCATAAAGAAGCTCACTTGAATTCACGAAGGTAACTTCATCAGCCTCATCTGGTAAAGGACCAAATACATCTGAGAAGTCTAGCTCGAGAGGATCTGGGAGCACAACATTGGAAAGGTTTACAGGTAAAAGTAGCTTGCTTGAAAACCCCTTGCGTGTAGAAGTTTTGCTCAAAGTATTCAACTGAGAAGAAACCATGCTGGGCAAACAGTAAGCAGGGAGTGCAGATGGCCAATTAGGTCACAACTATGGATGGATTGAATCAGGGGACACCAAGATGCGAGCTGATGAAAGACTCCTACCAATGGCCTTAATTAAGAGGAAGTTCAAGTATGCAGATGGGTTCTTAACGAATTTTACAACTGAGCAAACCAAAATTTTATTCTTGTTTCCCGAAACACAGGAAACGATTAATGCCACCGAGTTTCTTGAATTCATGAAGATCTGGTTATCAAATCTGCTTGAATAAGAAAAGACAAGTTAGGGATCGAAACTAGTAAATCCAGAGAAGTATGGCCAAGGAACATAACAAATATTCAAGACCCTTATTAGTTGTATTGGCTTGTAGAAAAAAAGATCCCCAATGTTCTATAAATAAAACTTTGATTACACACTCACAAAAGCGTCGAACTACATAGGGTTCTCAATTCTCAAACTGGGAGGAGCAGTATGTAATGGCACTAAACACTCTGCAAATGAATTCAAGGTTATCCTTTAAGACAATACTTTGTTTTGATGTAACTATCTTTGAAAAACATAAATAAGTATGCTAAAATATAGAATCTATTGTTATAGATTATTGCAAAAACTCGTAAGCTTTAAGACTATTCTTTTCATGAACGTAACTATCGTTTAAAAACATAACTAGGTTTAAGAGTAAGTAAAAAATATAGTGTGATGGATTATTGCCAAAACTAGTATGTTTATGTTAACAATTTCTCTCCTTTTTCAATTTCTGAACATTCTTTATTAAGCAAAACACAGGAAAACTTTAACCCCTACATATCATTCAAATGGCTAAATAATATGCATTTATTACTACAATGGCAAAAAATCAAGAAACCCAAACGACTCAACTCAACCCAGCCTTTACTCCAATTACTTGGGGGGGTCGGCAACATGAAACCTTTTTCACCATTGAGTTATATCCAACTCAATACAAGTCATCACACAAGCCACAATCAAGACATAAGTTGAACCTTAAAAAACTTGACAGGCACCTCAAGAGAAGATTTTTTTTTTTTTTTTTTTTTAAATTGACATTTAAAGGCAACTCAAGATTAGAATCTAACTGATAAATGGGAAAACTTATATGTATCATTAGCGTCAATTC
Organism: Campanula takesimana; assembly: GCA_026119855.1. Classification (NCBI taxonomy): domain Eukaryota; kingdom Viridiplantae; phylum Streptophyta; class Magnoliopsida; order Asterales; family Campanulaceae; genus Campanula; species Campanula takesimana. Next base: position 475,370 of record JAOWBW010000996.1, read on the forward strand.
AGTAACCCCCCCCCCCCCCCCCAATAGTCACAATCCAGATTATTTGTGTAATATTCGTGTAGCTATGCACGCAGCTGGAAAATACTTTGCACTCGAGTCTCACAATATATATATCAGCTTGTCAAAAACATGAAACATAATGTGCGCAACAGATGTGTTTCCAACTCTGCCCACAAGCACAAAAAGGGCAAGCTTCAAAGGATTTCCACACTGGTAATAGCAGTATGTAAACCGCACAAAACATTAGTAGCAATCTAATTCATACTCCCTAAACTCAAACACAGTCCAACTTTAACCCTCATTAATAACAAATAGTTAATGTTGGCTTCAATATGATCACAATCAAGATATTTAAAACCCAAATTTAACTTTGTTTGGGATTGGGACTGGGATTTGGGCGTAATTAACATCACGCGATAAAACCCTGAATTCAACGCCATTTTGCCGGGTAATTAAATCAAAAGGGGATTTGTTTCATACCAAATCTGATTACAATAACAAATCAAAACCAAAATTGAAACTTGAAAACAAACAAGAAATCATGTTCAACCTCCTTTTCCTTGAGCTCTGAAAATCCAAAGCCATATTAAATAGAATCCACGTCTCAGATCTCTTAAGGGTAGAAAAAAATTAAAATGTTTTCTTTTATCAAATCAGCAGATAATCTTGAAACGGAGAAATAAAATTGAAAAATGCGATAGTCAGATGTGTATGTACCTGCGAAGGGATCGGCGGCGGAGGGGGTTTTCCGGTCAGATTTAGATTTATGAACGGTGTTCTCAAAACGAAAAACAGAACGTCCTATCGTCGCGTACCCGCTTTTTATTTGCGATTTCCTAGGAAGCGTGCGGCAAAATCTCCTTGGTCAATTTCTATGGGGAGAAAGTACATTTTCGTCCCTCCACTTATCTACGCCCTCCGTCTCATAACTATGGGTACGAAATGAGTTTTACAAGAAAATCCACTTATCTACACCCTCCATCCCATAATTATGTGTACAAAATGGGTTTTACAAGAAAGTAAAGTATGAGAGAGAATGAGTGGGATGAATAGTAAAGACTATTTGCTATTTTAGCAATGTGTGACTTATCAATGTGACTCAAAATGACAATTTGTGCACATAGTTATAGGACGGATGGAGTATGTTTTACCTAATAGTCATTAAATCAATTTTTTTTACTTAAGAGTCATTGACTTATTGTTTTCATTGATAACGTCACTATTCCGGCAATTCTTCGTTAAAAAGTCGTTAAAATTGCTAGTGTGGCATGCTGATATGGCCTTTTTGCTTATTTGGCAGTACACATTGTGGAAATTTGCTGATGTAGAACTATAAGAAGGTTAAATGTAAATCAATAAATTTCAAGCCCTAATAATTAATTTGCTAAAGAATCAATGCAAAAGAAATTTCTTCAACAAATAAATTAGTTTTTTTTTTTTTAAGAAATAATCATTAATTTTTAACAGCAAAAATTAATGCCTTCAAAAAAATAGCAAAAAATAACAATTGTTAAAAAATAATGTATTTTCACACTCACAACAACTATCTACTATTATTCATCTCTTAATTTTCGTGCAAAGTCCATTTTGTGCACATAGTTATGTGACGGAGGGAGTATACATATACTATATTCCATCTGTCACACTGAATATGCATTTTTGTTAGGCATGTGTAAGTTTTGTGAGTACGAAATGTGTGTAGAAAATAGTAAGTGGATAGTTGTTGTGAGTATGTAAGTGAGTCACATTGATTAAAAAAATATTTTAAAATGAATAATACTAGTGGCACAAAAAAGTTACAAAATCTTACTCACAAAATTTATAATTATTTTATTAGTATTTTTAATTAGAGGATAGTGGGTGTGGGTCCATTATAGATGCACCCAATAAAATATAGTTAACTCATTTTATGAATACTCCCTCTGTCCCACCCGAATTTAAGATTTTTTGGTTGGGCATGGGGATTAAGGAAAAAGTGTTAGTAGAGCAGGTGTTGTGAGTATAAAAAGTGAAGTATGAGAGAGAAAGTGGGGTATGGAATAATGAGTGGAAGGTTGTTGTGAGTGTGAATGTGAGTCCCATTAAATAAAACACTTTCATTTTTATTGTTGTCCTAATTGGAATGGGACACCCAAAATGGAAATTTGTCATAATTCGAGTGAGACGGAGGGAGTATGCTCCTAAGATAACTTATTATTATTATTATTATTATTATTATTATTATTATTATTATTATTATTATTATTATTATTTTGAGAAAATGCATTTTTTAATGGGCCGAACCTTTAAGTAAAAAGTGCATAATTTAGTGAGACGGAGGAAATATATACTCTTTCCGTCCATCCCAATTTAAGAGTAAATTTTTTTTCAAAAGGTCGTCCAACTTAAGAGTCAAAATCCCAAAATGGAAAGTGGGTCCTACATGTCATAATCACAACAATTATCAACTAACTCTTCTATGCCCTACTTTCTCTCTCCTAATCAACTATCAACACTCACAACACATCACCTTTCTTAATTCTTGAACCAAAAAGTTTTTTTACTCTTAAATTGGGACGGAGGGATTATTAGTTAAAAATAAAAATATACTCCCTCTGCGCAATATGATCTTCCATTCAGCTATTCAAAAAAATTTAAGGCATGAATTAGTCATGTATGTTTTGAAAAATGAAATGACATAATGCCATGTGTTTGCAGTTAAATAAGCTTCGTTTTTGAGTTCAAGAAAAAAAAAAAAAAAAACAGACTAAGGCTCCGTTTGTTTCGCGTAAAACAATTTCTCGGAAAATGATTTCCAGTAAAATGTTTTCCGGAAAATGAAATGTTTTCCGGAAAATGACATAAACATTTTTTTTGGTTGTTTGGTAAATCTAAGGAAAATGTTTTCCGGAAAATATTTTCATATGAAAATAATAATAATTTAATATGAGGAAAAGAATTATAATGAGAAAAAAAATTGAATGTGGGTGAGATTTTGGGTTGAGGTGGGATGGGTGGTTGTGGGGTAGGTGGGGGTGGGGGGGGGGGGTGGTGAGGGTGGGGGTGGGGTAGGGTGGGGGTGGGGTGGGTGCTGGGGTAGTTGGGGGTGGTGGAGATGTTCAAATTTTTTTTAATATGAGTGAAAAGAATTTTTTTTTTTTTAGTGGGGTGGGTGGGGTGGGATGGTGGGGTGGGGGTGGGTGCTGGGGTAGTTGGGGGTGGTGGAGATGTTCAATTTTTTTTAATATGAGTGAAAAGAAGTTTTTTTTTTTTTTTTGGAGGGGGGTGGGGTGGGGTGGGGGTGGGTGCCTGGGGTAGTTGGGGTGGTGGATAGGATGGATGAAGAGGGTGGTGTTAGAGGTGTAGTGGGTAGGGTGGGGTTTTATGGAGAGTTGGGTGTGAGTGAGAGAGTTAACATTTTCCGGAAAATGACTTAGTTAGTAAAAATACGTAAGTCATTTTACTTAGAAATGAGGGAAAACCATTTTCAGGAAAATACTTTCCTCATTTTCCGGTGCATAACAAACACCGGAAAATGGGGAAAACATTTTCCGAAGTTATTTTACGCGAAACAAACGGAGCCTAATAGGCAAAACCTTGCATTAAAATTTGTACCACTATTCAACATATCCAAATTGTAACTAAGAATAGACTAAGAATTTGTCCCAAAAAACAACAACAAAAAATAAGAGAATAGACGAATAAACTAAACTATAATGCCAAAAAACACTAACAACATAATAGAATATAGACTAGAATATTAGTGCGCAAAAAAAATTTAGTCAAACTTCCATTCGAGGATCTGAAAATGTACCATGAAACGAAATTGTTTACTTCCCCAATTTGTTGGTAGTGGTATTTGGGTACCCAAATGGGCCCAAATTATACAAGTTCATCGTTCTCCTGTCTGAAATTGGTCCACCACCAACTGGAGTATCTTTGCCAGTGGAAGTGGAAGATGAATTAAGTCGATTTAACAGTCCAAGAGCCATAATAACTGGTTTGGCGGGAGCGGCCGTAATAGGCGGGCAAGAACCCACAGAATTTCCCTTAACCGATTCTTTAGCAGGGCCGGTGGATTTCTCGTCGGAGACTTCTGGGCAAGACCCAGATCTCCGATCATCTTCTTTCCGGGCTCCGATTGGTTTCCCTTTTTTGCGACAGCTCAAAAGATACCAGATCATTGTAGCTGTTGCGGAAGTGTCGACTGATTCTTTAGAAGCGGAAGTGGCCTGAGCATCAGGTGGGACTGGGAGTGGGAATGTCCCGGAGCTCCGGTCATCTCTGCGCAAGTCTTCTTCTCGGGTGCCGATGACTTTCACCGGACGATTATGAATGTAGACCCATAGCGCCGTCGCTCCTCTGTTACTAAGATCAATTGCAGTCCCAATAGTAACACCCTTCTTGAGGGCCTTCCAGTAGTCATTTGCATTCGCATCTCTCTGTTTCAACTTGGTTCCAAACTCTACCATCTTTCCGTTGATCACCTTTACATATCCTCGTGTTAGTTGGGAAATTCTTAGCGTCGAGTTCTTTAACGTTGACAAAACGAGCTGATTGACCTTCATCGATGCCGGAAAATTACTCGCCGGCGATTGAAAACGGTTGGGAATCTTGAATCTGTCGAATTGATTTTAGCGGGATGAAGGCGATTGATAATCTTGAATCCTCTGGATTACTCCCTCCGTTTCACGAAAACTGAGACTTATTTCCCTTTTCGTCCGTTTCACATCAATTGATACTGCCTAAAATGCCAAACTTTTTAATATTTTATATTCACTCAACTCCACCACTCATTCTCTCTTCTCCCCCACTCATTTTATTCAACCAACACTACTATTTACCCCACTAATTCTCTCTCTTCATTTTCTACCACATATTTTCTTTAATTTACTAGCGGGTAACCCGTGCTCTGCACGGGAAACCAATACTATGTCTTAAAAAATATTTTAACTAAAGTTAACTAATATAGTAATAATCATTTTAACTAATACTATTAATAATAAAAATTAATCTATATGATTACTATTATTATAATAACTATTATAATTAATTAATAGCATTGATAGTAATAGTTAATATATATATTAATAGCAATGATTAGTCTATATAATAATAATTATTAATATAATTATTATAATAAAATAATATTATTAATAGTAATAGTTAATTGATATAGTAACTATTATGATTAATTAATATTAAAAATTAATAATCTAACTTATATAATAACTATTATAATTAACTAATACTAATAATAGTAATAGTTAATGTATGTAGCTTATTATAGTTAACCAATACTATTAATAGTAAAAAATAACTTATAAAGTAACTATTATGGTTAACTAATACTATTAATAGTAATAGTTGACTAATATAGTAACTATTATAGTTAACTAATACTATTAATAGTAATATTTAACTTGTATTGTAACTAATATTGTTAACTAATACTATTAATAGTAATAGTTAACTAATATAGTTAACTATAATAGTTACTATTATAGTTAACTAGTACTATTAATAGTAATATTTAACTTGTATTGTAACTAATACTATTAATAGTAATAGTTAACTAATATAGTTAATTATAATAGTAACTATTACTAATAAGAGTAATAGTTAACTATAATGGTTAACTATTATAGTTAACTATTACTAATAATAGTAATAGTTACTATAATAGTTAACTATTATAGTTACCCTTTTTAGTAACTATTATTATTAGCTAATAGTATTAGCTAATGAAAAGAAAATGAAAAGTCATTTATTTATTAGTATGTTGTTGATGTGGCTTCTCCAAATGCAAGCTTTCTTCATTGTTTGTCCACATGTCAATACCATAGCTCTTTTGGCCAACTTTAATATATATATATATATAGATTTGTATTCCTTAGTTCTTGTGCCATTTCATTTAGTCTCAGATTTGATGAAACGGAGGGAGTATATAGGAAGGCTTTGGACTGGTCCAAGTGTAGGCCCACAAAATATGGGCAATAAGCCTATGAGAGCTTTGACAGGTTGGAAGTAATAAATCCCCAGAAATGTATTAAAGTTCACTTAAGTCCAAATTAAAATTTTGTTTAAAGACCCGGTTAAATATATTTTTTTAAATGAATAATACTAGGGCACACACAAAAGTTATAAAATCTTGTTCACAAAATCATATGTGTAATGATTTTATTGGTGTTTTTAAATGAGTGTAGTGGGTCCATTATTGATGCATCCAATAAAATATTGCCAACTCATTTTGTGAGCAAAATTTTGTAACATTGTGTTGTGCCCCTAGCATTGCATTTTTTAAATAACAAAGCTCAAGTGCCCCTTCACATATCTTATATATATATATAGTTTGTTTCTTCATTTTTTATGTGAAAATGAATTATTCTTGGGCTTTAGGTATAAAAGATGAACTAGTTTTATTCCTAAATATAAGAGCGGACTGATTAATAATTGGGAATTTGAAAAAAAATCCTTTTTGGATAAATCACTTCCCCTCAAGTACCACGTTGAATTGAAATGCTCAAAACGTTTATACTACATGCAATATGCAGTAATTAAAAATTAAGATACAACATCAATTACTATTGCCACCTATTATCACCGCTGATGCTCGCCACCGCCGCCGGCCGGTCGCTACTATAACGAAGAGACCCTGTCTCCACATTGGATCAAGAACGGGGTCAGAAGGATTAAAAACTCGGACGACAGCCCTTTCGGGGCTTTCTTAGGGACCGCCTCCATGTGGTGTTATGTGATGCAGTTCATTACACAATAACACTACCTAAATATTAGAACATGTTAGTGAGGAACTTTTCGGACATTTTGAAACTTTCTTAAATTTCTTAAAACTTCCTGGTCAATGCCTCTTAATATATATATATTTTTTTGAAAATAAATTACTCTTATTCTTCAAATATAATAAGTTAATTATACTCAACTATAAGAGCGTACTATAAAATATGAAAATTTTCTTATAGTTTTTTACATTAAAAAAAAAATTACTCTTATATTTCAAATATAAAATTGAATTTAATTTTATACTTATGTACTGTATTACTTAAGAACAAAATGTTTGTTTTGTATGTAAGTATCAAAGCGGGTAAGCAGAACCATGATTTCATATACAAGTCATTTACAATGTAAGCAAAACCATTACAGTATATCATACTACGAAAAACATGATCTCTCCATTTAAGCACAACCATTATATCATACTATCAAAAACATAATCTCACTTTCACCCTTTAATCTATATCTATATCTATATCTATATCTATATCTATATCTATATATAAATAATGGCTCAAGTAGGATGAGCCCCTTACTATTTTAGTTTCCTGCTTAAACCTATTTCTAAAAAAAAGGGAAACTTAGAAAAGGGTAATTCTGGCATTGCTTGCTGTATGGAAAATGCGTGATTTTGGGAGTTCTTATACGTCTTTCTTAATTTCTCAATCTCTCTCCTTCTTCTTCTCTCTCCCGAATATCATTTATGCACCGTCCTCTCCATCCCTTCCTTTTCTTCTTGCTAAGGCCTCCCCTCCTACTGTCTCCTTCGAATTATCTGATCGATGGTTAATTGCCTCGCCCACCTGTAGGGACCGCGACCACCACCACCACTTTCCCACATTAGTATGATATTGTCCGCTTTGGGCCTAGCCCGCAACGGATTTTTTTTTGGGCATCCCCAAAAGGCCTCATACTAATGAAGTGGGTGGGTGCTCTTATATACCTTGCAATTGTTTACTCAATTGCCGATGTGGGACTTTGGGTTGCCACCCAACAATCCTCCCCTCAAACCAAGGACCACACCGCTATGGCCCGCAGTGTTTCCTCTGGCCCATATCGGCGAAAGCTTGTACCAACCGTCCGCGAAACACCATCGCCCTCGATTGCAAGACTCGATTCGCTATGTCGCACAAGGGGAACCCCACCATATAAAGCACGCACACGGTCCACCCGGTCGGGCCCATCCGAACCATGGCTCTGATACCACTTGTAAGGACCGCGACCACCACCACCACTTTCCCACATTAGTATGATATTGTCCGCTTTGGGCCTAGCCCGCACGGATTTGTTTTTGGCATCCCCAAAAGGCCTCATACTAATGAAGTGGGTGGGTGCTCTTATATACCTTGCAATTGTTTACTCAATTGCCGATGTGGGACTTTGGGTTGCCACCCAACACCACCGGCACTCTGTCATCGTTTTGGGTCTTATATTCAGTTGCATTAGATTTAGGGTTCTTAAATTCGACTCACCCAGGACACTTGTGAAACTGTGAATTGGCACCTACATGTGCTTGATCGTCGGCGTCCCTTGAATTGGACACAGGTACGTTGATGAGTTTCATCAATATTCTCATAGGTCACAATTTTCCTTTCAGTTTGTATCAGTGTTCTAAAAGACCTCCGTACGTGTATCAGTTACAACCCGCAACCCGTCAAACCGCCAATGACCTGACTACATGCAGGGGCGGTCCCACACTTGTATGACTCTCAACATTTAGATTTTTTTTTTTTTTTTTTTTTTTTTTGGGGTGTATCTTCCTTTTAAACATTTAAAATATTACTTTTGGGGTTCAACACTTCTTTAATGAAAGGAAATAGCTTTTTGGAGCTTTTACCATTTTGGTTGTTTTTAAAGAGCTCTTTACATAAATAGTTGCTATTAGTAGAAAGAGTATTTGATGAAAAGACGCAGCGGAATAGTTTCTAATAATTGATCGAAATCAATTATTCTGCAAGGAATAAGGATTTTCAAGAAGAATTTCAATGAAATTCTTGAACAAAGAAATAAAGGAGGTTAAATAGGGATAAATAATTGCTAAGCAATCCAATTTTTATTGAGAAAAATCTATTTTTCGGAATACAATGTTAGGCCTATTTTATAGTTCCCATAAAACTTGAAAAAGACTCCTAAACCTTCTAGGAATAACCCTAACCTATATGGTAACATAATAGGACTCAAAAATAGCAAAATAACTCCTAATCCTACTCTAAAACCTTCTTTAAAAGACCTATCAAAAATAACGACGAAAATAACAAAATAAAATAAAAACTAATTTAAACTAAATCCTAAAATACTAATTAAATCCTAACTAATAATAAAATACTAATACAATTATAATATTTGATATAATCAAATATTCGTATTTGTAGACACCCCATTTTGGACATTCATTCATAATCACACTACTTCTGTGTCTCGCATTTGATTTGGGTCGAAACTCGTTAAGTTTGACATGTTTCATTAAGTTTCTGACTGACTCCGTTAGTCAGGGGCCTAAATGAACATTAAAACCACTGCAGAGGGTAAAAATGTGATTCCAGCACATGGATGTCTCGTACGAGACATTGATGTCTCGTACGAGATATCCCCCCTTGACAGTCGGGTTTTGGTCAGTTTCCTTGTTGATCTTAACCCCTTTTCTTGGCAAACACTTAAGCAATTCGGGAAAACCTAATGGACGATCCTAGAGTCCTAAAAATACCTTTGTGAGAATCAAGTCTTTGATTCCCATCACAACTTACCTTCTTGGCCAAAACCCTAGGTCCAGAACCCCTATAAATATAGAGCTTCTTGAACCAGAAAAAGGCAAGAATCCTCATTCACCCAAAAACCACTCCAAATCTGATCAAAGAGGTCCCCATAATCAGTCCCTCTCCCTCACCCACGAAATTCAAGCCTCCACAACACCATTCAAGCCAAGTTCATTGGATCATCAAGGCCTTTAGTCAAGGCCACCCATAGGATTCGTGAAGAACGCTTAGGTAAAACTCTTTATTTTTCTACCTTCTCATCTCCTTCTTTGTCTTTGAAGTAGTGTGATTCCATTAAAGGATCAGCCTAGAGCCTCTCCAATCCATGAAGATGGTCTCGAAGCACATGATCCAACATCCCAAATAAATAAGCAATTATTTATTTGTTCGCTTTCCTTTTGCGTATGTTTTGCATGATTTTGAAACAATGATGATGATTTCTTAGCAAGACCAATCTTAGATTGGGTGAATTGGGTGCTCCTTGACCTTCCCAATTCATAACTTAACCCCCGAATCCAGATATCTCGGTCCGTGTTCCGACAACAACATGGTGGCGACTCTCAAAACAATTAAAAAAGGGTAAACCGAAGGAACGAAACCCGCGCGCAAACAGTATTGCATCAGTATTTTTGTAGTTTAAAATGATATGGCATATTGAAATTGTAAAAAATCTTTCTAAAGTGTTTTTACCATTTTGGATGCTATTAGTACATACAATTACAAGTCCAATGCAACCGTAAAATTAAAATTTTAATGACATTAGGCAAAAAACGTCATTTTTTTTAATGAAATAATCATGACTTTATCCTTAAATTGCTACAATTTCTTATGATTTTTTTAAAGTATTTTTTGTTGTACTTCATTGCCTAATGTTCATGTTATTCTAAGAGCATCAACAATGGAAGCTTTTTAAGAGGCTTTTATTTTCATGAAAAAGCTCTTTAGAGCTTTTATTTTGAAAGAGCTTTTTACCTAAAGAGCACTCTACCATTGAATGTTAAGAGCAAAAAGCTTTGAAAATTTTCTTATCTATTTGGTATGTGAAAATCATATTATTTTCATGAAAATTTTATTATCTACTTCATTGCCTAATGTTCATGTTATTCTTTTTTTTTTATTTTATTCAACTCACACACCCACCCACACACACACACATGCACGCTCAGAAGCGCCTAGGAGATAAATCCTAGGGAGAGAAAGCCTTCCCTCTAACTTCTGGGGGGATCGAACCCATGACCTCCAGGATGGAAGCCAAGAGCTCTAGCCATCAGGCCAAATCCCCATGTGCATGTTCATGTTATTCTAAGAGCATCAACAATGGAAGCTTTGAAAATTTCATTAAAAAACAGTTACTATTTGTCAATAAATTAACAGCTCTAATTTCCCTTATTTTAGAGGATAACTCCGATCTGATCTTTTGAGAGAGAAAAGGAACAAGAAAAGATTAAGGAAGACAAACCGCAGGTAAAAGTTATACTTGTGATTCAAAATGATTAATTGTATGTAGTTTTATCAGATTGGTTGATTGAAATTGTGTGTTTATTCAAATCTCCAGGAGATAGAGCCAGACAAGAAGGACGAGAGAACGCCCAACATCTGAAAGCCAGAGGCATCTCGCACAATCACAAGCCAAACATAACTCAAGATCGACAGCGCATAAGGCATTTCAAATATCTTTCTTGTCTAGAGAAGCATGAAAGTGTGTCCAGGAAGGACCAACGGAAGGAACACAAGCATAGAGACATGACACAATCCAAATGTAACAAGGGAGAAGTACGGTGTTCAACATAGAACGCTTTATTCAATGCCAGATATCATAGAATTTAGGGTTTTACTTTACCTTGATTCCAAGGGAAGCCGCGAGTGACACTCGTTCTGGACGATGTGTAGTGAGGCATCAGATGAGATGATGTTTTCAAAGTGACTTCTGAATATATATTTGATTCTGCAAGAGGGAATCAGAATGGCTGTAAAATACTCCGTATATTTGAAGAATGCTCAAAAGTGGGAAAGGGTGACAGCAGCACAGTTGAACTGAGGGAGTATTAATTTGAGGCAACATGGCAGGTATATGGTATGGACCCAGAAGGAACTATACCTATTCAGGGAGTATTACGGAAAAAGAGTTGTGCCAAAAAACAAAACCTTATGGGAATGGAAAAATTAAAATTCCGTATCTTAAAAAAAAAAAAAAAAGACAAATAATAGAGATGAATCATATCCGGGAAAGGAGAGGAGAGACAAATATATATATGTAAAGACGTTTGCATGCTTCATATCCTTGGTAATTAAGTTGGAGTATTAGTATTTATTTGGAGTAGCTAGCTATATATTTTTGTTGCCAATAGTTAAGACAGCGGAGCCGGAGCGGAAGAAGATGTTGGGATGTATGCTAGGAGATTTGTTAGGAAAGATGTTGTTTGGACAGCGATTCGGAAATTATTTTACAGAGACTCGAGTAGAGGAGTGGGCTCAAAAAGTCAGCCAAAGATATACTGAGAGTATGCTTATGAAAATTCGGCAAGATGTCCAGAGACAACAACGATTCAACTGCTTTTTTGTAGAAGAGCAACGCGGTTGCTTCCGCGCAGATAAATTACTCTACGAATGTCTCAAATCGGAAAGCACAAAGCAGGGAATATATGAAATTGATAATATTTATCCTCCTAATTTTGTTGCTTGTCATATTCCCATGTTAGTTTTAGCAGAATGTCTAAGGAGACCTGGACGCCGCATTGGTACTAATCCGGACAAAATTTAATTTATTTTCTTTCTATTCTAATTCTAATTCTAATTCTAATTCATTTATGTTTGTTTATCTTTTCTCCTAGTACATTTTTTCATATGTTATCAAAGGTCGTTTTGGTTCTTCTTTTTTTAATTTAATTTATTATAATCTAATTGCTTTATTTTTCCTTCATGCGTAGGCTGGAAGTAGAATAGTAAAATGAGTAAAATCAGCTTCATAGTTGATGAAATACACAGAATACAAAAAATAAAATAAATTTTAGACTCACCAAAAAGCTATGAACATGAAGATCTGAATATATATATATATAGGGTCTTACTCCAATGAGTATTATTTAAAATGAAAACCATGAAAATCAAGTATAACCATTGTATTAAACACACACAAATCAATGGCTTAGATTACATTTGTACTTTACAAAACAGGTGGCAATTTTGTAATTAGGTAGACCAACAATGACAATGGCAAAATAAGAAATATCAAGTGTGTTCCAAAATCTGTCACGTTATCTTCCAAAATTTTCCTTTTTTTCTTTTTGGTATTTTGAATGAATATAGTACCATGTGTAAGTAAGACTACACGTAAAATCTCTATAAAACATTTTTTGTACCAATATTTTACAAGTCCTTAATAAATAAAATTGAGATTTAACAAGTATTGAGATCAAGAGAAAGTTGTCAAATTACATATTTCTAATCATTTTTTATGTTATAAAGGATTGCAACTATTTTGAGCACAACTATCAGAAAACAGATTTAGAATGTTCAAGGTGTGAATTTTTTTTTACTTGCTATAATCTGACGACAGTCGACTATCAATATACGATGGCCTCAGTTCTTGGATCATCCTGACAACTTGATCCATCCTAGGTCTTTTTTCCGGCTCCTTTCCCAAGCAAGCCATAGCAATCTGAAGCATCTGCACCATCTCTTTTGTAGTATTTTGGTACTTGATCAGCTCAACATCAAACACCTCAGTTGTCCACTCTTCTCTGACAACAGACTGGACCCACCTTGGGAGATCAACCGCCTCCTCTTGACCTACTGACTCGACTACTGGTGCTTTTCCCGTCAGTATCTCGAGTAGGAGAACACCAAAGCTGTAAATGTCTGACTTTTGAGTGATTCTTTTTGTTTCCATTGACTCGGGTGCTCTGTAGCCTGTTGTCCCTTTGGAGGGAATAGTAGGGAAACCCATGAGAGGAGTGAGGCCAAAATCCGAGACACATCCGTTGATATCATGGGTGAGGAGGATGTTTGAAGATCTGATGTTTCCGTGAGTTAGTCTCCCACCTGCTGACCAATGAATATGAGCAATGCCCTTTGCTGCTCCGTGCGCAATTCTTATTCTTGATTCCCAGTCAAGTGCCCTTCTTCCCAACTCTTTGTTTCCTGTATCGATTTTATATGCACAAATAAATCACCAAAAAAACAACTTTTTTTAAAGCTGAAGTTCATATAATGTCTGCACTGGGAATACAGATTTTTAAAGACCAGAAATGCGGATGACATACCTTGCAAGGCGGTTGACAAGCTGCCAAATGGTAAGCAATCGTAAACCAGGAGCTTTTCGTCCTTTGAAAAGTAATAAGCACGGAGAGGTAAGACGTTCAAGTCCTGGCTGACCCTCCCTACAATCTCCATCTGTTGTTCGAATTCTCTCTTCCCAACCACAACTTCTTTCAATCTCTTGACAACCACTATTGTTCCGTCCTCTAGGATTGCTTTATAGGTTGTTCCATAGCTTCCCTTTCCAAGCACTTCAGCAGAGGCTCTCAGTAAGTCCTCCAGATTGAAACTATGAGATAAGCCATCAAAGAAAACCAATTTGTTCTTCTCGGGTTCTTGCACCCCACTCCCGAATTCTTCTTTAGGCTGTTTATTTCGCACACCCGCAAAGGCTTTCCCTCTTTCTCCTTTTTTCTTTATACAGCACATAAATAGTGCCAAAAGTGAGAAGAAAAATATGGTAAAACCTCCAGCAGCAATGGCAATAATAGCTCCATTGCTCAAATTCTTTTTGGATGATTCTTGTTGTTGAGGAATCGTTTGTGGGGGCGGTAGGTAGATTGCCGAAGGGGGAGGTGAAAGTAGCGCTACTGGGGAAACAGAAGGCGGTATAACCGGGGTAGGAGTAGGAGAAGGAGAAGGAGAAGGAGAAGGAGAAGGAGAAGGAGAAGGAGAAGGAGAAGGTGAGGGAGATATAGATACACAACGGTTCAGGGGTGGTCCACACAGCAAAGTGTTCCCTTCAAAAGAGGAAAGAGGGAATTTCGTTAGGGATGATGGAATCGAACCATTAAGGTTGTTATTACTCAAGTTCAAATGATTCAATCTAGGAAGTCTGAGATCAGGGACGGATCCAGTGAGGGAGTTGTTCTGTACGTTCAATCCTGTTAGGTTTGTTAAGTTCTGGATTGAGGAAGGAATGGTGCCTGTTAGGGAATTAAAGGAAAGATCAATGGATATGAATAGAGGGGAGAGAGAGGAAGGGATAGTGCCGGAAAAGTTGTTTTGCTGGAGGTATATGTAGCTGAGGGAAGGAAGTGAAAGAATACCCGTTGGGAGATTCCCAGTAAGGAAATTTGACCTAAGGCTGAGGGTAGTTAGGGAATCCAGATTCTCAAGAGTGTTGGCAGGAATAGGGCCATAAAGTCCAAAGGCGGGAAGGCGGAGGGAAGTTACACGAGAGCCACCAGTATTGCAAGCGATACCGACCCATGAATTACAAACGGAAGTACGGTTTTTCCAGTTAAGTTTCCGGCCGTGTGGGACAGAAGCAGCGAAGTTAAGGAGGGCTTGTTTATCAGAGTTGAGGTCAGCCATAGTCTCCCCAGCAACAAGAAGAAAAAAGAAGCAAAATAGAGCATTGAGTGCATGCAGGTTCATTGCAAACATTCTTGTTTAGGCCAAAGAGGCGAATCTGATCACAAATCTTAACTGAGCATTTCCCCTTCTGTTCCTGCGATACCCCATAACATCATCACAAAGTCATTTTACGCCTCATTTTCAAAAATCATTAAAACTGTAGCATACATAAGGGGAAAAAAAGAGTACAATAAAACACTGACTTTCTCATTTAAAGGAAGGATGTGTACATCTCAACCGGAGTCCACTGGTTGGAAATGCAGCATACAGAGATGAGAGCGCCCGGATTTGTAGAAAAGCGGCGCAGTGGACATCCAATTCCAACTGCACACACGAGCTTTGGAATGGTCGGCTGCTCAATTTGTAGAAGGAAAATAATGCAGAAACTTGAGCATCAGTTCAGCTTCTCCATTAAGTTAACAGAAAGAAGTCAGATCTGGATATAGAGACAGTGAGAGTGATGAGTGAGAGGGGAGGGGAGGCATTGTTATAGACAAGGAATCAAGTCCAAGTCTATGGCTGGTGCTCCATTTCTTGACTCACCTTGTAACATAACTACTACTACTACCCCTGAATTTCCCATCCTCTTTTTGGACAAACTTGGGACTAGTCCATCTTACTATCAACTGCCATTAACTTTTACGGGTGTACTCCCATTTAATCAATCAATGGTGCTTCTTTTATAACTTCTATTTTAGCCCTAATGACGTTAGCTAAATTTGACGTCGACAGAAGAGAATATAATAGTCCAATTTTTATTTTTATTTTTATTTTATTTTTTTCCGGAATGAAATTAGAAAGCGGGGAATGGAGATGAATTGGTCATCTAACCCTAGACCAAGCCCTAACCACCTCTTGCTTCATTATAAGCAAAACTCTAATATAGAGGTTGATACAACCAATGCTTAGCTAACATTTTCTGCCTTTAATTGTTTTACTATTTATTTATTTATATAGATGGATAGGGTGTTATGTCTACATGTGATATAGCATAATGGTTGATTAATTGAAGCGATGGGGCCGGTTTGACTTGAGGATTATCTGCGAATTAAACAAAGATTATACTATAACAAGTCTTTGCACTCCTAATTACCCATAAAACATTAATCCAGCATGAAAAAGCAAGTGTGTCAATACTCCAAGGCTTGGCATGATAAGATGAAGTCAAGTCTACTCCATTATTATTACCAACGCAAATGCTTGTATAGCTAAATATTCTTGCGAATGTACAGGTGAGAATTTTGTGCATATATAGGTGCGACTCTTTTACAATTAGGTTATTACCTTGGTGAGCTAGCTCTCTCTATGTTACTTGTAGTGTACAACAATTTGCGTCGATGAAAATATTATTTTGGAACTGCTTCTCCTCTTATCTATAGACTACAGTAAAGGGTCGTTACGGGTGGAATGTGAGCCATATCCCCTAGTGATGATGGATCAGGGCTGAAAATTATTTGGGACTAATTAATCTCGACATTTGATCTACCAACAACGCCTCTCATCCAATCATTAACTGCAGAAAAATAACAAGGAATTGGAACTTTCTCTCAACTCGGCTGCCAACAACTAATTTCTAAGTCTATGATTTGCATTAAACATAAGAGAAGAGGTCCCATTTCGAAAAGGGAATGTCATGACAAACATATTACTACCAAAGTTTCTTCTCTAACTATCTAATTCTAAACATGTACAGTATATATTTCCCCATCTTCTAAGATGAATAAACAAATGACTCCAAGCACAAACAACTGCTAAAATTGGGATACTGATTTTATGCACTTCGACTTCGACTTAATAGTAGTCACTAGTCAGATTATTGCACTCAAGTTGGCCTATTATAAAATATAAGTTAGCCTCTTATAAAATATATACTCATCCATATTATAACGTACAAACAACTAGCTTGCTATAACATACTTGCCGATTTCAAGCCCACACGGGCCAAGTACTTGTACCTTGATCGGAACTCGGTTCTCAATACCTTGGATCATGTTCAAGCTCAAATTAGACCCAAATATTTAAGCAAGCTTTTGAACAAGCTGAGTTCAACTTCAAACCAGATTAGCTTATATGCAAAATTGATACAGAAAACACCCCCTTTATATCTAATATTAATAGATACTCTATTTCTCTTCCTTTTTGGCTATTTAAAATTCAATAAATAAATATTGAAGAAAAACATAAACAACAACAAACAGAAAGAGGTTATAAGGGTCCAAATGGCTCAGGCAGAGATTCAAACCCGTTGTCAAACAATGATCCTTGATCAGAGTTGTCATCCACACTGTGCAGCCAACTTGTGTTCTTCAAGTCCTCTTTCAGAAGAATTGCATCGTACCTCGAGCTTTCGTAGATGTCCACATCTGTTACTGTTAGTTTCGATGGCGTTATATATTTATCTTCTATGGCCCCATTTCTTGGAGACCCATTTATGTGATTTCCATTATCTGGGAGAAGACCATTACTGCTGTCAGAACAGTTTCCATCTATGGATGAAGTACGGCTCGGTTGGATTTTGGAATTGGCAGCTCGAATGCTCTGAGGGAACAGGGTAGAGCCAGTAACTGGCCTACTTCCCCCGTTTCTTATATCCTGTGTAAGAAGAGAGATTGCATAAGAGATTGATTCTTACAAAAACAATTGTATGAACAATAACATTAACATCAAAACTCTAGAATGAAAAATGGAGGGGAAATTATACCATATGTCTAATAGCCATATTCAGTGAGTTCTTTGAAATACTCCTTCCAAAGCCTGTACTGCTATCTAGAGTTGATGATCTGGCAGCTTTCCTGAGTGACAACTCTGAAGCATGTGAAGTTTTTCGAGTTTCTGAAATATCAATGATATGAGCATTGGAAAGCGGACGAGCCTTTCCAGGGGGTTCTACGAGTCTTCCCCTATTGACGATGGGAGATGACTGCCTTCTAGTGACGGTTGCAGGACTTGTACTCTCTACATCCCCCTTCATAGTGATGGCTGCACCTGGACCTGGTCTAGATCTACCAGCAGAAAGCGGTCTGTTTGGCAAAGTTGTACGCAGGTTTGGGGGCGTGTCATGTGTGAAATCCGGGAGAACAATAGGCTGTGGTGGAGGTCGCACTCGTGGACCCGGGGAGCTAGGACGGGATAATGAAGGTGCTGCATTGCGCCCATTAGAGGTAGCACGTGCAACAGAAGTTGAAGATCCAGTTGATGGAGTGAGAGAAGGTGCTGAATTCTGACGAGTGGGTGTTGATGGCCTGGATACAGATCTAATGGGTGGGGAACTCAGATTTGCAGGAATCTGTGCCCTAGAGCTTGGAGTTGAAGGCCTTGAAGTTTGGGAGGGTCTGGGTTTTTCAAGGGGATTGCTAGTGGTGGGTAATGGACGGGTTCTAGAAGGAGTTGAGGATCGTGATGGTGTTGAACGGGTAGATGGGTTGGACGGCCTGCCAGTCGAAGAAGAGCGGTTAGTGGGGGTAGATGGTCTTATGTAAGAGGAGACCGAGGCAGAACTTGTATTGAGAATGTTAGTATTGTTGGAGTAAGAACTGTAACGGGTAGTAGAGATAGAAGAGCGAGTCACTGAACTGCTTCTGGCTGGTCTCGAGGAATGATTGCTCTCGGATTGTGACAAGGAAAGCTGCAAGTGAAAGATAATGTCACTCAGTCAAAAGATTTCATTGCATACAAGTGCCATAGAAAGAAATAAATAAATATAGTGAAGAGATTGCAGAAAAATTAAGAATGAACAACTAAAAAGACTAATGGCAAAGTCTAAGAGACTTAACAAACGATGGAGTGATGGACCAACAAAGAAAGTTAAGGTGGCATTGTGCTCCTTAGAGCTCATCACAGAGATATGCTAGCAGAAAAAGCATATAGTAAGTTCAAAATTCAGATACGACAAAAAAAAAATTGGCCATTTGCCCAGGGCTGGATTTTCCGTTGCCAAACTAACCCAAAGGGATACTGAGCAAGCAAGAAAACTCACCATGAGCATTAACTGCAGCAAGGTGATACTCCAGGCTCTAGAATCCACACTCTTAGGAAACACCAATTTATTACTCCTTTTCATCCCATTTAATATTAAGTATCATAGAAACAAGAAGCTAATGCACGGAGAGAAAGTTTAGCTGTGTTCTGCTACAAAGGATTGGATACGGTCTGTAGCCAATTTCTAACCTCAATTTTATAATAAGCAGACTTAAAGACAAGGACTCACGCCCTCCCATATGAACGTCATGTCCATAGATGGTTACTGAACCTACAGCAATTTAATACCAGCTATCCCAGATATTTTAGTATAAACAGCCATTAAAAGTATTGGAGAAGTTCTGTTGCTCCTCAAAGGGATTTTAAAGAGTTTTTTGCAACTACCCAATCCAAATAGAGCTTGTGCAGGAATCTCGTTCAAAAGCTGCATACAGTACATAATTTTTCCTTGTCCAATCAAAGTAAGGCTCTGTTTGTTTCGCGTAAAACGACTTCCGGAAAATATTTTCCTCATTTTCCGGAGTTTGGTAAGCACCGGAAATACGGGGAAAATGTTTTCCGGAAAATGGTTTCCCCCAATTCTAAGTAAAATGACTTACGGATTTCTCCTCCATAGGTCGTTTTCCGGAAGATGTTAGCACTCTCACTCACACACCCAACTCTTCATACACCCCTGCATTACCTACTCCACATCCACCTCCACCTCCACACACCACCACCACCCCACCTCCCCAAGTAGTTTAATGATATTGAAAACAAAATCATTTATTACCTCATGCATTAAAGTTGTTCCACAAACAAAGACAGAGCCAGAAACATTTCCATTTTGGTTGAATAGTTGGATGACAGTTTTGCATGTGGTAATAAATGATTTAGTTTTCAATATCATTAAACTACTTGGAGTGCCTGATTTCTGCAAAATGTTGGATTACATAACAACTTTAATGCAATCTAGACAGTTTTGCATCAGCATTAATTTCATATATCATCCTTTGACAAATCATTTGGCAGCCAGGACTTGATGGTATCTCCTGCTACACGTTTAATAGGTTCAAGTCAATATAGGAACATTCAGAGTGCTTACTCCACACTTGCGGGAACCGTAATGGAAATGTAGAGAAAACGGACCCCCTACATGCACTAAATGCAGATATATAATATAATAGTTGGGAAAGAACTTCAGTACAGTGCACCGTGTGCCCTAATGATGCATGAGGCCTAGCCTAGCATCAAACTTTTAGCATCTAATTGCACGAGGCCACCTCCACAAGGACAAAAAAGAATGTACTGAAGAGTTTGTCAAGTAAGCAGACATGGTTAATTGGCAACTGAATCTAAACTTATAATCTTTTAGTCTACACTAAATCAGCAATAAAAACACACCCTTGATGTTTTCGTTGTAGAGAATGATCTAGCCAAGGAACCACTTCTTGGTGCTGCTGGTGTTGGTTGAGATTCTTTTCTGTCCGATGAAGGAAAATTAGGAGTTCCAGGAGGAGTGAGGAGCCTGTTACCAGAAATAGACAACTTAATGTTGGAAATGCTAACAGTAAAAATAGAAAATTAATACCATTTTCAGAAAGGCCATAAGTTCATAATCTGACTCAATTTATTTAGCAACCGCTAAACACTCAAGTGCATAAAATCAGAAATGTAAACTTTCCAACTTAAGAGAAAATAAATCAGAAATTCTAGTTATAGTCAAAGGAACAAATTCAACATTAAAATGCATTTGAATTGTAGCATAATATCTAATTGAATTAACTGCAAGGCTAACTAAAATGGATGGGAATATAACTCATTCAAGTAATTTACTTTAACTAGCATAGAACTATATTGTTCGGGTGTCATAACCTGGACATTTGCACATGGAAGACCTTTGTTCCTGTCTCCTGCAATCATACTATCCAGCCATTCTTGTACTAGATTATGAGTATGAAAATTGCCTTGAATTGTTAAGTTTTTCAGTGGGTGCACAAATTACACTATAAAGCTTTTAAAAAGTAAATTGTGAAAGAAAAAAAAGTGTATTATAGGACTAGTACACACAATCTCAAGGTTAAAAGTCTAACAACACTACTAAACTAGACAAACTATTTGACTCAATGCGTGCACTTGCACCCATATACTTGGCTGTAGAACCGCCACTGGTAAAGAGGTAAACCATAACAATACCAATGAGGACCATATGGTAGCAATTTATCCTTCATCAGCAGATTGTATTCAGGTATGCTCTTCTTGCTCTTGCATGTGCATAAGCATGTGCATGTGCCACCAGTTCTTGTGCAAACACTAGCAATTTGCGATAGTGCACAAGTGGCAATGGAGAACATTACTT
Source organism: Campanula takesimana (assembly GCA_026119855.1). Lineage (NCBI taxonomy): Eukaryota > Viridiplantae > Streptophyta > Magnoliopsida > Asterales > Campanulaceae > Campanula > Campanula takesimana. The sequence continues at coordinate 496,826 of JAOWBW010000996.1, forward strand.
AAAAATCTGGTTTACCATTCCTAACTGATTCCACATTAAAATGGATGCTAAAGTAATGATGAGAAGAAGAAAATACTTTTCACCTATAGATCAATTTCCTATAGTAATTCTGCTTTCAGCAAAAAGGTCTATCGATAATTTCAACCCTCGTACTTTGCTTAAGCTTCGGTTTTAATCACTCTTGTGTTTTAGCAGTTTTAACCATCGTGCATTAGATTAGCACTCATTTTCCCCAAAAGTGATGAAACTTAAGACATTATTTAACAACCATTGTACTTTAGAATTTTTTGGCGAAAAAAAGTGCGCATCTAAAGTACGAGGGTTAAAAACGTCGATTTGCCCAGCAAAAATGATAAAGTATAAAACATGTTGATCACCAAAATAAGCACGGAATACTAACTCATTAAAAACAGGAAATCTACCAAATTAAGATCACACCGGCCAATCCACAATAAGAGTTTCTTCTCATCCAGAAACCAATGACTCGTGGAGCAAATCGTTTGGCCTCGCACATCAAATAGAACATGATAAAACAAATGCATTAATTTGTATAGAACCAACTAATTTAACCGGTAACGACAACCTCACAAAGTGATTTAGCACACACATTGGTAGCATGTGAAGCTAGGTCTCAAACTATTTGTGGAATACTTGAAATTCAAGTAATCAACCAAAAAGGTGTTTGGGATATACCAATCATAGTCATGCTTTCCCCCTTCGGTAGTAGCCAATAGATCATCCATTCCATTCCTTGGTTTTGCTGATCCAACTGATAGTCTTCCCAATTTCGCTGATACTAAACCGAGTAACAAGAACAACAATCAGTTTCTACCATCAACATATTTCCGAAACTGGTGAAACTACTATAAAATTAAACAAATGGAATGGCATAATCATTTATCCACAAAAGCACTAGTTGCAATGAAGGATTAATTAAAGCTAATACTAGAAACGATGTCGTTGCAGAGAGATTTCCACAAATAAAGACAAAGCCAGAAACATCAATAGTTATCAAAGTGTTCAAATTATCTCCAAAATGGAGATACTGTTTACTCAAGTCCCACAACTAAAATTAAACAAATAATTTTTTAAATAAACAAAAAAGATACAAAAATAAAATCATAATCTCAGATACGGACTCCGATTGATAATCAGTAGTGAAAATAAAAACTAAATGAAAGAGTTAAGGATTTTGATGATGAGAGGTGAAACTGATCTAAAAGATGGGGTGCAATTTGGTTGGGAAAGAGTCATACAGTCAGATTCATCGGAGGAAGGGAGGGAGAGAGTAGGGGGATTTCTGGAGAAGAGATGGATGTTTTCATCAGCGGCGGTGAGAGTGAAGGCTCGACGGTGAGGTAAACCATTCCTACCGGCGGTGAGTGATTCCCTCCGATTCATATTGATCAAACGAAGAAGAGAAGCACCTGAGAAATGGATGAGAAGAGAGACAGGGAGGGTTTCAGTGATATTTGAGGGGAGAGTGACAACAGGGGTGTGTGTGTCGTGTGTTTGATTGCCTAACTAATTCTCTTCTCGGTGTCATCGCTTCATGTTGTAGTTGGCAGCAATTCTCTGCTGCGCATCCAACTCACAACGTTGCGACGATTGGATCAGGTTTTTCTTTCCTCCTCGTGTATTTCATGATTTTACGTGACAGAAAGGGAGTTCAAACTGGCTCAAAGGGTAAGAGAGGGTGAGAGAGAGGAGGGTCACGAGAGAACACGGAGATCCGTCTCATGTACAATATTCTCGTGAAGCACCAATCCATTATCCACTCAAAATCTGCCATGTAGTAGCGACTTATGGCCAAATTTTCCAGAAAAATAAAATCGGTTTTTTTTTTACCAACAAAAGTAATAAGTATAATTAAATGTAACAACTGTGTTACTTATAAAGTACTCCTTTTGTCCCAGCTCACTTGAGACTTTTTTTCAACTTAAGGTCGGTTTGACCAACACTTTATTGAAATATTTATGTTCCAAAAAACTTTTTAAAAATTGTTATTGAGAGGATTAATGGTAGTGTTCGGATCATAAATATTTCTATAAAGTGTTAGACCGACCTTAAGTTGACCAGTTTTGGTCAAAAAGTCTCAAGTGAGCTGGGACGGAGGGAGTATGTACTTTTTCGTTTGGTCAAAAGGTGTCAAGTGAGCTGGAACAGAGGGAGTATGTATTACTTTTATGTATACAAACTGTTACATATAAGTAACATTTTTGTTACATTTAATTATAGTAATTATTACTTTTGGCAAACCCAAAAAACACCAAAATAAAAATATAAAAATAAAAAAACTAAAAAATGCCCCTGGGTGGTCATGGGTCAAAATGACCCGTCTCTACTATAAGACGGGTCATGGTGTTCTCATACACAAGTTTTTGTCTTTTACTTGAGTTTGACACTTTTTTTTAATTTGCTGTAATAATAAATACTCCCTCCGTCTTTTTAGCATGTTCACTTTTGGTCAACGGGAGTAAATTTTGACCAAACATTTAATGTCAATCTAATCATTCTAATGAAATTCTAAAAATATAATTGATAAATAATCATTTAATTTATCAATAATAATTTTTAAAATTTCATTAAGATTGTTAGATTGACATTAAATATTTGGTCAACGTTTACTCCTGTTGATCAAAAGTGAACAGACTAAAAAGACAGAGGGAGTAGTCAAAAATAAAAGAAATTCGGTATAGAAGTTTTACATGGACTTTTTAAAAGAAAGTTTTACAGAAACTTGGTATTGTTATTTGCGATATCTGTTTTTTTATTTTAATAATAATCAAAATAATATTACACAACATCGTTCTTATTTTTTTATTTTATTTTTTTTTTCCCATATTTTTTTTTCAAATTTAATTCATAGTTGAACTCAATACATAATCAGCAGAAGCGCTTAGGAGACAAATCCTAGGAAGAAAAAACTTTTCTCTAACTTCTGGGGGATATGAAATGACCTCCAGGTTGGAAGCCATAAGCTCTGGCCACCAGACTAAAGCATGATGGTTACAACATCGTTCTTATTGTCTTCACATTTGTTGGTATCCAAGTTTTAGGTCAAAAAAAACTTTCTCATCACTAGTATTATCATTTTTCATTTATGTAAAAAAAATGGAATCAAGCTGGAATATTTTCCTCGTATTGGTCAATAACGATTTAGTCCAATACAAACTTTTATTGAGTCAATTACAAACACCGGCATAGACCAAAGAAAAAATGGAACAACTCCCTATAGACCTTGTAAAGAAAATCACTTATTTTCCTTCCGAACAAAAAATCATAAAATAAACCGCAAACAAATACAAAACTAGTTAGAGATAATGCTGGGTTATGTTGATTATTTTTCTTTTTGCCCTTTAATGGTGTAGGCAAATGACACAGCAACAACTTGTTAGTTTACTAATCTCTACTTATCACCATCAACTTTTCCAAAAGGAATGATATTGATATTTAAATGTCATACCACCTCGTACTCCCTTTTCCCTTTCCATTTCCCCTTTGCATAACGGACTCACAGCTGTCCATTCTTAAATATATATATATTAAAGTTGGTCAAAAGGGCTATGGTATTGACATGTGGATAAACAATTGAGAAAGTTTGCATTTAGAAAAGCCACATCAACAATATACTAATAAATAAGTGACTTTTCATTTTCTCTTCATTAGCTAATACTATTAGCTAATAATAATGGTTACTATTATAGTTAACTATACTATAATAGTTAACAATTATAGTTAACTATTACTCTTATTAGTAATAGTCACTATTATAGTTAACTATTACTACCTCAGTCCCTAAATGAGTGTCCAAATTTTATTTTAAGGGACACTGAAAATCTCAACTTTGTTGTACAATTTGGTAGCAAATTTTATATAAAATCTTGTAATCTCCTTTCCAAACATTTAGTTTTGCACGTATAAAGAAACCGGTGAAAAAAATTTCGAAAAAAAATATTTATGGAGAAAGTTATGCTAAAAAAGACACTCATTTTGAGACAAAGATTTTTTGAAAATAGACACTCATTTAGGGACAGAGGGAGTACTATTATTAGTAATAGCTATTATAATAGTTACCTTATGTAGTAACTAATAGTATTAGCTAATGGTATTAAGCAAATAAGAGTTAACTATTAATAGTAAGAGTATTAGTTAATTATAATAGTTATTATATAAGTTAAAATTGATTTTTAATATTAATTAATCATAATTGTTACTATATCAATTAACTATTACTATTAATAATATTAGTTTATTATAATTATTATTATTCCCTCCGTCCCAGTTTAAAGTTCTTACGTTCCTTTTTAGTGTGTCCCAATTTATATTTAACTATTATAATTAACTATTAAATAAAGTAAAAATTACTATTAATAGTATTAGTTAATCATAATAGTTACTATATATATTAATTATTACTATTAATAGTACTATTAATTAATCATAATAGTTACTATATAAGTTAACTATTATTATTAATAGTATTAGTTAATTATTATACAATAAATGTTAATAGTTAATATTAATAGTACTCGCTCCGTTCGAGAGTAAGAGTCCTACTTTCTATTTTTGTACGTCCCACTAAAAGTATATTTCCTAAAAGGACAAATGATGAGAAAGAATGAATAGTATTTTGAACAATTATACCCTCAACACATTTGCAATGTTTACCAATTTTCTATTGTGTATATAATAAGTGTGCACAAACAAGATATGACTCTTACTCTAGGGCGTAGGGAGTATTAATTACTTATAATAGTTAATATAAAGGGTTTTTTTAATGTATAGTTAATATAGAGGTTAATTATAACTATTAGTATTATTAGTGTTAATAATAGTTATTATAAGTATGTTAATAAGTACAATTAATAATATTAGTTAATTATAATAATTATTTCAATTATTACTAAAAAATTAACACAAAACCAATCAACTTATTATTCCCTTCCATTCATTCTCTCTCCTAGTTTACTTTTACACTCACAACACTTAATTTACTTCCATCGTTTCTTAATCTCCGTGCAAATAGGAAGTAGGACTCTTACTCCGGGATGGAGAGAGTGATATTTAACCATTATAACTAACTAATACTATTAATAGTATTAGTTAATTATAATAGTTAAATATAATTATTAACTATAATAGTTACTATATAAGTTAATTATTATTATTAATAGTATTAATTAATCATAATTGTTATAATTTATATTAACTATTACTATTAATTATATTATTTAATAATAATAGTTAATATATATGTTAATAATACTATTAATACCATTAAGTTTTTTAAATATTCATACAACAAACTTAAATATACTTCTAAATTAATTAAAAAACATATTTATTACAACTATGTACAACCAAAGCTATGAAAATGTTTTGATTAATTTAAAATATACATATATTTTCAAATTAAAATATTATGTTAATTTATCAATTAAAAACATAAAAAAATAAAAATACAAAAACATTAACGGAATAGATTCCCGTGCGGAGCACGGGTTACCTACTAGTAACTTTAGATAATCGGTTAGAAATTAGTATATAAGTTTTTTTTTTCTTTTTTACGTAACAAAATGATAGTCTCATTTTTTTTGTTTCAAATAATTTGTCACAATTTTTAAATGAAGATTTTACACTTACTAAATTTTTAAAATTAAAATGTAACTTTAAAAATATTTAAAGAATTATATGAAATTATCATTTTGTGACCGAGAGAATTAACCAAAATAGATAAGTAACTCTATTTCAAGATCGTTGAAGAGAATGAGTTTATCTAAACTTATTCAGACCCCATCATTATGTATATTTAGAAAATGGAAATAGAAAGAGCGCATAATATATGCAAGTGATTATTATGCCAACAAATTTGGAACGTTTCATGCAAATTTGTGGGATTGTGGTAGGAAGACAAAATACAGGACGTTTGGTTAGCAAAAAGAGGATATGATGCGTGGGCCAGCTTATTTGACAGAGAATACACACCCCCATGTGATTTGGTTACTAGAATAGTGCATTCATACTCCCTCCGTCCCTTTTTAAACTTAAAAAAAATGGATTCAAAAATTAAGAAAAATGTGATGTGTTGTGAATATAGATGATTTGGTAAGAGAGAAAAAAATAAGGTAGAGAATAGTTAGTGGTTATTGTTGTGAGTATGACATATAGGGTCCACAATAAAAAAAAAAGAGATATTTAGGGTCCAAATAAAAATTTAGGTCAGGAGTATGAAAAATGAATAGGACTTGTACCAAAATAAAAATGAATAGGACAATTCGAGCCACATCAATCAATAGTAGAAGCCTTCACTTGATTATATGAAGGATGTATCTCCTTCATATAATCAAGTGAAGTCCGACTTGATCCGATCCGTTTAATCTAAAATTTGTAAAAATAAAAAATAAAAAATAAAAAAATTTATATGCAATGCTACTAGTATTTTTTTGTTTTATTTCTTATTTCTTATAAAAATAAAGACTTGAATAATTCTAATGAAAATTTAAAAATTGTTATTGATAGTATTGTTGATGGTGTGTTAATAACAAGTTTTAAATCTTCATTAATACAATTTTGTCAACCAAAAATTATTGCTCAATTTTTTTTTGTAATTATGACGGAAAAATGTGAAAATCATTTTAAGAAAAATATGTTGATGGATGAATTCGAAGTTTTCCTTCTTTCTCTCCATGGCTTTGGACTCTAGGCCCCCTGGGTGAGATCCAAATGCCATAAAAACCCAAGGTCAGATCAAAATCCCATTTAAACCCACCACAGCCCACAACCCGCCCCAGCCCTGCCCAGCCCAGCCCGCCCATACCCAGCCCGCCCGCCCATGCCCATGCCCAGCCCAGCTCACTGTTTGGATGCAAAATTAAAATGTTGGGTATGGGAATTGAACCCATGACTTATTGTGAAAACTAACAACTTAACCACTACACCAGCCTACTGTTTGATAAAAAATTTGCAATATATTCTATTACTATTGCGCCTAAATGAAACTAAGTGAAGAAAAAACAAGATTCTAAATCAATTTATAAAATTTTTGATTATTCCCAAAACATTAACTTTTTGTTAAACAAAAAAAAAAAAAAAAAAAAACGAAAAACAAGATTTTAAAAAAAATATATAAAGTATTTAAATATTTTATTAGAAAAAAAATATAAAAGACCCAAAGATAAATTAAATTATAATTTTGTGCAATATCGAATTTTAATTTTAATTTTTTTTTACTAGCACCCTCCAGTAAACTATTTATATAAAATGACACTATTTAAGTCCTTATTACCAAATTGTCATTATTTGCACTTATAAGACCTTTTGAGAGACTCATGAGTCTGCTATGAGACCTTGTAAATAGACCCTCATAAGTTTTATATGAGACATTTTTACATGTCTCATAAGAATTTACAAAGACTTTGATACAAATTATAAGACCTAAAAAATACACTTATGAGACATTTGAGAGACTCATGAGTCTGCTATGAGACCTTGTAAATAGACCCTCATAAGTCTTATATGAGACATTTTTACATGTCTCATAAGAATTTACAAGACTTTGATAGAAATTATAAGACCTAAAAAATGCACTTATGAGACCTTTGAGAGACTCATGGGTCTGGTATGAGACCTTTGTAAATAGACTTATGAGTCTAGTATGAGACAATTTACATGTCTCATAAGAATTTACAAGACTTTGATACAAATTATAAGACTTAAAAAATCACTTATGAGACATTTAAGATACTCATGAGTCGGATATGAGACCTTTGTAAATGGCTCTCATGAGTCTGATATGAGACAATTTACATGTTTAATAAGAATTTACAAGACTTTGATACAAATTATAAGACCTAATTAATCATGTTTTTTAATGTAAAATGATATTTATTTTACAAATTTAATGTTTTTGTGAATAATCAAGAATTTCATTAATTGATTGGAAAGTTTTAATTGCTGACATTTATTTTGGCAAGAATGATACTTCTATTATTAAATGTTGTGAAACATTAATCAAGTTGTTCTAATATATTTTTAATATTAACTCTTATACCGAAAGTATAAGACTAGTTCTTCTCTTATACTTTAGATATGAGAGTAATTTTCTCACATTAAATCCCCATTTTTTAAAGAAATTATATACCTAAAATATAAGACTAGAATTACTCTTATATTTAAGGTATAAGAGTTATTTAGTTTATTTTCTTACAATTCTCATATTTTCAGTATATAATAGACTTAGTTGGTGTCATTTATGTAAATAAATGCCTTAACAGAAGGGTGATAATTAAAAACTTATAAAATATTATGAAATAATGTATTTTCGCAAATATAATTTAATTTATTTTTTAGGTCTTTCATATTTTTTTAATAAAAAGCTTTAGATATTTTATATTCTTAAATCATGTTTTTAATATTCTAACATATATTAAAAAATTGTGTTTTTGTGAATATTCAAGTTTTTCATTAATTAATTGTAAAATCTCAAGTTTTGTAATTTAGTTTCGTCCAGATTTCAGTTAGTAATAATAAATATTGCAAATTAGAAACAAGCAATGCATTGGCTTAGTGGTAAAGACATGGTTGTTATTGTAAAAGACCTAGGTTCGAAACCTGGGAACAACATTTTTGCTTTTAATTAAAAGGGGTGGCTGGCATTGAGTTCTGGATCCGGGGCGGGTGGGCCGGGGCGGGTGGGCGGGTCGGGACATCGGGCCTGGGCATTGGGCTTGGGGGCAGCCTGACCTGAGTAGTGTGTGATGGGTTTTTGGGCTTTTATGGAATTTTGATTTGGACAATGGGTGGAGGTGGACTTTTGGATCTCAGGTGGACTTTTATGGAATAATGATATGGGAGAAGGGGCCTTGTGGAATTATGCCTTCTCTCCCTTCTCTTACTTACCCTTTCCATCTTAAAATTAATACTCCCTCTGTCCCTAAATGAGTGTCCATTTTTAAGAAATCTTTGTCCCTAAATGAGTGTCTTTTTTGAACATAACTTTCTCCCTAAACGTTTTTTTTCGAAAAATTTTTCACCGGTTTCTTTATACGTGCAAAACTAAAGGTTTGGAAAGGTGATTACAAGATTATATATGAATCGTTGTTACCAAATTGTTCAAAAAGTTGAGATTTTCAGTGTCCCTTAAAATGAAATTTGGACACTCATTTAGGGACAGAGTGAGTAGTTTTTTAAGACATTCCTAATTAATTAAGAGATTTATTTTTGCCTTACCAAATAAGATTAACTTTTTAATCTCTTAAAAAAAATTCTATATTAAGATTTTAATTGGGATACCAAAGAAGCTCTTTGCCGTTTTACAACTTATTCGATATTTGTTATATTCTTTACTGCACACAGTTAACTAAGCTTTTTTCATTACGGACATAATGTAGTATGTTTTCTTCATTCGGCTTCTCTGTTACTTTATTATTCCTCTTCCTCTGACTTTTCTCTTAAAAATCTTTTTCCCGCATCTCTTCCTCTTCCTCACCATAGGCGGAGCCACAGAGGGGCAAGCAGGGGCAATTGCCCCTCTCCCCCCCCCCCCCCCTTTTTTTTTTTTTTTTTGCAAATTAGCAATGGGAAGAGAGCTATTTATTAATTTGAGATAGTGCTTGGCATTATGGAGAAATGTATTTTACACTCCATCCGTCTCAAAATATTAGTCTATTTTTTTCCATTGTCACTACGAATGAATTTTGAGTTTTAATTAACCCTGTTTGTAATTATTATAATGAGAATCTAAAAATTGGTATTGATAGTATTTATAATAATTATCAATAACAAATTTTAAATTTTCATTAGGATAATTAAAATTATTGCTCAAAGTTCATTCATAACAACAATAAAAACAGATATATTCATGTAATATGACAGCTACCAAAATGACCATCGACCTGTATAACTTTGTTGCTTTTAATACTTCTATTAATAATGTCTCTATATTCATTTTCAAAAATTAACATGTACTAAGTGAAGGCTCCCACTTATTTTCATGAATCTAACAATGACTGTAAGGGGAAAAAACAATCAAATTATTTTTGGGGGACTGCCTCTGAACCCCCAATCACTTTTCCTTTGTTCCAGAAATATTGACCCCCTCCTCAAATTCCTGGCTCTGCCACTGTCCGACACCCCTTACTCTTCCTCCATGATCACTAAATTGTTTAAGCAAATATGATAATGAGTTGCAATTTAAACATTGATCAGAATCGTTGTATGAACATTGGTCTGATGGTTGTTTGAACTGAGTCTGGACTGTAGTTCAGACTGCAGTCTAAACTGCCGTATGAACTACATAGTTGAACCGCAAACCAAACCAAACCAAACTAAACCATTAAATTTATTCTAAAGTTCGGTTAGGTTCGATTTAAAAATTTTCTTAATCCATGACTAGGGTTTGATATTAAAATTGGCCCAAACCTAACAGAAGGTTTTAGACCCTTAAAGTAAAAGAAGCGAGAGGATTGTCACGAGATGTGGCCTCAAAGCCAAAGGTTGTGGGTTCATGAAAATCCAAATCATATCAAATAAAAGGAAAGAGTGGGGAAAGGGAAGCCCACATGGGGAACGTGATGTGAACCAAAGCTAAGCCATATCTCCTTTTCTGAAAAAGAAAAGCTCATCTCACCCACGTTGCCCATTTCTCATAAAAACAATAACCTCTAATAAAATAATCCCGAATAAGATTATTATTATTATTATTATTATTATTATTATTATTATTATTATTATTATTATTATTGATAGAGAAAAGTCTATAAATTGGAATTTAGATCTTAGGGAATAATGGATGTGTTTATTTCTTAGTCAACATCAGATCAGATGGCCCTTCTCACTCAAAATGGGCACCACACGTGCTATGTCATTCATAATATAATAATACACATCACCTACATCAATTTAAAGTCAAAAATTATGAGTATAAGTTTAGAGTGATGGTGTAAGAAAGATCGATCCGGATCCTGTGCGTACAACATACTGTATGACTATCCTTGATCGATCTAGAAATAGGAGGAGAACAGAAAGATTTTAAAATACATGCAGTCTAGTCTTGTTCACCACATAAACCTCTCTCCCCGCACAATATAGTAATCAAAGACAACATGGCTAAATATAGAGTCACAACAAAATTTTGTCTATAAAATGATGTGTCAAGATTTTATTGGTGTTTTTATTTAGAACTATCGATGTAACCCATCCATCTCTTTTTGGGCCCCTAGCATTGCCCGCCAAATATATGTGCACAGAAAAAATCGCTTCACTTACTTTTTACAGCATAGGGGACATGAAGATGCAGAGTCTTTAACATGATTGTGCTTCTTGGTCTCTCATCATTTGTACTTTTGTAGAAATCAAAATCAGTGTCTGGTTTCTTCACGTTTGTTCGGTAACCCTACTCAAAATCTTTTCCAAGTATCACATACCTATTCTTCCGGACTGCGTGCATTCATGCTTCTTCACATATACTCCTTCCGTCCCATAACAATGGGCACACTTTGATTTTTTTGGTCAATTAGGTCAATCTTTGACCATAATTTTATGAATATCTAGATATCGCTAGACAATTCTAAAAATTGTTAATGATAGTATTTCTAATAGTGAAACAATAACAATTTTTAGAATTTCATAGAGATATTTAGATATTCATAAAATTATGGTCAAAGATGGACTCAGTTGACCAAAAAAGTCAAACTGTGCCCATTGTTATGGGACGGAGGGAGTAGCTGTTATCTGCACATTCAATTCAATACATGAGTCCATATCAGAGTTAAAACGTACAAACAACTTTTATATGACATCCAAAAAACAGCTCTAGAAAAAGCAAATTTAGAACGCAAGCAACCAAAATGAATTCAAAAAGAGGCTCATTGTTTCTTAAGCTCCATGAAACTCGAACGAACAATGGTTTCATTCATACTTAACCATCATGTATCAAGCATGACAAAGGACAATATAAAAAAATTGACAAAATTATGATTTCAGTCAATAGAATCACCCAAACAACACGAGTGTTAGTATCTAAGATTCTAAATAAGTAACGACTTTCTTTACCTCACAACAGAAAATCAAAAGTAATGATAAGCATCACAACTTATTCCTATCTGCACACAAACTCGAGCAAAAGACATTTGATGGTGCAAATTATGATACTAATACAAGTAACAAAACCTTGCACTTAAGCAGCAGTTTTTTGTACAAGTATTCAGAATGCCTATCAATGCACACTTCCCCCTCCCCCCAAAACAACTCAGTTTTGAAAAGTCAAACTGTTTAATCACAAATTTAAACTTTTTTATATTTACTTTAACTAGCATTAATGTTAATATCTTTTTGGTATGACCAATAAGAGACACATCATGATTAAAAGAAAAAAGAAGCTGAAAAGGATTTAAAGCTAAAATTTTATAAATGGGACTCTTTTTTGCAGACAAACTAAAAGGAAAGTAAGATTCCTTTTTTTTGGAAGTAGGGGTACTTGTAGGAATTTAAATGTGATAATCACAGGTTTTTTTTACTAGATTATCGTTTGGCTGAAGACAAAAAAGAGCAAATGCAACAAAGAGATTTTGTTGAATACTTTCAAAGTCAAAGAGCAAACCTCAGCAGCACTAATTTTATCCGGTCGTGAAACGTAATCCTCCAAGTCAACTTCATCGCTCAAGTTCATCTTTGCAGTGCAAACCTGTTATAGAGCAACACCATGATTCAAAAGAGGGATGATAAATGAAATAAAATGGATCAGTGCACTCAGTTGTACTAGCACAAAATCAAATGTATAGATGAAGTAAGGTAATTTCTTTGGTATCACTATCAGCTCTAACATAAACCAACCTGAAAGACAAGTCTCTTCTGTCGTCTATCAGGCATGGAAATTCAATCTTCCTATCCAGCCTCCCAGGGCGTAGAAGTGCTGGGTCCAAGGTGTCAGCTCGGTTAGTGGCCATTATGACTTTAACATTCACGGTCTGGTCAAATCCATCCATCTGTTACACATGCAACCACTAGTGTTAAAGTAAAAGTTCAAATCTGAACATGTAAGCTTGGCCAATGCAAGCATGGATATTCAGCACTCCCTTGAAATGCTAAAGTAGCAATGATTTTTTTGGCATCTGAAGATTATAAATCTGAAACTTGTCACAGGGCTTTACATGGGATGTAAAATAGCAGAAACAATGCTAACTCCATAATCTGGAAGACAATATATGCCAGCATAGGCGTCTTCAATTTATATATTAAAAGTCTTACAAATGGAAAAAGGAGTTTCTTTGCACCGTCCCATTTTAAGAGTCAAAAAACGGGTGGGTTCAAGAATTAAGGAAAAGGTGATGTGTTGTGAGTGTTGATAGTTGGGTAGGAGAGAGAAAGTGGGGTAGAGGCGAGTTAGTGGATAATTGTTGTGAGTATGACATTTAGGACCCACTTTCCATTTTAGGATTTTGACTCTTAAAATGGGACGCCCTTTTAGGAAATTTTTGACTCTTAAAATGGGACGGAGGGAGTATAAATTTGATTTAATATCACGTTTTAGGGCCGTGCCAATAATTGTTTCATCGTACCTGGTTCAGAAGTTCCATAAGAATTCGTTGAACCTCTCTATCAGCTCCAGTTTGGGCATCAAATCTAGCGGTTGCTAAGGCATCAACCTCATCTATGAATATAATGGCAGGGGCGTTCTCTTTGGCAAGACGGAAAACATCACGAACCATTCTTGGACCCTGTAATTATGGTCAAACAATACGTGGTTATGAATAAAAAAAATCACTCCCTCCGTCCCGGAAAGTTAGTCCCTCTTTTTTGGTTGTTACCTTGAATCAACTTGAGCAATAATTTAAGTTAGTTTTAACTATCCTAATGAAAATTTAAAACTTGTTATCGATAATATTGTAAATACTATCAACAACAAGTTTTAGATTTTTATTAGGATAGTTAAACTAACCTAAATTAATACTCAAAATTGACTCAAGTTAACAACCAAAAAAGTGGGACTAACTTTCCGGGACGGAGGAAGTATCGATTATGATTGGGATTGAAGCAACACAGAATGGAGGAATTTTGCAAGAAATGAATTGGGTAATAAAATGCTACTTCAAGGCAGTCAATCACAATCAAGAAGGAATCCCTTAACCATACCTCCCCAAGATATTTCTGAACGAATTCTGATCCAACCACTCTAATGAAAGCTGCTGTGGTATGATTAGCAACAGCTTTGGCAAGCATTGTTTTACCTGTTCCAGGAGGACCATAAAGCAATACACCTCGTGGAGGATCTATACCAATCTGCTTGTACAGATCGTGATGGGTCAAAGGCAATTCAACAGCTTCACGAATTTCCTGCTTTTGAATGTCACACCCTCCAATATCCTGAGGATTAAGTGAACATGTAAATTTCAGAAGGGCCATTGGGTAATGAGTCAAACATCATAAGATAGTTGCTCCCACCTTCCAATACTAAGTGTCACATTTTTCTTTTTTGTCCGTCACAAAATAAGCGTCACGTTTCTAAAAGAAGTAATAGTTTTAGTGGTCAATCAAAGTAACTAAAGGATTCCCGACTTGAACTTGTAAATCCTTACAAAAATTGAATGTTCAAGCACGTCGGTGCTGGTGAGTGCAGGCCCTCTAAGATCTAATCTAACATTTACTTTTGAATTGCTGGTAGTTTATCATAGAATAGTTGAATAGTCCACATAACACTTGAGGTTTGTCTTAACACTTGAAGTTGCACAATGCTGTATTTTAATAGCTATTTGCTATTCAAACTTTTACTTAATCTGACTAAATCAAATCTACGATTGGGGCCAAGGAGTACAATTTATCACCTAAACATTTTTTACGAGCTATCATCATGACGAAAAAGCATACAATGTTTCTCTTAAGATAAGGTGTTAAATCAAAAGACAGCGCGTGCCTTGAAATGTCAGTTTTACAAATTACTTATTACCAAAGCAAAGCAGCTGAAACTTTAATTTTTTTCGAGCTATCATCATGACGAAAAAGCATACAATGTTTCTCTTAAGATAAGGTGTTAAATCAAAAGACAGAGCGTGCCTTGAAATGTCAGTTTTACAAATTACTTATTACCAAAGCAAAGCAGTTGAAACTTTAATATAGAACTAGAAGTAGAACATGAACATGCATAGCAATCCGCTGACCATGAATATTACTTGAAAAGAACTTGGCTGAATAGTAAACACAAAATTCTCAATGGTTAGATGTTAATAAAGACTCTTGCTAAAACTTTCATGCCATTAAATCCTAGCCTATGCACTTATTCTTATCCTGCATGAAGTTGGATTAGGATCAATGACAGTGTATGATTCCCAAGGCTGAAGATACAAATTTTATCATGTAAGGGTATCAGATATGAGAACCAACCACTTACTGAACCCAAATAAATCAGCTAGCCTAATTGTAGCTTGCCAATTATATTATACTCCCTCCGTCTCAGAAAGATAGTCCACCTTTTTTCGTTGTTACTACGAGGGAACTTTGAGCAGTTATAAATGCTACTTATAATTAAGTTAATGTGAATCTAAAAATTGATATTAATAGTATTTATAATGGTGTATCAAGAACAATTTCAAAAAATTCATTAGAATAATTAAAAGTAGCCTTAATTATTACTCAAAGTTCCTTCGTAAAACCCATAAAAATAGGGGGACTATCATTCAGAGGGAGTACATAACATAACAACGTGAATCCACAGCAAAATATGTTAACTGCCCCCTCCGGAGGCCCAAGGATGTCATTCCCAAACCTGTCAAAACTTATTAGAACAATGAATGAGACAATAGGTTTTTGCCCCAGTCGTATAACAACTTGCACAAATAACGAAAATGATCTAGCATTAAATTATAATCAGAAACTCAGCTTCTACGATTGAAGCTTTAAAGCCAAGTTATTATTACAGTAGGTCAGTATACTGCATACTTGAGGGAAGGAGGGAGGATAATAGATATCAAAAGACATGATGAATGGCAAAGTCAGGCCCAAAATAACTGTGCAAATAGTAAATCTATGTATGAAAGAAATTACACCAATGCGCCATCCAGTAACTCACATTATAGGTGACATCCGGCTTCTCCGATTGGGTCAATAGGGAGATGCTGGAATCAGCTTCCGGCGGCAGAACTTCGACCAGAGCATTAGAATGGCGGTGCAACGCGACAGAGGCAGCTCTCGATTGATGGTGCTGAGGATCCGAACATAATAGTTAGAGCCGACGATGCCCAGCGGCACCGATTGAATCCGCTTCACCTCTTCCTGAGCACGCAGAAGCTCGCGTTTAAGGCTCATCTTTGACGTACTCCTCTCTTGATGCCGATGATTTCGTCTTGGCGTTGTAGAGACTTGAGGTGACCGTACAGGTCGTCTTCGTTGGGGTCACGACATGGACGGTGGGGGCTCTGACATAGTATGCGGATCCATTATCATTGGAGCTGCCATGGTTTTGATTTCTCTGTTTTCGTTTCGTTTTTTTGAGTTGTCTTGCAGAAAACGAAACAAAATTTGACGCCTTTTATTAGAATCTGTTTCTGCTATATTTCAGATTCTTGGCCCAAATGAGATCTTCTTAATTTCTATTGGGCTCAATCGAAAAAGCCCTTTATTTGTACTTCTTTAGACTTTGGGCTCCCGTATGGACTTACTTTCCTTTTTCCTTTTTTTTTTTTTTTTCAAGTTATGGAGTCCAGTCCAGGCAGCAAAATTCAGTGTTTTATAATGTTTGAAACTAATTTTTCTTTATTAAAATTAATCAAGAATAAGATGACCTGTTTAAGCTCCACCTGAAGTAAAGTTAGATGTAGCTAACCAAAGGCAAAATGCAACAACTACATCCAATAGGTACGAAAATGGAAAATGAGATGATTGTACAATACTAGTAAAGTATCGTAAAATTGCAAACAAGCTAAACCTAATTACCCTAATCATAATTATTGCATATGCGACTCAATTTATGACACGGATGAAAAAAAATCAGTGTGAAAAGTTGAACTCGATATTCGATAATTATTACTCGGTTTGCCTCATATTAAAAAGTGTCACGCTATTGACGAGGTGAATGTAATATAAAGTATGAAAACATTCTCATAATAAATAATTTTTACAGTCAATGGTGGACCCAAAGCAATTTGTAAGTGGGTGCACAAACGCTATAAAGCTTCAAGTAAAAAATGTTTGATAAGGGAACATAAAACGATCAGGTTAAATCTCAATATCTTAACCACTAAACTACGTGTACAGACAACTTAAGTAAGTGGGTTCACCTCCACCCAACTGTAAGGTCTTATGTCCGCCATTGGTAACAGTGCATGTACAACATACATACAGATGGACTCCAAACCCATGAAATGAAAGCACATTTAGTGTCAATTTTGGCCATTTTTTTCAATGAATTTTCTTCTTTTCATTTTATCTTATGGTTAAGTCAACCAATATAAATAAAAAACATCCTCCGTATATATAGCTATGAGAGCTATCTTGATATCATGTTTGTTAATTAGTGGCATAATAGTGTTTTTGCACCTTTGATGATGTTTGAAAACTTTTTTGTTTGTTAATTAGCAACATTCCAATTCATTTTTTAAAAAAGTGTTTAATTGGTTAATTAGACATAACAACCATTCTGTCACAATAGAAATAAAAAACCGACATTTGTTGTTTTTTTTATCATTGATCTTCTAAGAATTTCCAAGAGACAAGAAAATAAAAATGATGATTTTGCAGTTTATTGTTCCAACAAGAGATGGCCTATGACTCCATCCCCACTTTACAAATGGACAGCCTGAACTTGCTCATCACACTATTATGTCCCTCTACAACTTAATTTTGCACAACATCCATTTTCACCTTTTGCTTTCTGACGCCAATCCCACTCTATAACGTACCTTCTGTTTTCCGTTGTGGCTCATTAATTTCTTCAAAGTCGGCAGTCGGCACAACCATATACTCCCTCCCTCTGTCTCTGTCTCAGTAAGATAGTCTCGGTTTGACTTTTTCTGTTATCATCCATATCAATTTATACTAACTTCGATAAAACTATATCGGGTAGAACGGTAGCGGTCTCGATTCCAAATAAGCTCACACCAAACTATTTCTTTACGCTCTGTCCTCTCTATGTTCCACCAACATCTTACATAATTTGGCTGGTTAATTTAGTACATTGAATCCTGCCTTGCCCACCAAACCCAAGCCTATCGCTCTCAATTGCATTCTTCTACCTTTTTTTCACCTTTATCAACCTAAACGAACCCATAAGTATCACTCTTTACTTGGATTTGGGTTTTAAGCCTGACTACACAGCAGATCGATTATTTAATGATCCGAATTGCAAGTTTAGCAAACAGAAATATAAAGATTCCTAATTTTCTATTGGTGAAATTGAGTGAGTTAAAAAAACCAGTTATAAACTTAATAAATTAATTTAACAGTTAGAATTTGAATTAACTACACAACCTAATTCCTCTGAGTCTTTAGTCTCTATGTCTATCTTGCACGCAATATACTACTCCCTCCTTCCCGTAATGATTTTCTCGTTTGGCATTTCTTATTGTCCCAAAAAGTTTTTCTCACTTCTACAATTTAAGCTTAAATATGCATAAACACAATATGTCTAATGAAGCAAGTGCTCGTATCTTTAAAAAGATTGAATAGTCAAACGTGGAGATCATTTTGGAACGAAGAGTACATTGTTTTAAGTTGTCAACCTTGCACACCATGGCTGTACCATCCAATCCAAATAATCCACATGTTAGAACAAGGTTGCATAGACGGGATGGACGGTAGAGAATGAGAAGGCAAGAACTGTATCTAGCTATGATAAGTGCATCAACCACTTTGAAATTTCCAGCGAATCATCGATACACAATTCCTAATGTCAACGCAGCCCACGTAGGCCGAAAGTTGTTTCTTTTTTTCCATTAATCTTTTTTTTTATCATTTCCTTATTTTGGTTCCTTAATTATCTTAATCTTAGAAAGTTAAACAGATTTACTCGAATTGCTCCAAAGAATAGTCAATAATTTGTGTCTTACGTGGATAAATAACGTTCCATAAATTACTCCAAAAGAAATGGAAAAGTGGCATTGCACCAGATATGATACTCCACTTCCCTTTAAATCAGCCATATATATATATATATACTCCTTCCGTCCCATTTGAAGCTTCACCATTTTGGTGATGGCACGCAAATTAAGAAAAGTGATGTGTAAGAAGTGTCGTGAGAGGGAAAAAGTTAGTGGGTATGACAAGTGAGGCCTATAATTTAAATATGTGAGAGGGAAAAATTAGTGGGTATGACAAGTGGGCTCCATAATGTAAGTATGTGAGAGGAAGAAGTGAGTGGGTATGACAAGTGTGGCCTATATTTTTTTACCATTTTAGGAAAGAATGAAGCTTTTAACGGGACACCCATTTGGGTAAAAAGTGAAGCTTCAAATGGGACGGAGGGAGTATATACTCCCTCCGTCCCACCTGAAATAGGACGTTTTGCCATTTTGGGTGTCCCACTCGAAATAGAACATCCCAAATTCTTTTATTACTTTTATATTAGTAGGACCCACTTATCATACTGACAACAATTTTTCATTTATTATTCCCCACCCACTTTCTCTCTCCTTCATACTCACAACACCTACTTTTCAAACAACTTTTTATAATAAAAAATTATTATTCCTTAATCCCCGTGTCAGGACCAAGAATCCTATTTCGAATGGGACGGAGGGAGTATATATATATATATATATATATATATATGTGTGTGATAAGACGAGCATCGCAGACCGGACCGGACCCGGTTCAAAGCCAGTACAAGCGAGCTCGACCACATCAGACCGGATAAGCCCGCAAGCTAGTAAGCCCGAGAGATCCGGGCTTCATGATAACCATAACCGAGGTAGCTCTGCCTCCCGCTATTCTTAGGGTCCCGTGTTGATCACTCAACCACCTGCCCGGAGCCCGCAGCAGCCAGCTGTCACAAACGTACTACAGACGTTACCAGTTCGTACCTGACATACATAACGGTTGGTGGAAGAACCATGACTCCCTGACAACACGCCACGTTCCCAGCCACTCCCCTGGCCGAACCAATGAGGACCTGCCGCGTGTCCATCCGGTACAAGGGCGGTTAGTACCTTAAACCTACCTCCTCCTTCTACTCATATAAATACTCTTATCCGCCCCAAAGGGCCAGGTACGTGCTCTATCCTATTCACACACACAAGGCTTTCACAAGCTTTCTACTTAGGTTTTCCTCAGAGATCTCACTCTCACACCCGAGGGCCTAAGCCGGATTCCAACCCGGCCTTGGTCTTAACGGTGTTCTTGTTTGTGTTGTGATCAGGATCAAGAGACAGCTATATTGGAGTTCTACCTCCGTGACCCCAGAAACTTAGGGCGTCATCAATATGAGATTAAATTAATTTGGACCATTGGTTCACCACCACAAAAATAAGAATAGAGTCAAATCCCAAATCTTGAGCATACGTTGAAAAGAGTAACGGGATTTGATCTTAGATACTACTCTCTTTGTTCTAGAATATAATGTCCACTTTCTAAAAGGGCAAACAATCTTTACATTTCCTCTCACTCATTCTCTCTCCTACTTACTTTAATACTTACAACACCAATCAACTTACTATCACTTCTCACTCATTCTCTCTCCTACTTTACTTTTATGCTCACAACATTTATATATATGACTTTCACTATTTCTAAATCTCTATGTAAATGAGAATATACTCTAAGATGGAGGTCTAAGAGTATGAATATAGGTCCATAAACTAATTGTGGGATTATTGATAAGAAAGAAAGAGACTCTTAACGAACCCCAATGTCCAAGTTATTCTTTGCCTAACACTAGAGAGGAAAAGTCTAAATTAAGGGGTCACCTGATTTTTGTCTTTTAACATAAGATATGCCCCCATTTTGCTTGCTTATTTATTAGGCCGCCAATATATATACTCTCATTATACGTTGCATTTCATCACCAACAACACAAGGCAGCTAATATAACAAAACACCCAGTCTTCTTCTCTTTCACATATATACATTCTAAAGCAACATATACGTATATGATTTTCGAGATGATGAACCGATTAAAGGAGGTCCTCATCTTCTTCTTTTTAGCCCTACTGTCCAAGGCCATAAACGCTACTTCAAAGCCGCTGCCTAATGATCATGCACTAAGGAGGGAGATTGGCGAACCAAACGCACGCAGCTACTGCCTGAGTTGGAGGTTAGCGGTGGAGACCAACAACATCCGCGCATGGCGGACTGTCCCACCTCAGTGCTTGAGACAAATCGAGACTTACATGATTGGAGGGCAGTACGAGCATGATCTTAATTTGATTGTCGATAATATCATTACTTACATTGATGGCATAACAATCTCAAACGACGATTTAGATGCTTGGGTTTTGGATGTGGACGACACGCTCATCTCCAACCTCTTCTACTACAAAGGAAAGCGATTTGGGTAAAAGTTAACACATTTAATATAATTATGCAGAGAGAGTTATATAAGTGTATACTATATATATAATGGTACGTGTTTGTGCAGGTGTGATCCGTACGATCCATTAGCGTTTAAGACATGGGCATCGAAGAGGGGATGTCCAGCCATCCCTGCAGGGTTAAGATTATTCAGAAAATTGGTAGAAGTTGGATTTAAAGTATTCATTGTGACGGGTAGAGATGAACAAACAATGGGGCAACCCACTCGAGAAAACTTGGAGTTTCAAGGTTTCTTCGGTTATGAACGACTAATTTTAAGGTAATTGTAATTTTTTTATTTATGTATATATATATACGATGCAAATGGTAATGTAGTTATTAATTTGTTGGTTGATGGATGGATGGATGGTAGGAGCGAGGGTTACAGAGGAATGGGTGCGACAGCGTACAAGTCAGAGATAAGGAAGAAGCTGGTGGAAGAAGAAGGGTATAGGATATGGGGGAATGTGGGAGATCAGTGGAGTGATCTTCAAGGGGAATTTACCGGAAATCGAACCTTTAAATTTCCTAATCCAATGTACTTTGTGCCTTGATTAATTTGGACACGCTCCGTGTTTGTAAAGTCCTGTCCTGGGGATGTTACCAATTAAGCACCAAATTCACACTGATGTTGCTCAAAATTTCCACATCATCTTAAATTAACACCTCATTCTCATTCTCATTCTGTTGTAATTAATTTGCAATTAAATTTGAAAGATAAGATTTAGGCAATGCCTAATGCCACTACAAAAATTACTTTTCCACTACAACACTAATGAAATTATAACAATGTGACAAAATTACCCTTTTCTTATTAGAAGGCTTTTTTAAATTTAGTATCTAATCTTTCCTTGTTGAATTATACATATTCCTAATCAATTCCAGCTCATTATTACAAACTGAATATGTAGAATTTTCTTTTTTCCATTTTGAAACAATCTTTAGTCATTTAATTCCCTTTTAATATACCAGTAAAAAAATCATTTTTTATTTTGTTTATTCCTTATAAAATTACTTAATTTATTGGTTTCTTTTTTATTTGAGAAGTAACAAAAATAAAATAAAATTGTATACCTAATTTTATTTAACTTTTTTTAAAGCAACAAAAAGAAGTAAAAAATAAAAATATTATACGCATCACTTATAAAATTACTATTTTGTTTTCCTTAAATCTTTGTTTTTGTACCACTATATCACTCATTGTTTCAAAATGAAAAAATAAAAATAAAAAAATCTACATATTCAGTTTGTACTATTCTGCTGAAAGGTAATTGATGTCATAATAATATGGGTATAGTTAAACAAGGAAAGCACAAAAATTAAATCTGAAAAATGAATGCATGGTTTAACTACACTATCTGCCAATAGTAGAGGGTAATTTTGTTATAAAGTGATAGTTTTATTAATGATGTAGTGGAAAAGCATTATTCGTAGTGCCAATAGCCCCTCCTTTGTCGGTAAAACCCTTATATTCGTCACTGAACTTACACTCATTTTCAAATGTGCTCACTGAACTTTTTTTTTTTCTCAAATGTCATCAGCGAACTTTTAATCATTTTAAAATGTGCTCACTCTGTCTATAAAATCGCTAAAAACTTAACGAAAGCTAGTCACGTGACTAACTATCGTTAAGTTTTTAACAAAAATGATGTCGTGGATGCTGGCTCGATTAGGCGGTAAAACTCCCGCCTTATTCACTCACGTGCACCCCACATGACCCCACTAACACAGTTAAATCGATTTAAAAAATAAGATATATTCCAAATCCCGATTTAATTAGCTTCATAATTTTCGTTTCATTTCAGCAAATCAACAGATTGTTCTTCATTCCAAAAAAAAAAAATGGGTAAAGGTCTAGGGTTCCAAATTGCAAGAAATCCATGAGATGACGAAACAACCTCGAGATATCAGGTATGCATTTCGAACCTAGTACTCAGGATTGCTATGTGCTCCAAAATAAGGGTTTACCAAATTTCTTATAATATGCTTTGTTTGCAAGTGTTTCCAGATTTAATATATTTTCTTTTGTTTCTATTAGGTTCGACTATAGTTATTAGTCAAAAGCAAAAGGTTTTTTTGGTGCTATTTTGTATACAGAGTCAACTATGAACCAAGAAGAGAATATTTTGTAATTTGTGTAGCATGAGTTTGAATTGAATATTGTTTCTTTAGGATTGACTTTTCAAAAAGTGAAAGAGTTACTCCCAAATGCTGAGCATAGACACTGTGCTAGGCACATTTATGCTAATTTTTGGAAGAGGTTTGCTGGAGTTGCGTATAGAAACTACTTTTGGTAGGCAGCGAAATCAACGACAAAAGATAGGTTTGTTTCTGCAATGAAGGAGATAAAAGAGTTAAGTCCTGAAGCATATGATCATTTGATGAACATTGACCCTCATTCTTGGAGTAAAGCCTTTTTTCAAACAAGCAGCAAGTGTGATTCTGTTGACAATAACATGTCTGAAACTTTCAACAATTGGATTTTGTCGAGCAGATATAAGCCTCTACTTGATATGCTTGAGGATACTTGCCACCAAGACCTCCACCAAAGACTAAAAAAAGTACAAAGGTTACTAGTGCAACAGCAGCAGTGATTTCTACAAGGGATACTAGTGGCAGTGGTGTTGGAGGCCTTAATCAGTCATTTGAGAGAAGTGGCAGACCCTTCATAACTGCTAGATCACTTCAAGCCCAAGCCGCTAAAAAAAAAGAAAAAATGGGAACTAGTTGATGTTGATGTTGAAGTTTTATGAGCACAAAACTCTTTTTATAGTGTCTTGCTTAATATGTAGCTGCTTGTTGCCATAAACTTTTGCTGATGGCTTTTTTGGTATATTTAGCAGTTGATGGTCCCTTTTTTTGTTTTTAACAACTGGTATTGATTGCCTTTTGGTTACAATGATATGTAATGATACTGATAGCATTTTGCTTATGGTTTTTTTGGTATATAAAACTATTGGTGGAGTCTTTGGCATTTTTTTCAGATCATTTATTTTGGCACCTTTAGTGTTTGTGTTTGGTACAAATCATTCATAACTGAACAAGCAAAATAAGCTTCAATAGTACTGCTTTTCATTGACAAAAAAAAGCTGCTCAATATACAAATGCATTAGGCCAACTATCATAGCCATTTAATAGATAATCTTTGCTCTACCATTTTCCTAGTACACATAACCAGTTCAGCAAAAGGCCCAACCCAACCCATTACACCACAATTCAAGAATTAATCCTTCTTTGATGTCATTTAAATAATGTCATCATAAAGGTTGCAATGGAAATTCCAAAGAAAACCATGTTCATCATTATCATCATCCTCTGTCCAGTTTGAACACTTTCCATTGCTAGCATCCTAACCTTCAGCTCAACGAACTAACCTCCATAGCAAGATTAGAAGAATTGCATTGCATTTCACATGGAGCTTGTGTTGTCTGCCTCACACGGCCACTTTCCGTTGCAGTCAAATCAAACTCTTGCTTATCAGGCTCCCAAAATGCATAAAAATTGCATGTCTCGTTTTCACATTTGAAGTATAGCTTATTCGGGTTTCGATCGGAATCAGAAATCTTCACGACTGCCTTCTTATTGCACTTACATCTCCTGTTTTTAAACTTGATTATGCCTCCATTTACCTGATTGTTGCTTCGAGTAGAGCTCCCATTTGTCGTCGCCATGAAGAAATCGAACGTAACAACCCTGATTTTGATTCAACAAAGATCTTTACCTTTTCCCCAATTTTTAGAAAGGGTGAGCAAACCCTACTTTTTTGTTAGAATGATAACACAAGACTGAACTTGTCTTTTATTGATGGTGGTAGGTGGGTCATGTGGGAGGGCACGCGAGTGACTAAGGCTTTCCTTTACAACGCCCTCATCGAGTCAACATCCACGTTGTCAAAAACTAAACGAAAGTTAGTCATGTGAGGTCTTCGTTAAGTTTTTAGTGATTTTATAAACGGAGTGAGAACATTTGAAAATGCTCAAAAGTTTGCTGATGACATTTGAAAAAAAAAAGAAGTTCAGTGAGCACATTTGAAAATGGGTGTAAGTTCAGTGACGAAAAAAAGGGTTTTGCCTTGTCTAAATTGCACTTATGAAATTAACATTCTAAACTTGAGCAAAAGTCAGGAATCAAATTGTCATAAATAATTGAGCAATGTTTAATGGACCCGCCACATTCTAAGTAAAAGCACGAATAACATCAATACACCTAGTATTTTGTAAGCAAGTTTTTGTAAATTTTTGTATATTTTAAATAATTAGCAGGACAAAAAATGTTTGAACCAAAAAGACAAATAATGACATGGGCCCATTCGGTGAACATTCAAATCGATCATGGGCATGGGGTGTAATCTTTGTGGGCCAAACAGTGACCAACACGTTAGGAATCAAAATTTCCAGTCCAAAAGCGCGCTATCGATTCGGCCGAAACTTCGGAACCGTGACCCATGGGGTATCCATAACCCGAATACAATACAATACAATTACGTTTGCATTCTTGTCTACCTCCGGCGAATCCCCTCCACAATTTTATCGAGAGTTTTGAATCTTTAACCTGCAAAGATGAATGACGCAGATGTGTCGAAGCAGATACAGCAGATGGTTAGATTCATCCGGCAAGAAGCCGAGGAGAAAGCCAACGAGATCTCCGTTTCTGCCGAGGAGGTTTGTGCTCATACGTTTGGCCTAGTCTAATTTTTCAATGATAATTTTGTTTTTACCGAATGCAACTACATTGTTGATGCGAGTTTCTCATGTAATTTTTGTGAAACCTGTCGCCTGTTTAATGTGATTTTATCTTCATAGGCTATGATTACATGCCCAATTTTGTGTATTTTATGCTACTCTGTTTTTTTTTTTTTTATGGCTTTTCAAGATTAGGCTGTGATGAACTTGTCACTCTCTACATTATTATTATTTTTTCTAGGAATTAAAATGTTTCCTTCACTAATTTGTTCTTACTTAGATGACACCGATGGCATTTATGCTGTAATAAGTGAGCTGAAAGGCATTTAGGATGTTGATTTCTTATTGCTGTTTTTTTTAGAAAACTAATTTTTTTTCTATACTAAATCATATCATGAAGCAGAAACATGTTAAAGCTGTAATCTTTATACCGGACAATCATATAAAATAACTGATGTCTTCTTTTAATTTTTTTTTCCGTCTTTCTCAATTGACGATACCATATGACAATTCATGTTAGCCGACCCCATATTGTTTTGGGACCAAGGCTCGTTGTTGTTGTTGTTGTTGGTGTTTCTCTAAAAGTTGACATGCTTTCGCTTTCTTTTAGATATATTCCTCTCTGATTTCTTTGTATACAGGAGTTCAACATCGAGAAATTGCAAATAGTTGAAGCGGAGAAGAAGAAAATCAGAGGAGAATATGAGCGCAAGGGGAAGCAGGTTGAAGTTCGTAAGAAGATGTGAGTGGTGTTAGTTGCCTACTTTGCTAATCTATATCTACTCCTCTCTTGACCCTCCATGTTCAGGTGGAACACGTGCAATTTGCTTGAAAGTTATTCCCTTTTTAGTTTTGGTTCTAAATTAGTTTCCTTGCAGTGAATACTCAATGCAACTAAATGCGTCCCGTATCAAAGTTCTTCAAGCACAAGACGATGTGGTAAATGCCATGAAAGATTCTGCTGCCAAGGAGCTTCTGAGTGTTTCTAATAACAAAAATGCATACAAAAAGCTTCTTAAAAGCTTGATTGTTCAGGTACTCTATCAATTGTCATAACCTTAGCTCTATGATTCCAGAGAAGAGAAGATTTCTTTTTTTATCATTCCAAATAAATTGTATTCCTGTTTCTCTTGATATTTCTTTTTCACACTTATTTCTCCTTTTAAGTATCTTCTTAGCCCCCCCCCCCCTCCCCACCATTTTTTAAAACCATCTCTCCACTTTTTCATTGTTTTCTCACCTCTTCTTGAGAAGTCCATACAATGATTCATGTTAGCCGACCCCAAATCATTTGGGACTCAGCCTTTTTTTGTTGTTTTTGTTGTATGTTATTGAATGACTTATTGAGGCAGACTGAATATAATGCTCAATGACAAAGAACGTTGACAACAGAATGTTTTGTTTCTTTTGCTTCTTGATTTGGATTAATAGATCTCAATGTAGAAAACCGCTCTCTGCATCCATTTCATAGTTATGATATCAAATGCCTGTGATAATTGATAGTGATTCAAATTTATTGTTTTTATGTTAACCAAATGATTTGTATTTTTTCAACTTCCAGGGTCTACTAAGGCTGAAAGAGCCAGGGGTTTTGTTGCGGTGTAGAGAGATGGATCTTTCACTAGTTGAGTCAGTTCTGGAAGAAGCAAAGAGAGAATATGTTGAGAAAGCCAATATACACGCTCCCAAAATCACTGTCGACACTCGTGTGTATCTCCCACCACCTCCAACTAGTGCTAACTCTCATGGTCCATCTTGGTAAATTCCTGCTAACCCGTTTTTTGTTTTTGAAGAAGTTCATTCGTCATTACTTCATGAATCATGATTCATAACTCCATTGTGAATTTGTGATACATTCTTAAAAAAAATCCAATTGTGTTGCCATTTGCTAAGAACGTGTTTAAATCACGTATGATGACCTTGTGCTTGTTTGTTTCCACTTAATTTTAGAGACTTTTGGCTTAAAATAAGTAATAATTGTAGTGTTTGTTTTCACTTATAAGTCAAAAGCTAATAAGTAATGTACAACCTATCTATAGCACAAATAAGTAAAAGCCAAAAAGCCAACAAAATGTTACTTTTCCTCACTTATTTGGAAACATGCCTATAATCACTCTTAATTAAAAATTTATAACCCAAAATTACCCACCCTTTCCATATACTATCATTTGTGTGTCAAGCTCCAGTCCAGGCCAAAATGTTTTTATTTGTGTTTAACGCATTTTAGAGCAAATTTGTAAGAAAATTCTTGTAGATTTCATTACATTGGTTTTTGTTTTCTTTTAAAACTTATATACATTATATTTAATTATTATATCAGTTTGATGATTAATTATCAAGAAAATAGGCAGGAGACTAAAAAACGAAAAAAAATAAATAAAAGGAGGAGTTGGGTAGGTAGTCCTCCCCCTCAGTCTTATAAAGAGAGCAAAAAAAATGTTTAATTTAATTATATTATCAATGCATAAAAAATGGGCGACATTTATTCCAGGACAAAGAAACTATTATTCTTGAATTACAAAAGTAAAGATGAATAATGTCCAATTTAATTATATTATCAATGTATAAGACATTATTAAGTTTAAGTAAAAAAGTATGTCTTAGTTATAGGGTAGATTGGCATGCACATTGAGTTAATTTATATAGTATTAATTTATATACTAGGGGCATGTTAGTATTTTTATTAAAATTCAGCACTTTTCAGCTTTTTTAACAAACATATACAACTTGCTTATAACATCTCAAAAGTTGTTTCAAAAAAGTTAAAACAAACAGTATTCAGCTCATCAGCTATAAGTAAATCAGCCATCAGCCATAAGTTATAAGTTATCAGCAACCAGCTGCAACAAACGGGCCTCTTGTAGCCTTACTGCTTTGTCTTTTTTTGACCTCATTGCTTAGTTTTGCATTACTATTATCACTCTATAAACAATCTACTCTAGCATGCCAAATTAGATTAAATTGAATTTTTCCATTATAGTTCCATTTATATGTCAATGTCAAGGACCTTTCTTAAAGGGAGAAAGAAAAAGTAGTTCACTAAATGCTTGGGTAATGTCTGAGTGCATGTTATTATAGATTTGGCATGTTCTGTTATGCTGTGTCGAAATTATTACTGGTTGGCTGATTGCGGCTTCTTCCTTTTGTGTGGTAGCTCTGGTGGGATAGTTTTGGCTTCACAAGATGGGAAGATTGTGTTTGAAAACACACTGGATGCTCGATTGGATGTTGTTTTCCGACAAAAGCTTCCCCAGGTATATATGGTTTTGTATAACTAAAACTTTCTAATACTTATACCAAAAAGCTAGTCTTTGAATTGTCGTGTCGTATAGCATTCTGATGCTTGTATGTTTGTTTTAAATAGAATGCTCTTCCTAAAATCATATAGGCTCTGTCCTTGCTCATGGTTTTCGAAAGTCTTAACTTTGTTCTTTCCTCATATGCCCAGATCCGAAAGAGCCTTTTCAGTAATGTTAGCGCATGATCTTTGCAATGGACATCTTTCAGCATCTTGGACTCAGCAGATAAACCTACTATCCACTATGTGCAGAAGTGATAAATAAGTAATTTCCTACTTTCATCCCTCTTGTGATGAGGTACAATTTACTCATCAGATTTTGTAATAAATTGGATCCTTAAATGGATGAATGACATAATGTTACATCTTGTTTCATCTCATACTAGGCATGAATAACAATTCACATTTTATGAGTCATTCTTTCTTTTGCAGTATTGATAAATACTCCCTCTGTCCCAAAAAGTTAGTCCCTTTTTTTTGGTGTTACTACGCATGTACTTTCAGCAATAATCTAGGCTACTTTTAATCATTCTAATGAAAATTTATAGCTTGTTGTTGATGTACCGTTAGAAATACTATCAATACCAATTTTTAGATTCTCATTAAGATAATTAAAAGTAGCCTAAATTATTGCTCAAAGTTTATTCATAATAACATCGGAAAAAAAAAGAGAGGGACTATCTGGGACGGAGGGAGTATAAATAAAAACATGTTATTCTTAGTATTCCTGTCAAGAAACAGAATATCTCCTACTTCTACCATTTTTTCCATCCGGCGCTCTCGATTTCCTCCCAGATTTGTGTTTCCCACCCGTCGGACCACCAAATATCCCTATCCTTCCTATCCCTCTAGAGATAGAAGTCAAAAACGTTTTTCCACTACCCGACTTGTCCATCATCCCTTGCTTCATACAAACCTGTTCCTTCTCCAGGTCGCTCAACCTCACCCTCATTCTTGAAATCTCAAGCTTTAGTTCCCTATTCTCCCTCCTCAAAGACGCATAAGTATCTCTTGGCGACATTGCTGCACTGGGCACCCCGCTGCTCATCTTTTGTGACATGAACCCATCCCCAGAGCTTCCTGACAGAGCATTTTTTAGTCGGAGTTGTTCAAAGTAGAGAACCCGAACAGTCATATGGACTGGCAGCCGATCATTCTGTGCAGCGTGGTTGCAAGCCTCTTGAGAGAGCTTCTGACAGTCGATCAACTTGCATAGCTTCTTGCATTCATGCTCAGTAAGCATAGGATGTGCCTAATTATGCAGTACGAAATGTCAAACATCATGTATAGATATAGATATAGATACAAATATGCAAGTACGTTTCTAATGTACCTTGAGGTATATATCGACGGCTCTGTAAATCCCATCATCGATAACACGAGCGTAATCAGGCATTACTTGAATCATGGCTACAAACTTATGCAGGCTCAAGTAAGGGTCGGGGGCGATTTCTGCTAAATAAGCATCAACTAGGCTCCCGACCTTCAACACAGAGCCATGGCTTGGGGAACCAACGACTTCCGATTCATACCCACCATAATCTTCACTCTCATCTTCTTCCTCAACGCGTTGCAGGAAATGCACAAGTATTCTATGTATAGTATCAACATCAAACAATGAATCGCCCGTTTGAAGAGAAGGTATAAGAAGATCATCAAGAGAAACCATTTCCATCCTAAAAGCTATCCTCCGTTCAAGCTCGAGCCTGCAAGCCAAGGCAGCTTCCACCACAATCGCCGTCCTCAACATCCCGAAAAGAAAGTGGATTGGAATGGATGACGAGCTAGTCTTCTCCATTGGGAGTAAATTCACCAGAGTTTCGACAATCACTCTCTGACTGGAAGTTTCCACTGAGCCCGTATTTGTTCTTGCAGGATGCCAAATTTGAGGTTTCCCGATACCCTTCAATGATACCTGCGCGTAATGCATCAACGACCCCACAATAGTATTGGGTCGGAAACCCGTTTGACTCATAACCGAAACAACCCGTTGGTAAAAATCAATCTTTAGAACAGATAGATCTTCAACCCACCAATCCAAAGCATCTACGGGTACGGGTCCACTGTTTTCGCATTCCAAACGAGACAAACCTGAGACTAACTGTTCTTTACAGGCGTTCTTTGCGATGGCATCAATGCATCTATTTACTATTCCGACCTCCTCAGCTACTGGTAGCAGAGTCTCGCAAGAAGACAGAACTTGCACTGATTTTTCAAGGCTGGGAGCCATTACCTCGTTCAGATAGGTCTCTGTACGTGTAATGAGGTTGTGGTCGTGGTAGTCTTCAGACATTTCTAGGTATTGGGCTGCACAGCGGAGATGGGCTACATTTGAGGTATTGATGTCAAAGTTAATCCCGTAGCAGAATTTAGCGGCCAGTTGGAATGTTTCGGATCCGCCTGGTAAGTTATTTAGCTCCATCTTGGAGATGTTTGTATCCTTGGAATTTGCCACCATTTTTCTTATCTTGCCACTACGTGTAACTAAGGGAAACTGGCAGAAACATTAGGATGATGAGTTTGTTAGTGTTTTACTAGTAGGTATGAAAAATGATACATGTGAGAGAATATAGGATTAGTTTTTATGTGAAAGATATGCACAGTGTAGTGCACAACACCTTAATACATAAAAAAAAAAAAAAAAAAAAAAAAAAACTGTGGAACTGAAAGAGGAATCAAAGTTACCTTGTGAAGGAGAAAAGAATGGGCGTCAACGGTGATGGTAATATCACCAGCAACATCTGAGAAAATACTGTGCAAAGTAGAAGAGTGTTGAACAAATATTGGACATAGAAAGAAGAAAGAGAAGTAGTGTAATAGGTACGTACCGATTAGTGAAGGAGTTGCAGAAGTTAGGAGGAGGAGGGAAAGGTGGATCGGATACCATCCTGAAACTATTACAGTAGCTACTAGTCTGGTTTGAGTTGATCAACTTCTGGGAAGGGACATTTGAGATTCCTGAAACTCTTAAATTAACATTAACACACCACCATCCAAATTTTTTTAAAAAAAAAAAAAAAAAGAGAGAGAAAGAAAGAAATGGAATGGGTGATATTATTACAGAATGAGGAGGTTCTACTTTTGTTGCTGCTGCAAAGGCAAAGCCAAAGGCAAAGGCAAAGGCAAAGCATGAGGAGGGGCCTTTTGCTTTTTCCCATTCCTTTGTCTTTTTGCGTTACCTATAGTATACCCTATTATTACTTACTGCTTACACTATACATTAAAATTGAATAGAATGTTTTTGTTACAGCAGCAGCAGCTGCCTTAGCCTTTTCTTTTTGATTTGAATACTCCTAATTAAGCTTATTTCATTTTTTAAATACTGGCAAGTATCGATTTTTGTTCCAGTCAGTCAGAGAAATACTCGTAGAAACAAATGTCGGATTGGATTCACGAGATCTAACATGGTTTAATTACTAAAAGTGGTCCTTCAGCTTCAATTCTCGGAATTTTCTTTTAATCATAGTCACCGTTAGCCACTGACAGCAAATGCAGGCGCCTATGTGTTTGTGTTTGTGTTTGTAATTCAATTTATTAGTATGTCTGGGATCTGCCTCATTAATTCTTCCCTTTATTCACTCTTCTTCTTAAATTCTTTTCCTATATTTATGACCGACGCTCTCATTCTTTTTTCTATTATTATTATTATTATTATTATTATTATTCTTTTCTGTATCGGTGTTTGCGTCCCCATAATTTTAGGGTCTATGAACCACCCTATGGATATCCATAAACAGATAAATCTGGGTATGCTATCAATCGCTAAATTAGTAAGTGGTTCCAAAAGGAATATCCACCAGGATTTACATCACTTGTCACCAACGTGCTCCTCCCACCACTCGAACACAAAATCTCTCATACCATCATCACTCACCTATTTACCGCTTAGCTACCCTGTAAAGGGCATTGAAAATGTCAATGACCTTGGGTTTGTGAGTAAAAACTCATGAGTGTTATCTCAAGTGTTGGATAGCACCAACGATAACACTTTGACGACAGTTCCACAAACGCAAGAATAAAAACACTTTAAAAAAGAGTTTGCAGCGAAAAATTAAACCACACAAGATATTTGTTTTTCTCAAGTTATATAAATATATAACTTGAAGGTGCCTCAAAAGGCAAGACTTTTACTATAAATTTGAGTTATACGTACAAGGCCGAAAGTTTCCCTATAACTATTACAATGCATGCTCTATGGAACGAATGGAGACTAAACCATAGTTATAAATCCCGTCCCGTACCGGCCGGTACGTCCCGTCCCAGTCGAAAACCGGTGCGGTATAGGCATAATTCCGTCCCAGTTTCTGTACCGCCACGTACCGTCCAAACCGGACCGAACCGGCCGAGATGGTTGTCCCGGTCGGTACGCGAAAAGAAAGACTTATAAACCAATTTTTAATTGTCGGACCTAATAAAAATATATTTAAACTTGAGTTTTTTTTTATATATAAAAAAAACTATGCCCTAGATTTATACTTCACGATTAATCAACATCCATTCACCGTAATAGAACTTTCATGGTCATTAAGTCGCTAAACAGGAACAAACCAGCTTGTGTAGTCAAAGAAATTGAAGCTGCAGATCAGTAATTTGTAAGCAATCTAGACTAAACTTATTGTATAGTTTGATGATAAAATACAAGCTTCTGTTATTTTTTGTTGAACATATGTTATATATATAATTATCTTAAAAATTACTAAAAAGTGCGGTAAATCCGGTATGGTACACCGGTAGGTTCCGGTACTGGTACGTCCCGTCCCAATGGCAAAACCGGTGCGCTGTCCGGGACGGTATTTATAACTATGGACTAAACACGAAACTCTATCCTAGTCAAAAACACACTCAAGGACAAAGTCCTTAAGCATGGAAATGAAGATATGGGAGGATTGAGTCTAAACGAACCAAGAAGTGAATAGTCTCTCTCTAGAATACGTACACACGTTTAAAAACACTCTAGACCTCAACCAGAAAACCCTCAAAAGGTGTTGGCTAATACAAAATCAGTTTGCTGGTGTTGGACTAGGTGCTGTTAACACTTCGGATAACACTGCCGTATGTGTGTTCTATACAAGTGCAATTTTTGGCTTGGGAACTGTCTTTCACTTTGGTCATGCCTTGCACTATATATAGGCGTCCAAAACTTGGAGCCTCCTCCTTGTTGCACGAAATCCCCCAATTGGTTGAGTTGAGATCATGTTTCCTACTCTTTAGCTCCAAGTAGATAGTGATCCCTAGTTTGTAGGAACTACTACTATCCCACGCATGGACTTCTTGTACTCTCCTTGCTTCTCAGACTTATTACCCACGTTTTTGTTCAGCAAATATGGATGACCAAGTCTTCTCCCACGTTTTTCTTACTCTTCTTCCAAAGTTACACATAAATATTCATTTATGCATAATTCTTCCGTTAACTAACTCCTTGTTTGTAGCTACATCATTTTATTCAACCTTGAATGATTATTTGGACCTACAATTAACATTAATCTTGCAGAAAATATTAAAAATTAATACCCAATAATTTTGTGAATAAATGATAAAACTATTACAAAACCCGTCTGGGGTAACACTGTTGGCAGCACTAGTGGTAGCACCACATTTCTGCACTAATAGGCATGTCTGACTCATTTTCATAGCACAAAGAGTGGAGGCAAGGCATGGGCACACAAATTTGATGGAACAATCTTAACCCTGAATGCCATACTCAATTCTGGAATAAGTTTGAGAAGGGAGATGAAGGCGGAAGCGTATTATACCTGTTGAATCCATGATGATGTTGTAGGGAGAATAAGAAGAAGAAGAAGAAGTAGGGGATGAAGATTTTCTAAATGATTGTGCCTTTCTCTCTAGTACTTCTAGCAACTAATGAAGATTCTTTAGAAGAGATTTCTAGGGCTGATGGAGAGCCATTTATATAGGCCAAAATATGTTTAGCCCCCCAAAGTATCCACCCATTCCCACTTTACACCCCAAACCCAATTTTGTCTCAAAGTAACCCTCTAATTTGCCATTTATCCCAGTTTGACCTATGACCCCCTATGACCCCTAATGGCGTTAGAAAATTAACGAGAAATGGTCATGTGCATGTCACATGAGGGGTATTTTGGACATTTTCTTTGAAAAGAGAAGGACTAAAATGTCAATTTGTTATTATGGTGGCATTTTCTTTCTCCACCCAACCCCACCAGTCAACAACTACCACTACCACCATCTTTTCCAAAATCCGGCCGCCACCTTCACCACCACCCAAATCTGACACTCACCACCATCAATATTCCTCCAAAATCACCAATTTCACAACTTCACCAAAGTGAAAGCGCATATCTGGGCATAAATTGAAATGAAAAACAATCAAAAACATTTCTAAATTCCAGATCTGGGCAGAAATCGAACAAAAGAAAATAATTTAAATTACATTAACAAAAAATCAAAATCCCATGATTTTTTTTTCCAGATTAGCAGAGTGGGAAGAATGGGAATGGGAATGGGGGAATAGATGAGAAAGAGAAGGGTGGGGTGTAGATTCAGAAACTGGTAGAAAATGGCCTAGCTCCAGCACTACTTGCGGAGGCGGTGGCAGGGGAGAATGTGGATCGAGAGAGTAGATGGGTGTAGTGTAACAGAGTATGGTGGTTGGGTTAGGATCGCTCGACCCACAAGATCGGAGATCGGGAAATTAGGGGGAAAGGGCCGTCGAGATCTGGGTGTGTGAGGGTGGAGAGGGGCGGCAGGGATGGATGGGGAAGAAGGGAGGAAGAATGTGAGTTTTATTAGGTTAAGGATATTAGTTTTATTTACAGTTCGGTGGTCATGGAAGATGAAGAATGGAGATGGGTGGAATTGTGGAAGATGAAGAAGGAAGAAATGCGGGATGAACTGGGTTTCTCTTTTCTTTTTGTTTCTGCTTTCTTTTTCTTTTTAATTTTTTTTTTGGTTAGTTTACATTTTTTTATTTATGATTTTTACTATCCCATATTATTTTTATTCTTTATGTTGTCAATGTATTTTTAATAAAATGAATTTATTATTTTGATAATAATTTATAGTTTTGTTATTTGATGTAAATAAGAAAATCTAATATTGAAGAGAATAATAAAATAAAGGTTAACTGAAAATTAGAAAGAAAATGTCTAAAATACCCCTCATGTGACATGCACATGACCATTTCTCGTTAATTTTCTAAAGCCGTTAGGGGTCATAGGGGGTCATAGGTCAAACTGGGACAAATGGCAAATTAGAGGGTTACTTTGGGACAAAATTGGGGTTGGGGTGCAAAGTGAGAATGGGTGGATACTTTGGGGGGCTAAACATATTTTGGCTCTTTATATATGAAACCAATAGGCACCTCATTTAGAGACTACACCCTTTCAACCTAAGTGATGTTATATTACCACTTTGCCCATCAAAAATAGGTAATATTACATCCAAGAATTCTACACATTATTTTAATTCACTACACTTTATATTAACATTATAGATATGATTTCATGTATGGAATTACTAATGACTTGTTATGTAAGCCATGTTCTAACAATCTCCCACTTGGGTTGCAAAACAAAGTCTTTCCTTTAAAACCATAAATATAACACAAATGACAACCCTTATGTGCACACCTTGTTGTCATCTATAACAATCTCGTCCATTAGTCATCCAAGTATAAGGACTAAAGGGGCAGTCGTTGTAATTGATTCGCAACTAAACCCATAGTAATCACGTATACTGTCACGCCCCGGAAATTCTAAAATCCATAAATATAAAATTTACATAATTAACATCTCAAAAAATGCCAAATACCAAACCGGGCGCATGAATTCTACTATAAAACCAATACCAACAAAAAACACCTCAACGAGAGTTATAACTCGGAGACAATCTTACAAATGCGGAAGAAAGAACAACTAAAAGCAATTAGGCACAAGGACTACAGTATTCACGTACACTGAACACACACTAACCCACAATCAGAATACATAAAGGCTCCGAAGAGCAACTACCCCAAAGACGAACTATCTGCTCAGAAGCTTCCCGCTACGGCGAACCTCAAAACGCTACCACTTGCTTTCCTGGGGGGGGGTTAAGGAAAAACAATTTGAAACAAGAAACGGGGTGAGAAAAATCTCAGTAAGCTACTAAATGCAACTAGATGTCATGCTATCATGATAATCATAAAAGAACAATATCAATAAGCATTCACAATTTCATATAACATGAAAGATATGGTCCACTCATCATATAACACAAAATGCGGAAATAAACACTTATAAGTGGATACTGAGCCAAGGTTCTAGAGACGGAACACAATCCCTCGAGAAGAGTCCGTTGAGCAGCATGAAAGAGCTGAAGCCGGTTCCGGAACCAAGTAACAACAACAACCAGAAGTGGGGGAAATAACACATAGTCATACCCCCCAAGCCAATAGCTAGAATACTCACCATAGGAGCTAGCTTATCCCAACCACGATCACGGGAAGGGGCATCCCACTCAAGGCCACTGAACATGGGGAAACTGGGTTACCAGTGAAGTACATTATACTGGAATCGGCTCGTGTTATTACAATATACATCACTGCCCAAAATAAACACACAATGCTAGCTGGACTCTATACAAGCACATGGTGAAAAAATACTCGCTTGAAACAACAACGGGGCATTGATTCCAAAGTAGGGAACCAAGCCAAAATCATCACAAAGGATGCAAACCATTTCTCATGAAGAGATCAACAACAACAACATCACACATGAAGTTACTCAAAAAGAGTCAAATGGTTATCCACATTCATACATTGCAAACATGGTCACAAACGGACCAAACCCAACACTCTCAAACAATACTTAGTCAAATACCATAACACGTTTGTTCACAAAGAAACCATACTCAATAATTACCATAAAGGTACAACTATTACTCAAGAAGAGTCAACAACAACGATAACAGGAAGCCTTTCATAAAAGAGTTCAACCACGATAAACATGATTGCTCATAAAGAGCCCAACAACAGTGATCATTAAAACAAATGATTCCAAGACAAGGTTCCATACCAAACACATCCTAAAGATGATACCCATGAGTTACTCATTAAGAGCACAACCCAAACGGTCACTCTCAATTAGTATTACAACCATTACCATGATGACCCTAAACGCCTACTCATAGAGGGTACTTATGGACAAGCACTCAACCATCTCCTTACACCTGGAATTCCAAATAGGAACTCCGAATAATTACTCCTTAAAGCTAATCACACCGTAGATGCCCAATCACCATTTCACGTCTCACATCCGTTCATAGACGGACCAATTCTTAACACTCAACCGAACTCAAAAGGTAGCACATTTCCATACATGATCCCTAAATGTACCAATTCAATACTTTGGTGTCCCATAACAACTCTCTAGGTACTATAGGATATCACTGAAAACCTAGACCAAGTCTTGTCCTAAAAGATATTCAATTGGAACAATCACGAGACATCATAAGATACCCAAACATTCCCGAACAATACTTGATCAAATCCCACAACACCTTTGTTCACCAAGGAACCAATTTCGAACACTAATGAGTTACACAATATTAACTTAAGTCAACAAGGATGGTACTCTAAGCCTAGACCGAGTCTGACTCCGGAACAACAACAAACACAGTTACTCAGTAGGATTTACAAAACTTGATCACAATGAATCGATACCACTCCTCTAAACCTCAAGCACCCAAATAAAGTCCCAAAGTATAAAACTTAGAACTTAATCAAACAACCTATCCCATCTTGTAGTACTCGAAGAGATCTTCGAAACGATAGTTTACA
Source organism: Campanula takesimana (assembly GCA_026119855.1). Lineage (NCBI taxonomy): Eukaryota > Viridiplantae > Streptophyta > Magnoliopsida > Asterales > Campanulaceae > Campanula > Campanula takesimana. Next base: position 536,100 of record JAOWBW010000996.1, read on the forward strand.
CGCCTAGAACGGAGTCCAAACAAAGAAGTTATGGCCATCGAAAGATTGGACAAGAAAACAATGATTTTCACAGAAGGTAGAGAGGTGCGCGCGCCTCCCACCAACAGGGTGCGCGCGCCTCCCTGAATCAGATAGGAATGCGCCAAAATGGGGAAGAAGGGTGCGCGCGCGCGCCTCCTGAGTTCAGAAGGAAAAACACCAACATGGAGCTGGAGGGTGCGCGCGCCTCCAAGAAAAGGGTGCGCGCGCCTCCTGCGCCGGACAGAGAAATCTACAGAATTTTTCCTGGGTTCTTCACATTTCCTTTACCCATTTCAATCCAACCCAAAATCAAAGCTCCCAACAAGAATAATAATGAACCAAAACAACTTCTAAGCATATAAAAGACTCATCTAGCAACATTTAAAAAACACAAAAAAGGGATGATTCAAATACCCGAATTTTCACAAAAATATGAATAAATTGCAAATAGGTTCCAAAACAACCAAGAAAGCCATATAAATCAACTAGAACATTAATAGACTTAAAGATGACCATTTTTAGCATAAATGGGGGGAAAAGCAACTTACCCGGATTTTATCAACGGTGACGGAACTCGAAATTTCTTTGCTCCCTACGATCCTATCGACGATCTAAACATTTTTCGTATTAAGAGAAATGAGAAATAATGAGGGGAAGATAGCTAGAATGTAGAGAGAAGGAAGAGAGAAATTTTACCTTTTCAACCAAGGAGAGAGAGAGAGAATGCTGGGAAAATGGTGAGGGGAAAATGAGGGAGGGAGAGGGAGGTGAGGGAGTAGTTGATGAAATAATTCAAAAGTTACACTTAGACCCCCTCTTCCTCTACCTACACAACTAACACAATAATTATACTTCCCACTAATAACTAAGATCCAATACTCTACACTAGCACAATTAACCGATTAATTGCTAGGCACGAAATTATTATGAGACACAAAATGCACACATAATTATTTAAATAAATAAATAATTTAAATAAATAAATAGGCAATAAATAAATAATTTATTATTTATTACTACAAAAATAGAGGCGGTTTTCGGGTCGTGACAATCTACCCTCCTTAAAAAGAATTCGCCCGCGAATTCACTTATCAGAATCGTAACACACTTTAAACACATACTTATCTCAAGTATACTCGATTTAAACATTCTAAAGTCAACTTCCTCTTTCATCCGAAATTTCTCCCACGACTATCACTTGATTACCGATCTTAAAACATAACTGATTTGATCCCGGTTAGCATTATGTCCTCAATCAACCCTTAAGTCACCAATATTCATATGTTTTACTTTTCCGGTTCCTCCGTACGTATTGACGATCTAGACATCATCCCATAATCATGCTACTACCCGAACCAATAAGAGAAGGAATAGAGCTAACAATTACTGTCACCCAATGACCCAATGATATACTCAAAATTTACTGTTATCAACTATCCGATCGAATGGTATTCCACTACCACACTCACTTTCCTTATGAGATAAAACATAATACAGCCAAAATCTTGAATTTCTCAAACTACTTACATTACCTCATACTTAGTTTTCTAAGGAATTATATCCATTAACTCTTGGTAGTCTGCTATCATAACGTTTCAACTTGGTCCCAAAATAGAATAAAATATACAGTCCGCTGAGGCAATATCAATAAAATCACCATCAATTCCAAGTAATAGATAGTTCTATTTATTAGGCGTTAACCCTCGAAACATATACAAATACTTTATCACTCAAAATCGTTACATACCTCCATCTCCCTTTGGAAACATCATTATCGATAACGGGTTGATCACTTTTCACAAAAATGGAAAACCTGACTTGTCTCCAAGAAAACATAACACTGGTTATACCTTGCAAGATAACAGTGATACTAGCTAAATCCACAAAACAATATAAATACTGAAATTATCATCAATCTTTATATTAATAATCGAAAGCTGATTTCACACTTATCGGTTCTTACTAAAGCCAAGAAATCTCAAAATACGTGTATCTCATTTTACATATTTGTCTACACTTGCAGAGATCAATTAAAACCTGAAGAACCCCATTACAAAACAATAAATCCTCTAACTCATGCTAAAACTTGCGAACCCTTGCTTCTTCCTAAAACTTTTCAAATAAAATTCCAAATGAGTAAAAATTCTCAGCCTACAACTTGGTGAGTATCAATATAACATTAAGTCATTCACTCCCAAAATCAAATTATGATTTAAAAATAACAATCTTCGATAACACTATGCCATTTATCCATCCAAATGATATAACCAAGAATTCAAAATAAATAAACCTAATAATAGAAATTTCCTCCGCTATTTCCTCATTTTCGACCTTTGACAACTATAGCCACTTATCAATCAAACTCTGACTAGACCACTGATCCACTTCAGGAATTTACTAATTCACCAATATAAGAGAACAAGCACTAATTCGTCATAGTGACCTAATTGAACTTTCTGAAAATATCACATTTAGACCCAAATTCACCCAACTCGAAGATCGACGAAATAGATAAGAATCTATTAAAACTCAATCCACACTATTCAATCAAGCTTCCCAACCACTCAGAGACTGGTCGGGATTATTTACAAACTTAGCGACTAAAATGAAATATCCGCTCATACTCATCTTTAAGCATTCTTTCAAATCTCTACTACACCTTTCTCCCATGAAGATTAATATAACTTCTCACTAAAGATGCACCCACTTATAACCCATTATGCCTCTAAGCAAAGTCACACAAGCAGTAGAGAAATACTCACCGCAAATCCATAACAACCAAGAGATTTGGACCGCATAGAAAACTAAACTATACTACTTAACTTGTCAACACTCTATATAGGCGGCATAACCAAATCACCTTACCTCCATCAGTAGCAATCACTAAATTTCGTACTCGGGGATACACCTCAACATAAATCATCTAATGAGGACAAACATACGAATATAGCACAAGGCATTTCCACTTTACGAAAGGTACACCCAAGTATTCAAAGACTCACACTCTCGATTCTCAACCAACTAACCCCAATGAAACTAATACTATTAACACCAATCTATACTGGGTATTCCACAAAAGAAGAACACTCTACGCCAATATCACGACTCATAACTCAACCAACTTCTATCTTAACCTCATCTTTCAAGAAAACTTAGTTTTCTAAACCGCTCAATATCATAACACCCAAGTGTTGAAACCTATTCAATATCAGAGTTCTTATTCCCTTGCAAGGTCTAAAACCATGCTCTGATACCAACTGTCACACCCCGAGCCCGAAAACCGGGTCGGAACGCTATCAAATTTGATGGACTGTCCTCACAAACCACCACGAGTCTTTCCAGCACGTTTTTGTCCTCACTCACGTGCTCACTGAGAAACTTCCCAGTGGGTCACCCATCCCAGAATTGCTCCAAGTCAAGCACGCTTAACCTTGAAGTTCTTATGAGATGAGCTTCCGAAAAGAAGATGCATCTTGGTGGTATAAGTAGTACCAATCAAATCATATCAAATATATCAGGCACACACATTTTTGGGTCGGGGTATTACATATACAAATCCAACTAAATGACAGAGATAAAAAATATAGATGTGTAGCATGGAATCATAATGAATATCAACATATTCTTCCAACTAGTCCAACTTAACCAAACGAGATCAAAACTTTAAAATAATAGAACAACTATTGAAAGCACAACTCAAACTCCCACTATATTAAATGTTATCAAAATTGTTACACCCATGTGAAATACTTGAAGATGATAACGCTTTCATAAATGAATCCGCTAATATGGAGTTTGATCCTACAAGTTGCATTTTTATTTGTTCATTTTCCTTCACAATAAAAAACTTAATGTCTATATGCTTAGACTTTGATAAACTCTTGTTGTTATAAGACTGCTTCCTGATAGTCACAATAAACCTTAAGTGGTCTTTCGACACTTGTTGACAATTTGCAGTCCCTTAATAAACTTATGCATCCATATAATTTAACTAATATCGAAATACCTAATGGTCTCAAAATGATCCGATTTCAAATATATAGGCAAGTAGTTCTTTATTGTTTTGTAAATATCTCATCATTCTTTTGGCTGCAACCTAATGTTCTCTCACCGGATTGCTTTGGTATTGACCAAGCATCCCAACATTAAATGCAAGATTTACGCATACATTAAGCTTCCTACTGCTGATGCAAAAAATGATATTTTCCATATACTTGGATTAGAAATTACTTTTAGGACACTTTTTGAGACTAAACTTATCTCCTTTAATAAATAGGGGTGTCAAGTGGTTTATAGTTTTACATGCTAAACCTTTGTAATACCTTTTCCATATAGGCCTTTTGTGATAATCCTAAAACACCTCGTGAGCGATCACGGTGAATTTGGAATCCAATACAAAAGATGCCTTACCAAGATCTTTCATTTCAAAAAGGAAATTTCTTAGTTTCCTTAAGAAGGTTCATGTCATTACTAGCAAGCAAAATATCATCCACATATAAGATCAAAATTATAAATTTACTCCCACTGAACTTATGGTATACATAATTTTCACCAAGATTCGTTTCAAAACCAAATGAAAGAATAACTTGATTAAATTTAAAATACCATTGACGAGAAGCTTGCTTGATGGATTTCTACATATAGATAGTTTCCTCAATGTCTTTATTAAGGAAAGCTGTCTTTATATCCATTTGATGAAACTCAAAAGTGTTATTAGTGCCATAATGATCCTAAAAGAGTATTTAGAAGATACCGGAAAAATGTTTCTTTATAGTCAATGCCTTCCTTTTGAGTAAATCCCTTAGCAACAAGACGAGCCTTATATCTTTATACATTACTTTGTGAATCCTTTTTGGTCTTTAAAAACCAATTTGCACCCAATAGGTTTCACATCTTTAGGTAATGGAACAAGATCTCAAACGTCGTTGTCTTTCATAGATTTTAACTTTTTATTTATGGCATCAATCCACTTATGAGAATTAGGACTATTAATGTCTTTATGGAAGGTGAGAGGCTCATCTCCCACTAAACCTAAGTGTCCTTCATTCTCGACAAGATACACCTCATAAATATCCAGAATTTCACTCCTTCTTACTCTATTGGATCTCTTTAAGGGCACCTGTTCTTCCTGATTTTGAGGTTGTTGAATTTCCTCATTATGATCAACATTTTCATGTTGTTCAATATTTATAGGGGAGTCATTGTTTTGAATTGTATGCTCCTTTTGAATTTCAGGTATAAAACCTTGATTTCCAATTGGAACTACTATGGGAAGAGGTATAGAAATGGATGCCTCTTCCTCTTCCTCTTCCTCTTCAAATTCAAAACTATTCCTAATTTCTCCTTTAAATTCAACATCCTCAAAGAACCTAGCATTTCCTGTTTCAAAAAGGTTCTAGTTTTCGGGTTGTAAAATTTATAGCCCCTAGATCTGTCGGCATACCCAACAAAATAGCTATTAATGGTCTTAGCGTCCAGTTTTGCCCTTATTAGGCCTATAAGGCCTAACTTCTTCTGGACAACCCCATACATAAAATGATTTAAGGACGGTTTCTAATTCATCCATAATTCATAAGGGTTTTTATTAGTAGCCTTAGAGGGAGCTCTATTGAGAATATAAGTTGCGGTTTTAATGTATCGCCCATAATGAGTGAGGTAATAAAGTACAAGAGATCATACTTCTTTACCATATCCTTATGGATCTTATTATGTCTCTCAGCTACACCATACATGCAAGCCGTACCCGGCATAATGTAGTGAGGGACAGTCTCACACTCTTCAAAATAGCGAGCAAAAAGATCCGGACGTTGTTCCCTTGAATCGCCATTCCTACCACAGTAAACATCACCATGATTGGACCTAACGTTCTTAATAGTCTTCCAAGTTGATTTTCAACTTCGGGCTTATAAGACTTGAAAACGTCCATAATTGAGACTTTTCATGAAGTAAATAAATGTACCCATAAATGAGAGTAGTTGTCCATAAACATAATAAATATTGTTGACCATTCCATGAAGGGGTAGTGAATGACCCACAAAATTCCGTATTTATTAGTTCTAGGACACTTGATGCTCTCGAGGATACTTCTTTGTTTGTAAATTTTCCTTTAAGACATTTAATGCAAAAGTCTTTCCCCGAAATATCAAGCTTGTTTAAGATTCTTTTTGACACAAGCTTGTCAATTCTCCTCATGGAGATATGACCCAAACGCTTTATGCCATAAGGTATAAGAATTTTCACTTGATAACTTTCGCTTTCTACTTTGGTTTCATTATTATGAGACTTATTTATTGTTTGAATAGTGTCAAGCAAATAAAGATTACTTGACAATGTACTAGCACCAACAACCTTGGAATAAAATAAAGATAACATCTATTATTACCAAATGAACAAGAGTAACTTTTCTTGTCTAATATTGTGATAAATATCAAATAAATGTATTATTTAATATAAAAAACACTTAGTACTTAACAATAACTGAAAAGTCCTTATGCCTATAACTTCAACCGGATTCCCAGCTTCCATATAGATGAATCTCCCATCTTCACTGAGTCTTCGGTAACTCAGGCAATCCTACATAGACATATTTATGTGAGTTGTTGCACCAAAAATTAATCACCATGTATATGTAGGAATTGAAACCAATTTAGCATCAATACAAACAAGACCAAATGACATACCTTTCTTAGCACGCCAAGCGTGATACTTAGGGCAGTCGTACTTCATGTGAGTGAGGTCCTTGCAAAAGAAGCATTTTTTTCCTTATGATCATTAGATGATCCATTAGGCTTCTTATTTCTTTCAACCGCAATTTTCTTCCCTCTTCTCTTTGTCCCATGAAAATAGGTAGATAGAGCTGGCAAAAATTTGTGAATCTGTACCAACCAACTCGTGTACCAACCGTATCAATTATAATTGGTATGGCCAAATCGGTATACCGACATTATTGGTAGGTACTACCGTACCAATTATGTATAGTTGGTTGGTACACGATATTGTATTTGATGTTGGTTGGTATACCAAGTACCAATTGTAATTTTTATTAATTTTAAAAATATTATTATGTATTTAAAAATAAGTATCTTTCACTATTCTATCCCTATTGTATTCCCTAATTAATTCAGTCTCACGACTCTTAATGTATTGGCAACATCATTTTGGGACGGAGGCTGTATATCAATTACAAGTGCATGCTGCTTAAGTTAATGTATTGACAATATCATTAATTTGTATTGATGACGAACTTTAGCGAATATCCCATGAGGTGTTACATCACGGCTATTCGTGTCAATGACGTAGCTTATATTGAAGTGCAACTCTTATTGTAGAGGATAAGATAATATTAGTCAAATAGCTGCTATAATTATTACTACTACTTGTGTTCCAAATTAACGACAAAATAGTTTTAAAATTTACATTTATTTTAAGATAGATGGAGGTAGTATAATTTAAATTAAATTTCAATGGTCTTCCTCCTACATGAGACAGAGCAAGTTGAATGCAAAATTTCTTTCAAAGATAATTTGTATGTCTTCCACATGTTGAATGCAAAATTGGTATGTTTAAAATAATATATTCAACATGAATAAATTTAACAAGATTATATACAGTTACACTTCTCCATGATTCTTTTAATCTAGTAGATACATATTACTCTCTCCGTCTCAAAATAGATGTCGTTTCAACCACTTTACACGTATTAAGAAATACAATTAATGTATATGAAAAAGTCTTATATACCCCTAAAGTAATGCAATTACCTAGGCAATTAAATAACTGTTTAAGAGATAGTCCACTATCATTAATAAGGGTAGAGTTGGTATACAACAACAAAGTAGCTTTGAAAATAGTAAAACGACATGTATTTTGAGACAAAAATTAACTCTCAAAACGACATCTATTTTGAGACGGCGGGAGTATTATTTTTCTCTTGTTCTTATATACTCCCTCCGTCTTGGCACAAGTGATATCAACTTTTGGGACACGGAGATTAAGAAAAATGTAGATATGTGTGTTAGAAAATGAAGAGAGAGAACGAGTGCGGTAAATAGCAGTGTTGGTTGAATAAATTGAGTGGTGGAAAATGAAGAGAGAGAATGAGTGGGTTTAAATGGTGGGGTTGGTTGAATATATATATATTAAAATATTTTCATTTTGGATAGTGTTGGGTAGTGTCACTTGTGGTGGGACAGACCGAAAAGGAAATAAGTGCCACTTGTGCTGGGACGGAGAGAGTACTTGTTTCTTTCTCTCTCAGCTGATAATGTCTCATCGACAGATTTCATGTCTAGATTCATATCTCAACAATGTATGTAGGTTAATATTTATGTGTGGCCTTTATTACATAATATGTAACAGCTCAATACAAGTACAAGAATATTCAAGCGGATGTCAGTTTGCCTGTTGAAAAAGACTACTCTCGAGTTTTTTTTTTTTTTTTACATTACATTCTACATTTGGTATTAGACATGCCCAAAAGGTTATGAACCGGCGAACCGAAGGTTCATGAACCGTGAAAAACCGTGAACCGGCAGTTCACGGTTTTATAAGGTTCATAGGCTCGAAACCGGCGGCTGAACCGGCGGTTCATGAACCGGCGAACCGTAAAACATGAACCTGGAGATTTTTAACATTTTTCTTATAACTTTCATCCATTTTGTTAATATTTTTAGGACTTTCATCCACTTTTTTGTTAATATTTTTTAACAAAACAACTAATGTTCCTTGAAATGGGGTGAACACAATCAATTCCGTTATAACTTTCATCTATTTTTCCATTAAATATTTTTAAAAAATTTTAAAATAATTTAAAAATAATTTAAAATTATAATAAAAAGCGAACCGTATGAACCGTGAACCGGGTATAGGCGGTTTTATAAGGTTCATCCATATTGTGAACCGTGAACCGGCGGTTCATGAACCGGGAACCGGCGCTTCATATGAACCGGGCATGTCTATTTCGTATAGGGTAGTACCAACCGTACCAACTAAGTTGGTATACCGACTTGGTTGGTAATGGTACATAATTTTATGTACCAAGTTAAACTTGGTTGGTACATGGTATAAGCAAAATGTAACTGGTATACCTACCAATCCAGCCCTAGAGGTAGATGCCAAACGTTCCTCAAGGATGTCAAGAAATGTTTTAGCATCAACATCCTTGGAGACACTGTTCAAAATTGTCTTCGGGACAACTATATTCATGATCATTAGGCTCATGTGGTTGGAGCGTTTTCACTTCTCAGTATTTAAGCAATCTTCTTGAGTGCTTATATCAGAGAGAGGAAGAGGAAACGGTTCCCTTAATGCGTGATCTATGTCCATATAGCCTAAGATCATTATCAATTTATTTTTCCAAGTTTTAAAATTAGTCCCATTAAGTATCGGCACGTTACTCATAACAGTAATTATGGATGAAGCAATAAGCAACTCTGTTGGAATTTGAGAACAAGAATGAATACAAAACATAAATAAGAAGCTACACAATGAATAAATGATTAATTATATCAACGAAATCCATCAACAAGACAATCAACATGACATCAAAACTAATCTTTGGATTGCGAGTTGACTCATAAATGATTGCCTTAGGTAACAAGCAATTTGAACAATGTTTTAATCAAATGCTTAATCTTCCTTTGGGCCGACATAAGCATCTAATAAAACCAACTCAATGTTCATTTCATTTGTTACCACATGAATGCACAAGTTTAGTCAAATGTCAAGATCTTCTTTGAAAAATTCATGTCATTTACATATCAACTTACACATTCAACACTTTAACAATTTTGGGTTTAAATAATGTTAATCACTTTGGCGATTATATTATTTAAACAATGAATAAAATTGTTTAAGCATATAATTAATCAAAACTTTATGGTTTGAAAAATGTATGTTTTGTTCCAAAGGGAAAAACAAAATAGTGCAAAATTTAAAAAATTTCCAAAACATGTGAACAGTAACTGCTCGGCCGAGCATAGAGAAGTGCACGGCCGAGCACCAAATACAAAAAGTTATGGTCCATTCGACATGAAGCGCACGACCGTGCTAAACAAAATGCACGACCGTGCCAAAACTGCCAGCTCGGCTGAGTAGAAAAGGACACGGCCGAGCACCATTTACAGAAATATTTGCCTTTCTCGACATACAATGCACGACTGTGCAAAAACAAACGCACAACCGTGCAAGTCTTGGGTCCGATCGGGCAAAACCAAAAACCCGCCTGGATTATTCAAGAGGTCCGACCGGACTCGACCAAAGATCCGGCCGGACTATGTCATTACAGTGGCACTCTTTCATGTGCTCGACCGAGCAGATCATAAGACTCGGCCGAGCAGATGGATTTTCTGCACTTTTCCTGAATTTTGTTAAAACTTTCCCATGACATGAACAACAAGTAGATCCACATGGTATGCATTAGACAACATAAAATCATGCTTTTAAGGGATAATCTTGTTTTTAAAACAATGGAATCAAGTAAGTAGATCCACATAATTATGCATTACACATAATCATTTTATGAATGGATAGTCAAACTTGAACCATTGTGTTCATTTTATTTATTTATTTTTTAAAACCATTTTCCAAAATGAGATGATGATTATCAGCACTATATGAAATAAACTAGTGATTCTAAACAACATCAAAACTTGATGATTCAACAGGAAAAATGAATCAAAAGCGTTTTAAGGCTTTAAAAAAGAACTCAAACTCAAACTAAAATATGAGCGGGCTCTGATACCAATTGATGGAACAATCTTAACCCTGAATGCCATACTCAATTCTGGAATAAGTTTGAAAAGGGAGATGAAGGCGGAAGCGTATTATACCTGTTGAATCCATGATGATGTTGTAGGGAGAATAAGAAGAAGAAGAAGAAGTAGGGGATGTAGATCTTCTAAATGATTGTGCCTTTCTCTCTAGTACTTCTAGCAACTAATGAAGATTCTTTAGGAGAGAATAAGAGATTGATGTAGTGATTTCTAGGGCTGATGGAGAGCCCTTTATATATGAAACCAATATGCACCTCATTTATGGGCTACACCTTTTCAACCTAAATGATGTTATATTACCACTTTGCCCATAAAAAATAGGTAATATTACATCCAAGAATTCTACACATTATTTTAATTTACTACACTTTATATTAACATTATAGGTATGATTTCATGTAAAGAATTACTAATGACTTGTTATACAAGCCATGTTCTAACAAAATTCACTAAAGCGTCTCCAATGAAAAGTATTCTCTCCTACACTTTTATTCTACTTATAGTATTTTTATTACAGCGTATCAATCTTGATTTTAATCGCAACAACGGGACAAGAGGTAGCTAGGCGAAGAAGAATATATCTTTTTTGGATAATGCCATCCATATATAGCTGGATTAGGCTTTGGGTGGGGGGGGGGGTAGGCATATCATTGTTAAATAATTCAATAACTAATCATTCTGTTGTTGTTTTTTAAAGATCCATCTTTGTTGACTGAAGTACTACTAGTAAAGTGATTCCTTTTTCCAAAAATGAGCACTAAATGCCGAAATTCCGGTTTTTATTCATTGCTCAGCTCAGGTTTCCCCTCCTACTTTTGTCACCTCATGTGGGACATTCAATTTGGTGAGAGGGATGACATTCTTTGTGCAATAATTCATGAATTTTATCTTCCCTTTAAATGAAAACACCATAAGGGTATGTTTACTTTATTGCTCCACTTTTCTAGATATTGAATGGGTAGTGTATTTCTGTAAATTTATTTTTTTCGAGTCAAATTACTTAACCAATAAATACACAAGTCTCGAAATGAAAGGGTCAAGATATATATGACATTTGAAGCAAAAAAATAAAATAAAAAATCAAATGAAGTAATGTTTTACAGACAAATGATATATATAGTGACTTTGTTTTATACTTTCTACCGCCCTAATATATTTATAAATTATATTTTTTTTTTATGCCTTCAAGAATTTGAGTTGAATATTACTTTTTTTTTTTTAACTTTGATATCCATCTCCTAACAAACAATGAATAACATTTTTAACATTACTTTATAGTGGTTTACTATACAGTGTACTAGATTAAATCCCGTGCGACGCACGGTTGTTTAAAATTTGATAACTATATATCAAAATATATTTTAATATTTGATAAGCAATTTCATTATAATAAAAACATCGTAATAATTGACCATAATACATTATGAATCGAAGTATAATTGGGTTAATTCCTCCCCAAAAATGGCATTCATTTTGTTTTTGTTTTTAATAGAAACATTCACTTAGTGTTGTACAATATATATATATTTAAGAGAAAGATATAAAAATCTCACCATAAAATCAACAAAAGAAAACCCTGGTAAATAGTGTAATAAAAGAAAATATGAGTCATGGTATCATTGATTTAAAAAAAATTGGTCAAATTAACCTACCTTCACCATCTTTCATTTTTCAAGGGAAATATTGCATGCTATGGGGTGGCCAATCGTACCAAACAAAACCTACCAACCGAGTACCAGCCGAACCGAGAGCTTTGGTATACCGACAGTCGGTATACCGAAAGTTCGGTACGGTAGTACCGAACCGAGTTTGCAGTATTGGTTGGTACACGGTACACAAAAGTGAGTTCATACCGTGTACCGAGTTTAGTTTATTATATATTTAATAATTTAATAGAAAAGTAAGTATATAAAAAAACTGTGTTATTTAAAATTCCAGTCAGTTTTTTGATTGTTTCAGTTAGTTTTTGACAGTTTCAGTTAGTTTTTAGACAGTTTCTCAGTAAGTTTTTAACAGTTTCAGTTAGTTGTTTGACAGTTTCAGTTAGTTTTTGACAGTTTCAGTTAGTTTTTTGACTGTTTCAGTTAGTTTTTGACAGTTTCAGTTAGTTTTTTGACTGTTTCAGTTAGTTTTTGACTGTTTCAGTCTGTTTCAGTTACTTTTTGACAGTTTCAGTTAATTTGTCTTGGTAGAGGTGTAGTACCAACCGTACCAACCAAGTATCAACCGTACCAAGAAGTTGGTATACCGAGTTTGTTGGTACGGTACTGGTACTCATTTTCATGTACCAACTTCATCTTGGTTGGTACTGGTACAAGGTAAAAAATGTTGGTATACCTACCATGCCACCCCTATGCTATTCCTCCTCTTAGTTTTAGAACCTCTTTAGCGTCCAAAAACAAAAATGAACCTTTTTTATTGTATAAAAAAATGCTAAATTATGCAGAAAAAGATGATTATCAAAAACCCTCAACAACCAAAAAAAATAAAATATATGGATTGAAGCATATTTCAAGAATGCCATGGTAGATATGGCATACGTTGTTAGGCGAGACAACCATTTTAGTGTCGATGACATTAGTTTTACTGATAAATGCAATGGTCTTCGGAACGACGACTATCAATGGTGAATGTATGTACTTGTTGAAGACATACATGCAACTGGGTTCTTGGGAGTAAGAAGTGAATCAGAACTGTCGGTTACTATTGATAGAGATTAGTGACCGTTGGAGGTAAGTGAATTGCAGGTTAAGGTAAAAGAGGGGTAGATCGAAGATCAAAAAGCTAAAAGCAACTATTTCAAGAAGGAGTATTGAAAATGATGATTTTTGTTGAGCAAACCTAAATCAAGACTCCAGAAGATAAACCCAATTGAGAAAGCAGCGAGAGACAGATGAGGTGGAGGAAGAGTATGGAAAAAACTATTAAAAAAAATTGAAAATAAATTGAAAGTAGCAGAGTGAAATAATAAATTATAATGATGAGCCGAAGATGTTGACAATTAGTATCACGAGAATAGTGAAAATATATTTTTTAATGTTTTTTGGGTACAACATAAACTAAAACTTACCTGGGCAATGCACTGGAGCGCACAAAAAGCCAATTTTATTGAAAAGTATAAGTGAAGAAAAGTAGTAGTGTAGCAGATTTAAACTAAAAACATTCCCGATAATCACTTGAACAGTCCGGGTCAACAACAGTTAACATTTATATGCTTCGAAAATGAGACTAACAAACAACAAACCTTTGCATTTCTCACAAGCTTCCACACTCTTCTATAGTTGGCTTTCCATCTACTTATTTTAGGAGGGAAAACATGTAAGGAGAAGCTGCCAAGTGTCCAATGCTGACATCAGCGGTTTTTGTTTTAGTAAAAGCTTCCACACTCTTCCATAGTTGGCTTTCCATCTACTTATTTTAGGAGGGAAAACATGTAAGGAGAAGCTGCCAAGTGTCCAATGCTGACATCAGCGGTTTTTGTTTTAGTAATATGTAATAGAAGATAGATAGATAGATAATTATTTCAAATTTGGACTAGCTTGTACTCCTTCCGTTCCATCTTAAACTTCAAAGTCAAAAAAAAATTTGTCAACTTACTTGTACTTTGACTAAACACTTATAATATAATTAATTATCTTAATAAAAAAATTAAAAATTGTTTTTGATTCACCATTATCAATATTCTCATAAGTAACTTTTAGTTTTTCAATAGGATAATCAAGTTTTCTATAAATCAATAGTCAAAGTGCAAGTAAGTTGACAAATTTTGCTTTGACTTTGAAGTTTAAGATAAGACAGAGGGAGTATATTTTTATTTTTTTATTTTTTAGCAAAGTATATATTTTTTATTAAAGTTGTGATTTTGATAAAATTTAAGGGGTGAGAGATGAGACTATTACATTTTAAAAAAAAAATTTGGAAGGCAAAATTATACTCCTTATGTCATATAAAGTATATGTTCACATTTCCTTTTTAGTTTGTCTCAAGTATATGTCAATATCCTAAAATGACAAAGAATCTTTACTATTTCTCCCACTCATTCTCTCTCTTACTCACAACACCAATCAACTTACTATTTTCTCTCACTCATTTTCTCTCTCACTTTACTTTTATACTCATAACACTTATATCACATTCACATTTTCTTAATCTTCATGCAAATGGGAGGGTGGACATATGATCTGGGACGGGGGAAATAGTTTTTAAGAAAACTAGGGGGTCAAACAGGTACTCCCTTCGTCCCAGTACAAGTGAGACTTTTTTCCCTTTGGGAACGTCCCACTAAAAGTGAGACAGCCCAAAATGGAAATGTTTCAACCCCACTCATTATCTCTCTTTATTCTCCACCACTCATTTTATTCAACCAACACTACTATTTATCTCACTCATTCTCTCTCTTTATTTTCCACCACTCAATTTATCCAACTAACACTACTATTTACTCCACTCATTATCTCTCTTCATTTTCTACCACACATTTACTAATTTTCTTAATTAGTGTGCAAACTACTCTAGTCCTACTTGTGCTGGGACGGAGGGAGTATGCAACTATATTTTTTTTAGCAAACGAAAAATCAATTGCATTCACAACAATAAAAGAGATGACTGTAATATCCGCCCCCTTGATCTTTGTTTATATATTTTAAAGAATCATTTAGTTATTAATTGGACCAAAGTAATTAAAGAGGAGTGTTGGGCTTTTAAGTTGTGGGCTTAAGTTATTTAACCAAATTAGGAGAATGATGTAATTCCTTTTTTGTTAGGAAATTGGAAACCCTATATATTTATACTATTCCCTAAAAACCTAGCCTCCTTATTTTACCAACCAAGAAAAAGAAACCAACGGCAAGAGAGAAAGAGAAAGAGAGGCGGCCGAGAGAGGGAGAGGAGCCGAGAGAGAGAGAGAGAGAGAGAGAGAAAGAGGGAGAGAGAAGACCGGAGTTGGATCATTAAAGATTGTGCAAGAAGAATTGTGAGGAGGTGCAAAGTAACCCAAAGTAAGGGATTACGTTCTTTAGACTTTTGGTTTCAATCTTTTGAGTTAGGATTCCATGTTTTTAAAAGTATATGGGCTACCACGTGGCAGATAGTGTTTTTAAAATGATCTCTCGTATGATCGTTCTTTGATGAATCTTACCCTTGATATGTATCTTGTTCAAGGTGTATCTAAGTTTTGAAATTTGCTTAATGTGTTCTTGTACTATGTGACACCTCGTATGTAAATAGCTATGTCTAAATGAAACGGATGTAGTTAAATGGTCCGATTGAAAAGGACATAATTGAACTTAACCTTGTCTGGTTGAAAAGGACTTGGGCTTTATTACTACCTGAAAAGTAGTGTTGACTATCATGATATGTCACGTATGACGTAAGGAAGCACTCTGAAAAGGTGTAAGGTTTCTTATGTTAAGAACACCCTGAAAAGGTGTAAGTAAAGTGACTTTGGGAATTGACGGATTTCTTGAAGATGAATCCTTGATTGTTTCTTGTTCTTGTGATAGTGCCACAATTTCTCTTTAAGTATTTGTAACTGTATTTTGAAAGTACTACAGTTAGATTTATTGATGATTAGTCTTTCATTGAAAGTAATTGTTTGGCTCCGTTCTTTCGGTCATCTCTTCCTAGTACCCGAAAAGATCCCGTATGAACTTACTGAGCATTGTTCGTTCACCCATTTCATTTCTTTTTCTCACCCAGATAATGAGTAGGTGAATGATTTGTCGCGAGGATGGCCGCGCATTTAAGAAGATTGAAGTATTTCCTAAATGTTTAGTTGATTAAGCTAGTGGATTGTACTAGCAGTTAAGGTAGAAAGACAGTTATTTTCCGCATTATTTGAATTATGGTTAGGATGTACTAGCCGTTGAGATACCGGGTTTTATTTTGGGGATTTTATATTTGAATAAAGATGATATTTTATTGTTTAAAAGTTTGGGATGTTACAATGACACTCCATAAAAGTCAGAGGTTCATCCCAAATATCCGATGGATCTGGGATTGATTGTGGAACCGAGCAAAGAGAACCCGGGGGCGGGCTGGAAGATACGCTAGGTTAATAGTAGTTCAATCTCTTACCTTACAAAAAAGATTATTCCAATTTAAATCATGAGACGTTCGGATTTCATATCAAGTAACATTTGGACACTGCCTCAAACTGACATTCAAGAAATCCCTTTGATAAAATTTCGCTTTGAGCTCGTGACGTATTCAAAGTGCCTCAAACCGGCAATAAATATGCGACCAAACATCACAAGCATAGCACAAAAAAAAAAAATATCAAAATAATTCTAAGACTCTTACGAAGTAGAGAAGGGAATCAACGAAGGTGAGAAAGGCTCCCAACAAAGAGGATATAACATACGATAACACGAGAGACATAAGGCATCATGATTTATTCAACAAACTAACAACAAAATGCAATAAAAACACTAAATCTGGAAATTAAAGTGCAAGAAATCTCATAATTTAAACATTAATCACAGACATCATCTGTGATTAAATTACAAGATCTACCAAAACAAAATGAAAAACCATATTTTTTAGCAGCTTAATTGTGTTTGAAAAAATGAAATTACAGTTCGGTGAGGTAATCGAACAACTGACAATTCCCGCCACCGGACTTCGACAGATAAGAGGAAGAGGAATGCAGATTTATCAGTCTGCCTCACCTTCTTCTCCGTAAGCAAAATTATACTCTATTTGTGTTCCATCTATGTGTTGCTATAGTTAGGGTTCTTCAAATTCGCTCATGAGTTTAAATTCGAAACCCCTTTCACTCCTTCCTATGATTCAGATGCTCTGTTACTCCTTTTGATTCCGGTTGTTATTATTCTACTATTATTCTATTCAGACACCAGTTTCTTGCCATTTGTACTGTGGCTTTCAGAAAAGTCTCAATTATGTATACTCCTTCCGTCCCCGATGGTAGCTCCTTTTTAGTGGCCGATCGTATTGAAATTTTATCAATAACTTGCATTAATTTAATTATATTAATGAAACTTTGAAAAATTGTTTTTTTTTTTTTTGAACAACTGAACTATATCATTCATTTCAAGGCAATTGCCATCGTTTACAAATTCCTATGGAATCTATTACCGTCTTATCTAAAGCCCTGGCGATCTATAGCCCTGTCTATTACAAGTTCCAAAATGAATGTCCGAAATTACTCTTAATTTTGGGATGGAGGGAGTGTATTTTAACGGTGTACCAAAATTTTAGAATTCATTGGGGTGCCATTGCCAATAACAATTTTTTGAATTTCAATAGATGGTTAAATTAATGTAAATTATTGGTCAAACTTCAATTAAATTAACTATTAAAAAAGTGGAACTATCATTCCAGGACGGAGTATTCATTTACTATTTTCATCATATCTATTATCAATGCAGTCATTTCCATGGAAATTACTCTGTTTCTTTCTTGTGAAAGTGTAATTATTTTTCTTTTAAGGTTGTCTATATGCAGTCCACTATGTAATTCATTTGTGTCTGCATACTGAAGAATTTAAAATTCAGATAACATAGACCTTTTGCCCAAACTTGTTATAGCTTTGTAATGGGAATCACAATAACTCAGTGATATACTCTTTTGTTTTATAGGTATTGAGATGAAACCCCTAATTGTGCTTATACAATGTTCAAATAGTAACACAAATACTCAAGCTTTCCATCGAAGATCACTTGACAAGGCTACAACAATAGTGTAATGAGTTTCATAAATTCCCACTCCTATTGTGAGAATTTAAACAACTTGTGCCACTTGCACCATCTTCATTTGTATCTTTTCCATACAAAATGACTGACCAAATTCATATGAACCAAGAAATAATGCAAAAATTAACGTGTTGAATTGTACAGAACGACATTGAAAGCCATGTCTAGCTTTATTCAGAGACCATATGTTTGCATGCCATAAAGTGAACCATGGGAGGTAAGTCCCTAGTTCCTGGATTCTGGATGATGAGCTGCTGGTATTAGGGAAAAGGTGACATGGTGTTTTGATATACAATTGGGTGATTACTTGATGTTTTGTTTAGATTGGATGGGCCCACGCAGTAGAAGGATTGAGTATTGTGCCCTGCTCACTTTTTCTTGGTTATCGTGTATATTACTGTTTCGACTACATAATAATCACTACATCTAATCTGGTTAACTATAAACTAATACTCCTGCTTGGTTCATTATGAAGATCTAGGTGGTTAAATTGATTCCTTTCCCTTTGTATATTTCTGAGTTAAGGTTTCCTATCGTCTTGCTTAACCCTATCTATGATAGGAGTTTGTCATCTAAGAGTTCTGTAGACGGCTTGGTTGTATATGCAGTTTTTCTTTTTTTCAGAGTTGCTTTGCTATGATATGGTTTCATCGGCATCATTTCCATTGTCATCTCCACTACATGCTAATTATTGTTTGTAGACTTAGGATTTTTCACTATCCTGTCTTGAATTATCAGAACTCTTTTGATCTTAGCTTTCATCATCATTCTCACACGGAGTAGAAAGCTTAATATTTCAAAATGGAGGGCTGACTTTACAGAATCCTTTAGATCTGGTTACTTGATTTTTATCCTGCATCGTAACCAGTGCACCTCCTTTATGGAAGCTCTGTTTTGAAAAATATGGTCTTATTGTTGCATTTATGTTCGCTTTTCATAAATATAAAGAAGCGGTGTCTCAAGTGTGGTCCGTCCTCATTTCTGTTTTTTGCAATTTGTTAGAATACTTCCTTTTCGAGTCAATCACTTCATAATTCTAAAATCAGCTCTTATATGCTTGCTGCACTTTGGAAGGGAGTTTGGTGTAAGATGAAAATAGAACCAGCTTGTAAAAATATACTGAAATCCTTTGTTCTTCTAAAATTCATTCAAAGCATCGTCTTTACCAACTTGATTCACAACATATATACCCGTAAAGGTTTATGTCACGGGAACAGTCTCCCAGCTGTGAGGCTAAGGCTGCAGTCTGCAGTCTGCAGATATTAAAACCTTCGGAAGAGGCGGTAATACCAGAGCCTAGTGTAGTGGCCATTAATTTAATGTCCCTTTAACTAACGCTGTTTATCTGAATTCTGTATATTCCATTTTGTGGCCCAATGTTTGGCAACTCAATCACAAGACAAGGAATTGGAAATATGAAGTGCATTTCGAATTCCAAGGAATTCATTTTGTTCTTCAAGTCCCAAGACGAGGATTTGTCCTAGTCAAAAAGACCGAAGCTGATGGAACACCATTGATTGAACAGGTTACGTTTTCTTCGGGGACAGAAGTTGACGCGTATGATCTTGAAGCCTTGTGAGATATGGTGAATCCAATTTGAGAGAAGTCTTCATTTGCATATGCATGTCAGTTATCTTGTGTTGATCTCGGCAGTAGGGAAATTTTGTTTTGTTTTTTAACTCAATACTAAAGTAGTTGCACTTATATGTAAATTTTGCACTAGTAAATTTTTAAAAAACCAATTTGATGTAGCTCCGCCTCCTCGGTAGGAAACTCATGTTTAAAACATACTAAGAGTTGCTTATTGGTAAAAAAATCCTTGGTAGATACTTCCTAAAGTTAATGAATTTATGCCCTTCTCTCTTTGTTAAACAGTGCATATGTATGTGATGATTAAGCTTTGAAAATTATTTTAGTAGGTTGGCTTGGTCAAAACTTGCTGCAGCTTTGAGAAACAGCTACATGGTGGGAAATCAGTCATGCTGTATGCTTGGTCGAGTATCTTAGTGTACTTGTTGGAAGTTGTTTGGGACTGATGAGAAGAAGCTGATAGGCATGGCTCGTGCTACATCATTTCATGCCTCAATGCAACAATTTGGGATGTTCTTGTTGATCCACAGTATCAGGTGTAGTTTATTTTACTTCCTTGTACAACCAAGCTTGTATACTCTTTCGCAATATTGTCACATGTTAGCTGCGAAGAAGTTTGTGACCAGGTTACATTAGTGCTATTAAGTTTGGGCATTATACCTGTGCTTCCCTTTCCGTTCGAATTTGTCCTAGTGCCTCCCCCTTAAAGCCTGTGTTAGATTGTCTGTAATGTAGGGGAACGTTGTTCATATGGTCTTAAGCATGTCCTTAAAACTGTCGGATTCTCAAAACTACTTCCGACTCCCCAACTTATCATATACATACCAACTTTGTTAACCAAATAAAAGCAAACAAACGTAATGTAATTAGGAGAATATTGCTGAGTATACACTAACTGCATCATTAAGCATGGATAAATATCTGGGATCTCTGATACAATTAAACTTGTTGTCCCACTAGATCTGTACTAGGAATTCAGTTACATTTATGAGAAAATTTTATTTTTACTCCTAAAAAAAAGGATAATGGAATGTTTGACTAAAGCTACTTTGTAAACGCTTGCATTATGGAAGACTTTATATACCTGTTTTTGGGTTCCATGCAACTAGTTTTAGAAATCATTTCAGTTTTTGTTGGAATGAATGTAATTCAGGTGAACGTTTGCGCTATGTACAGTTAGGCACGTGAATCGCTTGTTTCATACAAATCTTTCTTTTAAATCATGAGCAATGTTATATTTATTAATAATTGCCTCCCGTGTTAGGCATAGGGAATCTTTGTCCAGGTGTTCTTCGCCACTAATGTTTGCCGTTACTACGTTTTTCTGTTGTGCTGCTTACTTATATGCTTAACAATTTCATATGCTTTCAGCGAAGGTCTTGGACCCTTCGGGACTCGTCTGCAGAGGGACATTCGTAACATCACACTATTTGCTGATAGTCAAGGTAAATTGTTTTCAAGTTAAAACTGCATTGATAGAAAGAAGCATCTTATTTTCACAGTCAACCATGATGGAATATTCCGGAAATTTCTTTTTTGGTTATACTTCTAAGTTTCAAGCATTTCAGCTGTAATTAACCTCAACAACTTTCATAAAAGAGTTTAAGCTTCAAACATCACATCTCGTTTTGACATTGTCGGTGCAGTTGTGGAGTTTTACAATGACCTTCGTTTTGAAGCTGACCCCGAGGGCATCAAAGGTATGTATGTTCTGGTACCAAGGTTTTTGTTGCTTCTCTCCCACCTCGAGCATCCATTGGTTGCAACTGGGCAAGTGGGGAAAGGGAGGTTATGACTCGTGAGAGTGTTATCTGTTCACTTGTGAACCTCCATGCCAACTTACTAACTGAGGAAACTAAAAGAACTTCATGTGGGTGTTTGTTTAATATCAGAGTTGATTGATTTAGTGAGTATAAGAAGGACACTGACCAGTTCCTTCGTAATGTGTATATAAATATTGTTATCAGTCATTGACGGGCTACTATGTACAAAAACACTTGCAATTGCATCATGAAAGTGACCTGTAAATTACCGAGGCACATCATTGGATTTTCCCTACCATCTTGCGGCATAAAAGCTTGCCCGTAACTTGCGGCTTGGTTATCAAATTTTGCCTGGGGGAGGGGGAAAGAAAAATTCTTAGTTTTTAAAAGACTCTGCAATGTTTGTTACAAGTAACATCAGGCTTTTAAATATTGTTGGTTGATGTGAATTATAATTATAAATCACAACTGTGATATTTCGCAAGATAAAAAGGAAATTTAAGTGATTCAGAGTTGACATTTTCCTTTGATGTTCCTTATTTAATTCAATTATGTTTCTGAGTGTTTAGCATTTGTTTATTTGTATGCTAGATGTGGTTGATAGTATTTTTTTCAAAAATAATACTCTAATATGATACTTGTGATTGTCATCTTCCTTTTTCTACTTCTAATAAACAATGGTCATAGAAAAAGTAAAAGCCAGCGACCAAGCCGGTCTGTCTAATTTATCCTTGCGTTCTAATTTTGATGATTCTCAATTGAGCTCATTTTAACTTTGTCGTTCTAATTTTGATGATTCTCAATTTAGCTTAGCTCCTTTTAACTTTTTCATCTTGGATTTCCAAACGATACATGCAAGGTTGGTTAATGTCAAACTTTTGATTTTCTTCCACACTTTATACTCATAAAACCATGATGAGTACTTGCCCGTGTAATAGGTTAGAGATGGTTTACATTTATTTAAGGGAGGAAGTAAAAGCTACGAGTACTGAGTTTGGTATCTAGGAATCACCATTCCCTTCAACACTTTCATTTGATGATAAATAATCAAGTGATCACTGTCGTGTGTCAAACAAGCACTCAAGGCCATGTATACTAACCATGAATCTCCATTTCTTCTCTTTTACGTAATAAGCCAGTTTGTATAAAATTCAAATCAATTTCACTCTACCTCTCTTTTCCCGCAAGAATCAAAGGTGTCATGCTTCTCAGTTGAGCTTATTGACTGAAGTTGTTACTAGATGATTATACTGTGTAAATATTATTATCTTCAATCTAGTTGTGTTTGTCCTGGAGTGCATGTGATTAGGTGATTGTGTTTTCCTACCATTGCTGCTATTTAGTTTGGGTTATGAGAAATTTTATGCAGGTGTCTCCTATAATTTAATTGCCTTTGGTGTTCCTTCCATTTTGTTTGTGATACAAACTTGTGTCTATGCTATTCAAGAAAATCTCATATTCTTGGCCTACCGGGAGTATTTAATTTGTATGAGGTCATTGATTGTTACGGGAAAACAAATTGACAGCTCAATGAGCATTCATCAGAAGTGTTCACAAGGTTGATAAAGAGAGAAGGAACTACATTAATTGTTTATGCTTACTTGTTTGATGCAATTTTATACTACCTCTGTCCCTAAATGAGTGTGAAAATTTCATTTTAAGGGACATCTGAAAATCTCAACTTTTTGTACAATTTGGTGGCAAAGATTCATATATAATCTTGTAATCTCCTTTCCAAACATTTAGTTTTGCAAGTATAAAGAGACCGGTGAAAAAAAAATCAGAATAAAATATTTAGGGACAGTTATGTTAAAAAAGACACTCATTTTGGGACAAAGATTTCTTGAAAATGGACACTCATTTAGGGACAGAGGGAGTACATATTTACGCCATCATTGGTTATGTTAATGTTGATTTCTCTCGGATACTATTTAAATTCATGAATTATGTGCAGTTTATTATGTAAAATGGTCATTTTCAATTTAAAGTTGAGTAAGAGCAGTGGTTATAATGGGTAAGGGGTATTGTTGGAAATTTAATAATATTACTGAATTAATTTATTTCTAACGAAATGCTGGATTAAAACCTATATAATTCTACTCGTACCAAATGCAAGATTACTCCTAAATTGACCAGCTCCTCATTAATAATACTGTTAATTCTTATCCAGCTACCACACAAGCCCCTAGTGCTCGTACTTCATACGACAGAGCAATATAGTAAGGATATATGGTTTTCATTCACTTTGAATCTTGTTACTTTACTGCATATGTATTGTTCTTCTGGAGTGTCTTACACTGTGCGTGTGTGTGTTTGTCTTTAATGTGAAGATGGTGGATGGAAGTAAAGTTTGGCAGATGAGAGGACTTGTTGCGGCCTTAGTATTATGTTGCTTTGCTCTACTTGCTGCTCAACAAATCACCGATCCTAATGAAGGTTTCCTTCTCGTCATTCTTCTTACTCTCCCACTTAATCTTTGTTTGTGAGTGTGCATGATTAAAAATTAATTTTTGCAGTGATTGCATTGCGAGCTGTGCGTCTCAAGTTAAACGATCCGTTGAAGCGTCTGAGAAACTGGAAGAAGAAGACTGATCCATGTAATTCAAAATGGAGAGGGATTTTTTGTGACACATCGACTGATGGATACCTTCATGTTCAAGAACTGTACGCGCGCATTTTACTTTAATCGACTCTTTTTGCTTCTTGAGTTGCTGTTTATATATCCCTCCTTTCTTAGCTTCTCTGCACACCTAAAACTTGTTTATGTTAGATTGAGCCACATTGTCTATTGTTCATAATCTTAATCTCTCTTTTCTTTTTCCTTCATCTAATTTTTATCCCTTATTTGCAGGCGGATGCTAGGAATGAACCTCACGGGAACATTAGCTCCTGAACTCGGGCAACTATCCTATCTTCAAATACTGTGTGTATTCATATACAGCAACTTATCACAGTTATTTCAGTAACTTCTTTTTTGTAGGCGTAATAATATAGATCTGACCATGTTAAACATGTATAATTCCATATATTATGTTGCAAGGAATTTTATGTGGAACAATATAAGCGGCAGCATACCGAAAGAGATTGGAAATATCACAACTCTACAACTTCTGTAAGTGTTTGTGTGTTTATG
Organism: Campanula takesimana; assembly: GCA_026119855.1. NCBI lineage: Eukaryota > Viridiplantae > Streptophyta > Magnoliopsida > Asterales > Campanulaceae > Campanula > Campanula takesimana. The sequence continues at coordinate 561,091 of JAOWBW010000996.1, forward strand.
TGCAGAGACATAAATTAAAAGAAAGCATATTGAAGCTGAGACTTAGAGATCGATTTTTCTTACAGGCTTTTGAGCGGGAATCATATATCAGGTCCATTACCGGACGAGCTTGGTTTGCTTCCTAACTTGACCAGGTTTCAGTTGGATATCAACAATATATCAGGCCCCATACCAATATCTTTTGCACAGTTGCCCAAAGTGGAGCATTTGTAAGTTCCTTCTCATAACTGAAATCCTTTTTCTTCATATGATCTTAATTGAACCTATTGTACATTTTTTGGGCTGTTCATGTTGCAGTCATATGAACAACAATTCAATCAGTGGTCAAATTCCACCTGAGCTTTATAAAATACCAACACTTGAACATGTGTAAGCCTTTTATCTCTACTGTCAACTAAGAACATCACTGATTGGGCTAACCATGGCACTGTAATTATGCTAACTGATGACTAAGAAATAAAAGTCATCGGACCATATACATATATGATTCAATTATCAATTTTTTCTTGTCAGTTTCTGAGAAAAATATTGTGTGTATTTGCAGCCATCTTGACAACAATAACTTGACAGGGTACCTTCCACTAGAGCTTGCACTGATGCCAAGCTTGGAAATTCTGTATGTCGACCCTGTGTCCTTTCCACCTTTTTTTTTTTTTTGGTTTTGAAGCAAAATGCATGCTTGAGCAAAGGGCTGTTAGCTTCTTGTGGTGATAGTACATTTCCTTCTTAGATATTAACGGACCAGTGTACAGTGTATTTTTAACTCTTACATAATGCTGTGAAACTTTGCTGCTTGTTCATTCCATTTCCATTATGTTCGAAGATGATACGAACATAACTTACGGGACTAATCTCTCTCTCTTGAAGTTCTCTCGTCCTTGCAGTCAACTTTGATAACATCAACAATCTTGGTGATCTAGTTCATTTTCTCTACAGCCCTTGATCTTCTTGCAGTATTCTGTCATGTCTCGGGATTTCCTTTTCTTCAGAATCTGTGAGGATTTCTAAGTTTCTCATGTTTGATCACCTTTATGCACACTTCTTTGTAAAAGTAGTTTGCAACGCTTCATCTGTGATGTCGAAATCTATCTGTAGGTCATTAAGCTACAATTTACTAAGTGGCTCTGTTCCTACTACACTTTGGGAGGATATGACATTCAGTTCCAATGAAAAACTCTTAGTGTAAGTGAACATATCGTTACTTGTTAACTTTAATTTGGATTTTTTAGTCTCACAAACCATGCCAGCTCATGTGTAACATGTTGGTAATGATTTGCGTACCACAGGGATTTCCAACATAATTTTCTTTCAGACATCTCGGGCACTCTCAATCCTCCTTCAAACGTGACCGTACTGTAAGATTTTGCTTCAGTACATGATACATATACACACATATGCTGCATTTAGTTTGATTAATATCTAAAATTTGTGCAGGCTTCTGGAAAATCCTGTTTGTGAAAATGCTAATAGTCGCAACATTGTACAGTTCTGCCAACCCGCAAATGGAGAAAAGACGGTACCGGCAGTAGACATTAACAACTCGTCGAATACTAATTGTTTACCTTATTCTTGTCCAACTGATGGTTATGAGTATGTTCCGTCGTCTCCTGAATGTTTCTGTGCTGCACCATTTGGAGTTGGAATTCGCTTAAGAAGTCCTAGTATATCAGATTTTCGCCCATATAGAGGCCCATTCGAACAGTACCTGACGACATCATTCAACATGAAAAATCATCAGGTATACGTTAATTCGTTCATTTGGGAAGAAGGTCCGAGACTGAGGATGTTGGTGAAGTTCTTCCCGCAGCTTAGTAAAGTTACTCAAAAGTTCAGTACCGATGAGATTGGATGGATAATCAACAATTTTTCTACTTTTTCAATTCCTGGGAATGACACATTTGGGCCTTTCGACTTGCTTAATTTCACTGGCGGCATTTATACAAGCAGTAAGTTTGATTCTTTGTACTTTATCAGATGCTAAAAAGAAGATAGAACTAATGTATTGAAATTGATCCGTCCACGTAGTTTGAACATTAAACTTCAGGTAAATATTTTTTGCAATGTTGCAGATTTCATCTTTACTATTGGAAATCATCGGAACAAAGGCGTTTTGGCTGGAATTGTGTTAGGGGCTATTTCCTGCACAATTGCAGTAGTCTTAGTCATTGTGTTCGTGTTCTTGAAAGTACTTCCCAGATTCCAGCAGCATGTAGTTTTGAATGATGAAAGAGGTAAGTCAATTTCTCACTAATGGCTTATTTCTTACTCTCTCTGTCCCAAAACGAATGTCCAAATTTCATTTTAAGGGACATCTGGAAAATGTTCACTTTTTATACAATTTAATGACAGAGATGCAAAAATATTCATGTTATGCACTTCCTAAACATTTTGTTTTGCATGTATAAAAGGATTAGTGAAACATCTTGGTAAGCGAACATTTAGAGACAAAGTTATTTACAAAAAGGACATTCATTTTGAGACAAAAAATCTTGAAAACGGTCATTCATTTAGGGATGGAGGGAGTACTATAATCAAACTTGTCATGTTCCTCACAGAAAAGAAAATATCATTTCCATCCATAAACATAAAAGAGCGGCGTGCGCACTACTAGCAAAAATGTCCTTTAGAGACTCTTTGTTTGAGACAACAGTCTTTAATAGTCCTTGTTTAAACATTTTTGAGACGGTATTTCTCTAATGGTCTCTATTTTGGGACGGTATTTCTCTAATGGTCTCTATTTTGAGACAACATTTTCTAATAGTCCCTATTTTAACATGTTATATTTGTATTAGGGACAATTATTGCCGTCTCTAAAAAATTTGAAACACCCACTTAATGAGACCCCTATTATGTCCCTCTGTTTGTCCTAACTTCAAAACAAGGACGGTACTAAAGGCTACTTAAAGTCACTTAATGAGACCATATCCCATCTCAATAAGTATGTTTTTTAGTAGTGGCGTGTGTTCGGAAAGAGGGGGGGGGGGTGTCAAACGTGTGACCTCACACTTTCTGATTCCCCAGGTCTACCATAGTGGGCATTATTCATTAGTTACCGTAGTTTAGGGACAATTCTATCAGGAAGTTGTTAGTGAGTTGATACCAAAACATTTGTACTAATATCCCTTTTCTTTTGCAGTTCCATTCTCAAATATAAAAGTAGACGGAGTTAAAAAGTTCAGCTTTGAAGAACTTAATCTGACCACAAGAAGTTTTAGCAGCAGTGCTCAAATTGGTCAAGGTGGGTATGGTAAGGTCTACAAAGGGGTTTTGCAAGAGGGAACAATCGTGGCAATAAAGAGAGCCCAACAAGGTTCGTTGCAGGGCGAGAAAGAGTTCTACACTGAGATTGAATTGCTGTCACGAGTTCATCATCGTAATCTGGTTTCGTTGATTGGGTATTGTGATGAAGAGCAAGAACAGATGTTGGTCTATGAGTTCATGCCAAACGGTTCACTATGTGATCTCCTTTCAGGTATATATATAGATGTGTGTGTGTTAGAATATGGACCTTTGGTTTTGTTTTGTTTACTGCTAATGTCTTTACTTTTGCTTCTTGCTTCTTGCGTTGTGTTGGGGCTTGGGGGACGTACAGCTAAAAATAAAGGGACTTTGAGTTTCGGAACTCGACTGGATATTGGTTTAGGAGCAGCCAAGGGTATTCTATACCTGCATACGGAAGCTGACCCACCGATTATCCACCGTGATATTAAGGCAAACAACATACTATTGGATACCAAGTTTAATGCAAAAGTGTCAGATTTTGGTATCTCGAAGCTTGCTCCAGTTCTGGATAGCAAAGGCTTCGCTGCTGACCATATATCCACAGTTGTTAAAGGCACACCTGTATGTCGATCCATCTTTAATTTGAAACTCCTCTAGAGTTAGGTTTTCATGAACGCATATACAGTAATCTTACGCGTGAACTGATTTTTAATTTGTTGGACGGACGTAGGGATATGTCGATCCGGAGTACCTCTTGACTCACCAGTTGACAGAGAAGAGTGATGTCTATAGCCTTGGAATCGTATTCTTGGAGCTCCTGACTGGAATGCAACCTATTTCCCATGGCAGAAACATTGTTCGAGAGGTATCATGTTAAACCTTATTCATTCGTGGTACCATGAATTTTTTTCTACAGTTTTGATTCTCTTTTAGCCTCATCATATATAACCTTGGTTATGGAAACGGGGCTGTTCCTAGGATCAGTTCATCCAAATCGTAATATGATTTTGTGTCAGGTAACTAGGGCATGTCAATCCGGAATGATGTTTTCAATTATAGACCAGCGCATGGGATTGTACCCATCTGACTGCGTCAAGAGGTTCATGGCACTGGCGCTCAAGTGTGCACACGAGTCGATGAAGGTGCGACCATCCATGTTGGAGGTAGTTAGGGAGCTAGAGAACATAGGCACGATGATGCCGGAATCTGACAGAACAGGGGTGTCGGACCCTGATTATGTGTCGACTTCAGAAGTGCTACCCCCATCTTCAGTTTACTCGAGAAGAATATCCTACATGTCACTTGATGCCCCTGGAAGTAACCTAGTCAGCGGTGTTATACCTACAATCCCTCCTCGTTAAGCTTGACCTCTTCGTGGGTCCTTTGGCAAGGTAATTCTCCGCAGTTGAAAATTTATGTACTATATTTTGTGTATCTTGAGTAATTCAATGGCTTAGATTCTTCCTTTACAATTGGACGGACCGATGATCATCGGTGATACACAATGCTATGTATCTATAAAAGTAACACAAGGGCACATTAATTAGTCTGGCAATTTTTTCCATTTCTAGTGTGATATATTCAAATGTATAGACGCTTGTATTGGCAATGGCTGGCTTTTGGATGTTGTTGTAGCCAAACACCCGTTACAAGTATCTGGTTTATAAAGTTTGAACCTTGAGCACCTGCAATATAAATGTTGGCATCTCTCGCTTCCCAAGTCAGTATTTGTTTGAGGGAGAACACAATCTAGAGAGATTCTAAGTCCGAATCCCTTTACGATGGGTCTTATTCGTAGGTAAGGTGTTATCCATTGAGTCATTGTTTGACATGGAATATTTTCTTTGAATCCTTGTTGATTTGAAATTGAACTCGAGAATATTTGAGTGATAAGGTTATGATTCTGTAGAGTAGGGGATCTAGAATGCTTTCTAGGAACGGCTCGTTGTGTTGAATATTTTGCCCTGAATATTTTGCGGCGTGTCGATTTGCACCCACATCATTTGTCCTCCCCTTACGTTAAGTAGTTAACTCGTAGTTATAGTTCTAAGGTGTTAATTGAGCTAATTTATGCTGCAGTTAGCACACTTTTTTCCGCAAGACGTGACTTTAGGTCGGGACTTTTTAAGGCCCTTTGAATGAATATTCATTTTCAATGTGTATCCGCTTCCAGCACTTTTTGTGCTTTACTTAATTGGTCATAGATTTTACTCATTTGCTTCAAGAAGTCTAGAACTTGAGGCTTAGAAATACTCTTTACTTTAGACTATGCGCCTAGTCTTTTTTGGTTTGAACGGTTTCTGGACTCTAAGAGGTTGGGGATGCTCTCATATAGTGTATACTAGGTGTTTGTTGGAAGCTTCGTAAGTATATCTTGGAGCCTCCGACACCTATAATATCTAGGTGTCTAGTCTTGTTTTGGTTTCAACAACTTTCATACAAGTGTTTAAGCTTCAAATATAACATCTCGTTTTGACACTGTTGATGCAGTTGCATGTGGAACTTTTGCTGTAATCTTGGTTTTTGAACCTGACTGGACCTATCAAAGGTATGTATGTTCTGGTTTGAGCATCCATTGGTTCTGCTCTGTTGATAATTTGGGACTTGTAATATTTCTGATTGTTATACATATTTAAGGTGTTTTTGTATATTAAAGCTTTGAACTTTAGGCCCCTTGCTATGAGACATAGTTCTACGTACGGAGTCTTTTGTGTATCTGAATACAGTTGATTGCTGACGAATTCCATTTACAATTGCGTGTGGGCATGGTCTTCGTTTAACTTGTGAGACATCCATTCCATCTGAGGAAATGAAAGTGTGGGTGTTTGTTTTATAATTTCTTATTGACTTAGTGAGTATAAAAGGTCAACGATCAGTTCCTTCTTAAAACACTCTATCAGCCGTTGACTATTAAAGGGGCTGCTGCAGAAAACACTTGTACTTGATCAAGAAAGTGGCTTGTAAATCACTGATATAGTAGTCATGTCATTGGAATTTTTTTCCCAGTCTTCACCGCGTAAAAGCTTGGTAGTAACTTTGGTTATTGAATTTTTCAGGGGAAGAAAAATTCCTAGTTGTTAAAACAGTCTACAATGGTTGTTAATCACAAGTGTGATACTATGTAGCGAGCTAAAGTAAACTTCACAGTTGAAATTGTCCTTACCATTTGTTTGTTGTTACTTAATTAATTTATGTTTATGAGTCTTTACCATTTGTTTATGTGGTTGGATAGTAATATCTCAAAATATTAATTTAGTACAAGACTTATTCTCAATGAAAGTGGCACGCTCATAACGTGTTGATGTTAAAATTATAAAACTTCAACACAAAATAAGAAATAAATAAATAAATAAATAAATTTATCAATAGAGGGAAGAAGAAGAAGATGTCGCATTCTTCATTTTTTACACAACTGGGAGATGGAAAAATGGGTACACTAAATTGTTCAGATCAGAACTGAATTTGAACAAGTTTTTACTATAACTAGTGTTACTCCCGTGCAATGCACGGGTTGTTACTTATACTCAATTTGTATAAATTTAGATGAGTTGAATAAGAATGACGCATTATAATTGTGAAAAACTTCTTTGAAGACAATATTGTCTATGATAACATCAGTTTGGCCAGAAAATGTATCATTACATATCAATATCTTAAGGTTAGCTACGTCTCTAATGCGAGATAGGGCAACATATAGTTGACCATGATATAACACCATTTTCTTCAATAAAAGATCAACACTAATGTCACCCTATGTTCGTTAATTGCAGTAACAACATCTAAAGTTGAAAACAGCCATTTTCGCAAAATACGAAATATCTTTCCAACCTCTTAAACAAAAAGAATATACTCACAAAAACTAAAAATAGTTCTAAAACTATAAATGTTTTTTATTTTTTAATTAACACAATTAAGAACTCCACTATCTAATATATGAACGCGCAGTAATACTGGGGAAAAAAATCAATATCATAAAACGATAAAAAATGGCTCCAAAAATCCAAAAACAAAGTTTTGAAATGTTCTGCAATAGTAAAACTGAATAAACCCTAATTATGAAAAAAAAAAAAGGTTCAAAAACTGATGAAAATTTAGAAGCCTGTTTGAGGCCTTAAACAATGTTTTTTGAGCATTTTAAACCATGCGTCAAGGGGCAACGCCCAATGACTTTTGTTCGTCTCGCTCCGACGTTCGATTTGATATGCGGTGCGTTCCGTGGTTGATCCGGAGTCAAAAGTTATGACCGTTTACGTGCACGCGCTCAAATGACTCCAAAAACTTCAACGCGTTCCGTCCGCGTCAATTAGTAATTTTTCGTTATATACCGATCATAATTCATTTTGTTCACTAAATAAAAAAAATTAAAAAGGATCATATAAAAATAAATCCACATGCAAAGTTGACTAGTTGTGCCAAATTAAAAATAATGACATATTTGAACTTATTTTCCCAACTTTCCTATTTTAGAGGTACATAAGGCCTCATTCTAAAAATGGCAAGACTTTCTTCATTTTATATAGTTATAGATTTCTCATTGAAAAGACCAACATCGGAATCATTGTAAAGCTATAATTTCTGGAAACTTGATTGGGGATGCAAATAATGTGTGTGTTGAGGCTAGAATTAGAAGCTTTATGTTAAAATTATCAAGTTTGACTAGAGTGTATTGCATTTGGCAATATACTCTCAAATGTTGAGACTTGAGAGTTGGGAAAAGAACAAGTAGTTATTAACATGAATAAAAAGGGTGGTAATGAACTTGAGGCTCAGCTAGTTTATACTTGAAATAACCATGTCACGTCGCTACCCAATATCATCGGAAGGAACAATAAAAGTTTATTGTTGTTTAGTTTACTTTTGGAAAAAAGATAATACTGACATAGCGCCCTTATTTTCTAGTATTAATAAACAACGACCATAGAAAAAGTCATGGACAAAGCCACTTACCTACCCGCCTTTAGTTTCTGATATAGTACGTAACGTACTACTATCTATTTATTTTTCAAATATTCAGGCTTGAGCTCCTTCCATCTTTTACTTTATTCAATCATCTTCCATTTCCAGACAATACGAGGTTGGTTAATGTCAAATTTTGATTTGGTTTCACACTTGATACTTGTAAAACAGATGTTTGGTCAGATATCCGTATTATTATTGTCTTTCTGGACTGTCTTACTGTGCATGTGTGTGTTTGTGTTTAATGTGAAGATGGTGGAGGAAAGTACAGTTTGGCAGATTAAAGCAGTTGTTGCCTTAGTATTATGTAGCTTTGCCCTACTTGCTGCTCAACAAATCACCAATCCCAATGAAGGTTTCCCTCTCCTCAGTCACCTTTCTCTTCCACTTTTATGTATGTTTGCGTGTGTGCACCTGATGGTTATGGTTATGGCTGTCTGTATAATGGAAACTACTTTGGGGGTGGCTTAATTTCGTGCAGTGAATACATTGCAAGCTGTGCGTCGCAAGTTAAATGATCCATTAAAGCGTCTGAGAAATTGGAAGAAGAAGACTGATCCATGCAACTCAAACTGGATAGGTCTTATTTGTAACACTTCGACTGATGGATACCTTCATGTTCAAGAACTGTACGCGCGCATTTTACTTTAATAGACTCTTTGTTCTACTTGAATTGCTGTTTGTATATCCTTCCTTTCTTAGCTTCTTTGCACACTTATAACTTGTTTAGGTTAAATTGATTCTTCATAATCTTAATCTCTCTTTTCTTTTTTATTCATCTATTTTTATTCCTAATTTGCAGGCGGATGCTACGAATGAACCTCACGGGAACATTAGCTCCTGAACTCGGGCAACTATCTCATCTACAAATACTGTGAGTATTCATATACAAATATTACAATCATTTCTGAAGCTTTTTTAAGCTTAATAATGTAGATTTGACCATGTTAACATGTCTAATTTCATAGTTTATACTCTATGCTGCAAGGGATTTTATGTGGAACAATATAAGCGGCAGTATACCAAAAGAGATCGGAAGTATCACAACACTACAACTTCTGTGAGTGTGTGTGTGTTTATGTCTAGAAATATAAATTAAAAGAGAGCAGTTTGAAGCTGAAGCTTACAGATGTCTGATCTTTCAGGCTTTTGAGCGGGAATCAATATCAGGTCCCTTACCGGACGAGCTTGGTTTTCTTCCTAACTTGACTAAGTTTCAGTTGGATCTTAACCATATATCAGGCCCCATACCAACATCTTTTTCACAGTTGCCCAAAGTGAAGCATTTGTAAGTTTCTTCTAATAAATGAAATCCTTTTTCTTCGTGAGTGATCTTATTTGAACCTGTTGTACATTTCTGGGGTGTTCATATTGCAGTCATATGAACAACAATTCAATCAGCGGTCAGATTCCACCTGAGCTATATAAAATGCCATCACTTGAACACGTGTAAGACTTCTTATCTTTTCTATTTAGAACATCAATGGTGGCTAACCATGGTACTGTTATACTGTATTCCTGAGTGGTACTCCCTCCGTCCTAGAATGATTGTCTCTTTTGACTATTCAACCAATTTTAGTGATTTATTTCTCTTTCCATAATTGTCCTTGGTGGTGTTCAACAATCACATTACCACCATGGTTCCTCTAACAACAAGAATGACGCAAGTGAAGTGAGGAGTATTATTTGTTGTGGGTAGTTTAGGAAGTTAAGTGATATTTAACGTTCAATTTTAGAAATGAGACTAACTTTGTGGGACAAACAAAAATGGAAAGAGGGACTATATTCTGGGACAGAGGGAGTAGTATATGCATGTATAATTCAGTTACCAGTTTTTTATTGTCAAGTTTTGAGAAAAATATTGTAAATATTTGCAGCCTTCTGGACAACAATAACTTAACAGGATACCTTCCACCAGAGCTTGCACAGATGCCAAGCTTGAAAATTCTGTATGTCTGAGCCCTCTCACCCCCCCCCCCCCCCTTCATTTTTTTAGGTTCTTGAAACAAAATACATCCGTGGGAAAGGAGATGCTCGTTTCTCTTGCTGATAGCACAATTCCTTCTTAAAATGTTAAGAGATACATCTTACAGGTGTATTTGTAACTTACATAATACTGCTAAAAATTGCTGCTTGCTTATTCCATTTCCATTATATTGGAAGATGAGACGTTCATAACACTAATCTATCTCTTTTTCCCTCCTTGAAGTCAACTTGATAACAACAACTTTAGCGGGACTACGATCCCAGGCTCTTTTGGTAACATGTCCAAGCTCTTGAAATTGTGAGTTTCCCCTTTCAAACGAACCTACTCCTTTTGTCCCAAAATGAATGTCCATTTTTAAGCAATTTTTGTCCCAAAATGAATGTCTTTTCTGGAAATAACTTTGTTCCTAATTGTTTCTTTACCAAATGTTTTTCACTAGTCCCTTTATACTTGCAAAACTAAATGTTTGGAAAGAGGATTACATGATTATATATGAATCTTTACCACTAGATTGTATGAAACGTAGAGATTTTCAGATGTCCCTTAAATGAAATTTGGACATTCATTTAGGGACAGAGTGAGTATATATTATTTGAGATCTGCTTTCTTTGTAGCCATAATATTGAGGATGAATCTCTGCTAGCTGTTACAAAACTCTTACATTGATTTCCATAAACCCATATAACATGTAAGTGATGCATACAAAATTTCAAAATTCATTTAAACAGGAGTCTTAGGAACTGCAATTTGCAAGGAAGCGTTCCAGATTTGAGTGGGATACCTGGTCTTCTTTACGTGTAAGTATTGTTTTAGTCTGATAATTCGTTACAACAATTTTTATGTAACTCATGAAATATTTTTCCAATGATTATGTTTTCCTTGTTTCTTTTTGGTGTTCCATTTCAAAGAGACCTTAGCAAAAACAAGCTCACAGGAAACATACCATTGAATAAGCTTTCTGGTAGCATCACAACCATGTATGTTCTAAATCTGAAAATTGCTAAAGACTAGTCCTGTTTTATTATTTAATTCTCTCTATCCAACGCAGACGAGAAAACACACACTATTAGTTCCCAGCTCTCGCTTATATCAATGTATATGCACATTTTTTGCCTTTTTACTTGTTTATATTATTGATGCTGCACTTCGTTGCTTTGGATCTCTCTTGCAGTATTCTGGCAGACAACCAGCTCAATGGTTCTATTCCTTACGTCTCGGGCTTTCCTTTTCTTCAGAATTTGTGAGAATCTCCAAGTTTCTCATTTCTGATTATCTTTTTAATATTAATTTTTATATTTGTTTGCAACGCTTGGTAAGTAATGTGGAGATCTATTTGCAGGTCACTAAGCAACAATTTACTAAGTGGCTCAGTTCCTACTACAATTTGGGCGAATATGACCTTCAGTTCCGATGGGAAACTCTTAGTGTAAGAGAACATATCGTTATCTGTTAAATTTAATTTGGAAAAGTTGTTTTGTTCTCACGAGCCGTGCCATCTCTAGCATAACATGTTGGTATTGATTTACTTACTGCAGCGATTTCCAACATAATTTACTTTCAGACGTTTCGGGCACTCTCAATCCTCCTTCAAACGTGAGCGTATTGTAAGATTCTGCTTCAGTACATGATACATACACACACACATGCTGCATTTAGCTTGATTAATATCTAAAATTTGTGCAGGCTTCAGGGGAATCCCGTTTGTGTAAGTGCGAACAGTCGCAATATCGTACAGTTCTGCGGACCCACAAATGGAGGAAACACGGTACCAGCTGTAGACAATAACAACTCGCCGGATACTAATTGTCCACCTTATTCCTGTCCATCCGATGGTTATGAGTATGCTCCGGCATCTCCTGATTGCTTCTGTGCTGCACCTTTCGGAGTTGGGATTCGCTTAAGAAGTCCTAGCATATCAGATTTCCTCCCGTATAAAGGCACATTCGAAAAGTACCTGATGACGCATTTTAACATGCAAAATCATCAAATATACGTCAATTCTTTCATTTGGGAAAAAGGTCCGAGGCTGAAGATGTTGGTGAAATTCTTCCCTCAGCTTAGTAACGTTACTCAAAAGTTTAGTGTAGATGAGATTCAATGGATAATTGGAAATTTCTCTACTTTTGCAATTCCTGGGAGTGGCACCTTTGGGCCTTACGACTTGCTTAATTTCACTGGCGGCATTTACACAAGCGGTAAGTTTGATTCTATGTACTTTATCAGACGCGTAATTTGAACATTGAACTTCTGTTGACAAATTGTTAGTACTACTACAGACGTCATTCCTACTCCTGGAGGCCAAAGCAACAAAGGCGTTTTGGCTGGAATTGTTTTAGGGGCTATTTCCTGCACAATTGCAGTAATATTAGCCATCGTGTTTGTGGTTTTGAAAGTACTTCCCAGATTCCAGCAGCGTGTAGTTTTGAATGATAAAACAGGTAAGTGAATTTGTTGCTAATGATTTCCTGCGACATCCAAATGTTCCTCACAAAAATGAAAGTACATTGTCCATCCCTAAACAGATACGAGTTGTTCTTGTGTATATGCGTTGGGGGGGGGGGGGAGGAATTGAACCAGTGACCTCATGCTGTCTGATTCCGTGAGTTTGCCGTAGTGGCCATCCCTTAATTAGGGTTGAGTATAAATTACTGTAGTCTAGAGAAAGATCTATCGAGAACATGTTGGTGAGTTGATACTAACAAACTTGTACTATTGTCTCTTTGTTTTTTGCAGTTCCATTCTCAACTATAAAAATAGGAGTTAAAAAGTTCAGCTTTGAAGAACTTAATACGACCACAAAAAGTTTTAGCAGCAGTGCTCAAATTGGTCAAGGTGGGTATGGTAAGGTCTACAAAGGGGTTTTGGGCGATGGAACCGTTGTGGCAATAAAGAGAGCCCTACAAGCTTCTTTGCAGGGAGAGGAAGAGTTCCACACCGAGATTGAATTTCTGTCACGTGTTCATCATTGCAATCTGGTTTCATTGATTGGGTATTGTGATGAAGAGCAAGAACAGATGTTGGTCTATGAGTTCATGCCAAACGGTTCACTATGTGATCTCCTTTCAGGTATATACTGCTCCCTCCATCCCTAAAAATGAATGTGCAAAGACATTCTGAAAATGTGTACTTTTCAACACATTGAAAACGGACGTTAATTTAGGGACAGTGGGAGTATGTGTTAGAATATGAACCTTTGGTTTTGGTTGCTACTAACATCTTTGCTTCTTCTGTTGTGTTGGGGGATGGGACATACAGCTAAAAATAGAGGGAGTTTGAGTTTTGGAACTCGACTGGATATTGCCTTAGGAGCGTCCAAGGGGATTCTATACCTGCATACGGAAGCTGACCCTCCGATTATACACCGTGATATTAAGTCAAATAACATACTATTGGATTCCAAGTTTAATGCAAAAGTATCGGATTTTGGTATCTCCAAGCTTGTACCAGTGCCGAATGGCAAAGGCTTTGCAGCTGAACGTATATCCTCAGTCATTAAAGGCACACCAGTAAGTCAATCAATCTTTAATTTGAAACTAAAAAGAAAGGAACCTTGTGCTACAAGAGACTTTTAAGTCACGTGGCAACAACCCCAACCGTTACAACAAGGCTCCCCTTATGGGTTTTCATGAACAGAACACATATTAATCTTACACTTGGAAATAAAATAAAATAGATCTAGCCTCAATTAGTTAAATTTTTATATATAATCATAACTGAGGTGATTTGTTCGAGGGGTGTAGGGATACATAGATCCGGAATACTTCATGACTCGCCAGTTAACAGAGAAGATTGATGTGTACAGCCTTGGAATCGTACTTCTGGAACTCCTGACTGGAATGGAGCCTATTTCCCATGGTAGAAACATTGTTGAAGAGGTACCTCGTCAAACACAATTGTTTATTCGTGGACCATAATGTTAGTACCACCATAAATAATACTACATATGATTTTGTACGTGGCAGGTAACTAGGGCATGTCAATGGGGAAAGATGTCTTCAGTGATAGACCCACGCATGGGATTGTACCCTTTTGAGTGCGTGAAGAGGTTGATGAGGCTGGCACTCAAGTGTGCTGAGAAGAGGAAGAAGATGAGACCGACCATGTTGGAGGTGGTTAGGGAGCTAGAGAAGATAGGTAGTATGATGATGCCTGAGAAAACAGGGGTGTCGTCTACTTCAGGAATGTCAGAGATAGAAGTAGCTCCACTAATTTCAGTTAACTCGAGAAAACGGATGTCAGACATGTCAGTTGATGATGCCCGTGGAAGTGGAAGTAACCTTGTCAGTGGTGTTATACCTACAATCAATCCTCATTAACCTCCGTCACTTTCGTCTTTCTTGTGGCTTGAGTGTTGGAAATTTCTGTAGCATATTCTCTCAAACAATGTGATGTATGTATATACACAAATAGAATAATACTCCCTCCGTCCCAATTTAAAGTTCTTAGTTTGACTTTGCACGGAGATTAAGAAAAAGTAAATTTTGTGAGTATGAAAAGTAAAGTGGGAGAGAGAAAGTAGGTAGGGAGTTTTTGTTGTGAGAATGACAAGTGGGTCCCACTTTCCATTTTAGGTAATAAAGCAAAGTAAGAACTTTAAATTGGTACAGACTAAAAAGGAAATTAAGAACCTTAAAGCGGGACATAGGGAGTAGTCAAGATTTGATTTTATTGGTGAGCGAAAAGGGATTTGGACACAGCTGGCTTGTTTTTGTTTACTAAGGAAATGAGGATTACCCAATTTCTAGATTATGAGATGAAATCATCGGTACCATAATTTGTGTACCACTGTGTACCATAAGTGATCTAATGGCTATAAATAAGTAAGATTGAAATAATTTTAATATCACAAGTAATGCATAGCCGTCAGATCACTTGTAGTACACAAACTGTGTTACTCATCTTCAAGATTATGCCTCAAATTTGGTTTTTGATTAGTCAATCCACGAGTTTTGATATGTTGACATGCGCGCACATCATCCAAATTAAGGAGCACAAAATATGTTCGTATTGTTGAGTAGGTACAACAAACAGCGACAGGAAGTAAACAAAGTCTACTACGTGTTCTAGCTAAAGGATACCACTAACTCCATCTCAAATAAATGGACAAAAAAACAAATTTAAATATTTATTAAAATTGATTAATAATTTTTTTTTTTATTCATTGGATTTGTCCGTAATCAGTATTCTTAATATAATCAGAAGTAACATTAGCGTGACTTGACATCCCTTCTACCGGTCTACCTTTCCCATCCACATCCTTTCTTTTCTAATTGCTAATCCCAAATATCGTAAGAATAAAATTAAAATCACAACATTTTGGTCATAATATTTTAAACTTTTTGAAGCATGTCGTAAATATTGTAGGGAGCCCATTTTAGTACTAGTATTTAATGTATTTTCTCACAATGAAATGGATATCAATGTTTTAAGTATATAAAGATTGTTCGTCAACCCGAATTCTGCATATACAGTGCTCAACACAACATATTATCCAAGCAAAGATTTTTTGCATGACGGATTGAGACAGTATACAAGTTTATTTGGAGATGAATCCGAATGTCTCAAGATTTAAATCGTAAATATCGTTGTTGTAGTAGGTTAAGAGGTGGAACTGCCATTAAATTTAGGCTGAACCTCCGACTTTTGTGGAGTGTCATCTCATTTTTAATTGTAAATGAATTTATCATTTACTTAAAAAAAAAAAGGAAAAAAAGAAAGAAAGTGATATTTTATGAATGAGGGAGAAGTTAATTAGAGTCGAAAGTGAATTTCTTTAACCCTTCATTTAAATATTGGTGGCGGTAGCCTCACCAGTTCTCAATTTCCTAACCTGCCGCTTTCAACTTTTCAAAAAACAAACAAACTGCCGCTTTCAATAATAATAATAATAATAAGGGAGAGGCTATTGCCACTACAATATTTACTTATCCACTACATGCATTAAATTTTTAATGAATTAATCAACATCTTGACACAATTACCCTTAACTTCAACTTACTTTAAATTCAAAAGAACTTTCCAAATTTATCACTTATTTTGTAATTTTGAAGTATTTAATTTTCATTTTTATGAAATTCTGAATTCAAGTAAGAATTATAATGAATAATAAATAAAATGCAAAAAAAAAAGAGTGTAAAAATATTAGCTGTTAAAAAAAATGCTGGAGGTTACTTTTTTTTTTCCTTTCTATTTTTCTTGTTATTCTAACACACCTGGGATGCTTGGCGTATATGACCAAATAACAATTATTAATTGCAATCATAAAAAGTAGATGATAGAGTCTTGAATAGATTTTTTTATTGAATATTACAAAATCAATTTTATGTTTAAGTCACATATTTGCAAAGAAACTGGATAACACAACTTAATTCGATTCAACTTATTTTTCTCGTTGAAAGACACTTAATAAACAATTGTACTCCATCTATCCCAGAATGAATATCTATTTTTTAAAGGATATTTTATTTATTAGATTAAATTGAATATTGAAAATGTATAAATATCCTTGCTTACATATTTAAAATTTAGCTATTCAAGTATATAATAAACCATTAAAATTGGTATAAACAAAAATAGGGATAAACGTTTTTAAACAATTAAGCATTTTTTTAGTATATGTAGTATGTGTTTTTTTTAATAAAATAAACATACTTATAGTTTGAGATGGACGAATTAAGTCTCAAATAAAATTGACATACTTTATTTTATTTTATTTTTATTTTTTTTTTGATTTGTCGTTTGCTCAAAAAAAAAATAAAAAAAAATAAAGTGGTTGACATGTGAGGGTAAGAAAAAAATTACAGCAAAGAGAGAAAGATGGAATTAAGTTGTGATTGCAAATAGTTGTTATTTTTAAATATTCCGTGTGTGCTTTATTGGAATTTTTTTTTTTAAAAAAAAAACTCATGTATTATTTTCTTTTAGCAACTAATATTCATTTTATATTTTTGTGCATTTTTCCTCAATAATGATAAATCTTAATATCAGCATTCTATAAAAATATGTTAGGAAATTATGGAAAGTTCTTTTCATTTAAAGTAAGGTGAATTAAGGGTAATTGTGTCAAAATGTTAATTAATTAATTAAAACTTTAATGAATGTAGTGGATTAGCAAATAGTGTAGTGGCAATAGCCCTTGCCTAATAATAAAATCCTAACTTTTTTTTAAAAAAAAAAAATCAAATTTAATTCATAGTTGAACTCAATACATAATCATCAGCAGAAGCGCTAGGAGACAAATCCTAGGGAGAGAAAAACTTCTCTCTAGCTTATGGAGGGAGGGGGGATCGAACTCATGACCTCCAGGTTGGAAGCCATGAGCTCTGGCCACCAAAAACCAATTTTGTTTCCTCTCCCTCTCTCTCTCTCTCTCTCGAAATATACTCTCTCCGTCTCAAAATAGATGTCGTTTTGAGAGTTAAATTTTGTCTCAAAATATTAGTCGTTTCACTATTTTCAAAGTTTTTTTATTGCTTTATACCAATTATACCCTTAATAATGATAGTAAACTATTTCTTATCTAATCATTTAATTATTTAGGTAGTTGAATTATTTTAGGAGTATTTGAAACTTCTTTCTATGTATTAATGTCATTTTTTAATATGTGTGACATTTATTTTGAGATGGATGGAGTAAACAAACAAACAAACATTACGACAATGGCGTCTAACAAACATGTATGTTTTGTATCAGTCTTTCAATTAACAATTATTCCTGTGAGTTGGATTGTCATCTTTTCCCTTTGACATTCATAATCACACCCCCCACCCATTTTGATTCCGTTTCCATTTCACTTTGATTTTTTCCCCAACTTCCCTTCTCTCTCTCTCTCTCTCTCTCTCTCTCTCTCTCCCTCCCTTGTTTGGTAAGTTTACTGTTTCATCTTTTTTTACTCGTCATTTTTCCATGATGATGTAGGAGTACTTGTTTTGAAATTAGTCCCCAGTCCACTCACTCCAAACTCAATTTCTAAAGCCCTAATCCTCATGTCGACTCTTTGCCGGATTGCTTTTGCCCTCTCTCTCCTCACCCTCGCCGCTTCCCAAATTACTCATCCAGCTGAAGGTATACTCTGTTTTATCTCACCTTGCTTTCTTTTTCAATTACAATAATTCCCACCACTTCTGAATTATAAGATTGTGTTCTTTTTATGAATCACATAAGCCTCAAAGTTTCTTGCCCACCTGTGCTCTGTTACCAACAGAGACAAGAAAGTGAGGTGCCAAGGTTGAGCCTTTTTATGTCACATCATTAAGGGTGGTTTTGGAAATAAGGAGGATTTTTTTTTTAAATAAAATAAAATAAAATTATATTTATTTATTTAATCAACCAGTTCTAGTTGGGAGCGAAATTTTGGCTCAGGAACATAAGGGACAAGAACCAAATTGGTACTTTGTTCCTTTGTGTTATATGTGTACATCAAGTAGTGACCAATTTACATATACTCCTAATGTTAGATGGATTGTACATTGCATCTTTGTAGTATATACCCCTTACTCTCGTTTAAAAGTTCCCTTTATGTCCCTTTCAGTCTCTGCATTGCGAGCTATCAAGAGCAATTTAGTTGATCATATGAAACATCTCAGGAATTGGAATAAGGGGGATCCCTGTACCTCAAACTGGACTGGCGTTTTATGCTTTAATGCAAGTGGTGATGATGGATACCTGCATGTCCAAGTGGTGTACGTTTATTTCCTTGGTTATGATTATTACCTTACTTACCTTTCCGTCGATAACATCTACTCCCTCCGTCCCAAAATGAATGTTCATTTTTGTTATTCATCAAGAATGAAAATTGGCTTTCATTTTGAGACGGAGGTAGTACTTGTTATTCCTGGTCATTATTATGAAAAGTACTCCTATCATATTACTTCTCAATAGTATAACCTTCAGAATAAAAGCTTTATCTTGCCAAAGCTGAATGTCTAGCAGTTTTCTCAAATGACATGATGCTGTTGTCATTTCTGCTCTCTCTCTCTCTCTCTCTTTTTTCTTTTTTTTTTCAGCCAGTTACTGAATAAGAATTTGTCTGGAAGCTTAGCACCAGAGCTTGGTCAGTTATCTTACCTTACAATATTGTGAGTAATAACGGAACTTAATGTTTTATTAAATGTGTCAAAGTAAAAAATTGCATTCTCTTAATGTTGATTCATCTACCTGATTTCATGATGCTAATCCATCTTCATCTCTGTTTTTGAAAGAGATTTCATGTGGA
The DNA here is from genome assembly GCA_026119855.1 of Campanula takesimana. NCBI lineage: Eukaryota > Viridiplantae > Streptophyta > Magnoliopsida > Asterales > Campanulaceae > Campanula > Campanula takesimana. Next base: position 580,470 of record JAOWBW010000996.1, read on the forward strand.
ACGAATTAAGTGGCAGTATACCAACGGAGATCGGCAATATCGCATCCCTAAAACTCTTGTAAGTATACTCGCCTCCACATATTCCCTTCATCTTCGTTTTGTGGAAGTTGTCTTAGCTACGACCAGAGATGTATATGTAGTGGAATGGTTTGTGTATGCACCAAAAGTGCAGTTCTTTGCGCAGTAGGTTGAAGTTTTCCACTTGAACCAGGGTCTCAAAAAATTGTATCTGACTAGTCTATTTTTAAGTGTCTCAATCGTTATTTATAGCTGCATCTTAAGTGATTTGGAAACGTAATGAAAACCTTTCAGGGATTGACAAACAAACTCGGCAGTGCATGATTCCAGTCTCAAACCATTCTTGTGCTATAGGTCTATGTTCTCTGTTTATTTGACCTCTGTCTGTTGGTGTCAACAGGCTCTTGAATGGAAATAGATTATCAGGTGGATTACCTGATGAGATTGGGTATCTTCCAAATTTAACTAGACTACAAGTAGACGAGAACCAGTTATCAGGAACAATACCCGAATCATTGTCAAATTTGAATAGTGTTAGACATCTGTGAGTAGATCTTCATCCTAAACTCTGTCTATAATTTGCATAGTTCTTTATATTTTCTACCCTTTTATTGATCTCTTTGTTTGCTGCTGTAGCCACTTGAACAATAACTCATTCAGCGGTCAAATTCCTCCCGATCTTTCCAACGCAGCCACTTTGCTTCACTTGTGAGTCAGTAGCAGCTCTCTCTCTCTCGCTCCCCCTCCCCCCTTTGAAGCTTGTTATAGACTTATTGTCTTACAATCAAATTTGTAACATAACATTTGTTATTTTGTTAATGCTGATTCTACAGGCTTCTGGATAACAATAATCTATCAGGGTATATTCCATCAGAATTTTCAACCCTCCCTAACCTGCGCATACTGTAAGTTATTGCATGCAAAATTATGTTTTCCCTTTTGAATAAGCTTGTTTAAGTTGTCTGGTTGTATTTCTTGTTGCATGATATCAAAACTCAGAAAGGTTCGCATTTTAGTTGATGATGAACGTATCTTACTACTTGAATGGACAAGATATGTAGACTACTCTCTTTAACTAGGAGATGAACTCCTGATATATTCTGGTTGACTCAGCCACCTATTTAAAGGGAATACACTGATAATCAGAGGAGCATTGTAAATATTAAATTTTCATACCGTCAAACTGAGTGGGATTAAATGTGAATCTCAATGGTCTCATCTTCTCTCGCTCCTCACGATTGTAAATTTCTATTATCACATTATGTAATCTTTTGATGGAATCCTTAATGAACCAACCTCTTGCATTTCAGAGGCCCTAACAAGTTTCTGAGTGCTCTCGTCTTACAATGATTACTGTGATGTGATTGCTGGTGTTTTTTATTCAGCAATCAATGTCATATCAAATGCTATAAAGGGCCTCTTTTTTTTTTCTTTTTTTTTTTTTTTTTTTTTTTTCCATTTTGCAGTCAACTTGATAACAACAATTTCAGTGGGGCTGAAATTCCTGCTGCTTATGGAAACCTTTCAAGACTAGTGAAATTGTAAGTGCTCTATAAGACTTCTTTGTCTTCTTCATATTGCTGTCCAATAACTATGTGAAGCTCTCTCTCTATATATATATACATATCATAAATCATACATGTGACACAACAGAAATTTTCTTTATTTCATCATTTTTGGAGCAGCTATGCTAATATGTTTCTATGTGATTCCAGAAGTCTTAGAAATTGCAGCCTGCAAGGAGAAGTACCTAATCTTAGCAGGATACCGACCCTTAGCTACTTGTATGTTTCTTGTTGAGTCTAATACCTTATTTTCATATTTTCAATTGGATATGGTGTGGGACTTTTTGCTTGTATATTCGTGTGGCTGATGCTTGTTAACTCCAATTATCCTGGTTACTATTTTCAGAGATCTCAGCCAGAATCAGCTAACTGGATCCATCCCATCAGACAAAGTTTCAGACAGTATGACAACTATGTATGTATATATCATATAAATTTGTTTACTAATGAGGAATAGATCATGCCATGAACAAAGATTTACCATTAGTCTTGCTGATTCGCTTGTAGACAAAATAAAATGCTTTTCGGAACTGAAACTTACTTTGAACTATTTAGAGTGTTGCTAGTCATTAATGTTGTCTTTTGCATTTCATACTTGTCCATATTAACCGGCATGATATTCATTATTGTTAACTTCTTGGGCAGTGATTTGTCGGATAACCGTCTAAATGGATCCATTCCAGAGAGTTTCTCAGATCTTCCTCTTCTCCAGAGACTGTGAGGATTTTCCTTTCCCCAACTCATGTTCCCATAACACCACAGTCATAGTTGCATGACATTAAATTCAATCTTTATAATAATATGATTCCCTCGATGGGTGGGTGTGAACTGGATCCTTATTGCAGGTCACTAGAGAATAATATGTTCACAGGTTCTGTGGGTGCTAACCTGTGGCAGAACAAGTCTTTCAGTTCAACTGCAAGGCTTTTGCTGTAAGGATTGAGAGTAGTAAAGTTTATTATTAGTATATTATCTGAAATATCAATTTCTGAAATAACTGTGTTGATGATATGTTCAATGGTTTCATAATGCAGTGATCTTCGGAACAACTTACTTAACATTTCCGAAGACCTAAATCCTCCAGAAAATGTCACGTTAAGGTATGATTTCCTCCTTTTTCTTGTTCTCTTTCTCTGTCTTTCTTCACAAAACCCAATGATAGTGAATAAGACTGCTTTGGGGTTTACTTCCCCTTTACCTGAACGCCTTTCCATCTGATATGACCTTTGAGAACCTGCATGATGTCTAGAAAGGCATGTACTTTGACCTCTGGGCGTCCAGGCATTGGTTAAAAGATGTCATACATATTTATCATAGAAAAACAAGTTCTCTACTTAGGCTAGCCCTTTCCTTCCCAGATCAGTTTAATCGGGATTCCTTTATTAATGATGTTGTTAGTTGAATGCTCATTCTGTTTGTTTATTCCTAGTATATCAGTCTCACTAGAGAAACTAAAAGTGAGTTATACTATGTTCCGTCGATGAATAGTATTACTAGTACTCCCTCCCTCCAGGAGTAAGAGTCCTACCTCCCATTTGCACGGAGATTAAGAAATGGTGAAAGTAAAGTGTTGTGAGTGTAAAAGTAAAGTAGGAGAGAGAATGAGTGGGAGGAAATAGTAAATTGATTGGTGTTGTGAGTATAAAAGTAAAGTAGGAGAGAGAATGAGTGGGATGAATAGTAAAGATTCTTTGCCATTTTAGGAAAGAGACTCTTACTCTGGGACGTACCGAAATAGAAAGTAGGACTCTTACTCTGAGACGGAGGGAGTATAATATATTGTGTTCTACTTAGCTTTTCCGAATCTTTTCAGTTTACCAGTAAATTCTTCATTGAATCATGCAAAGAGAGAGAGAGAGAGTGAGAGAGATTTAACACTGGCCTTACACCTCCATATACATTCAGTTCACTCTGGGCATGTGTGCTGGATATGATTCTGATAGTGCACATTATAAGTAATAGCAGTACCCGCAGGTGAACGAGATAAGAATATATTTGAAAATATGGACATCCGCTTTGGTCTGGTAGTGTAAGAGAGAGAAAATTGAATTAATCCTTTCTTTTTTTTTTCAAATTTAATTCATAGTTGAACTCAATACATAATCATCAGCAGAAGCGCCTAGGAAGACATTGACTGCTTACATAACGTTTTGGGAGAAAACTCATTGCAGTAGCACAACAGTTTATATGCAAGAAGGTGACCAAGAAGATTTGTCAAAGTAGATGGAAAACCACTTTTTTACGACTGTCTTCACATATCCAAGAGTCTGAATCAAGGTTTTACCATTTAAGAAAAGTGCTCACCTGGAATCTGATAGCAAATTTATTTTTATATACGATGACACACAATCAGGCTCATCATTTATGATTCTACCTGATGCACCCTAAGATGTTTTTGTTGTTTCCATGATTTTTACGTTTCATAGTGCTCATCAATAGTCATTATTTTCAGGCTACGAGGCAATCCTATCTGCAGCAATACAAATGTTCGGAATATAAACCCCTTCTGCGGATCTGAAGCTATAGAGGACGATACATATAGTAAAATTAAGAACTCAACTATAATATGCCCTATACAAGCATGCCCCGTGGATAATAACTATGAATATGTCCCTTCATCCCCTGTCCCATGCTTTTGTGCATCACCTCTTCGAGTTGGATATCGATTGAAGAGTCCCAGTTTCTCCTATTTCCCTCCATATATGTTCCCATTCGAGGAATACGTGACTAGCTCTCTTAATTTGGATCTCTATCAACTCTCTATAGACTCTCTTGTATGGGAAGAAGGCCCTCGTCTGAGAATGTATCTGAAGCTGTTTCCCAAGGCTGGTGGTAATCGCTCACGTACGTTTAATGTAAGCGAGATTCTGCGCATTAGAGGGATATTTACGTCTTGGATTTTTCCTGGTAGTGACTTCTTTGGACCATATGAGCTTCTCAATTTTACTCTACTTGGACCTTATTCATATGGTAATCATCATTTGACTTTTCCTTTTAGTTCTATGTGTTTTTCACTTTCTGAGATTTTTTTTTCCCGATATCAATCAATATGAGCGAATATTATGCATCACCTTTTTGATATATGGTCTAAAAGCACTGGATAAATGGAGAAATTACCACTGTAATCAACTAAGAAAACTTAGTTCTATATAGTTTCTTATTTATGTTGAGCCATGATGTTGCACTTATTGGGTAAAAATTAGTAGAAATAGCAAGTTTTATTTGGCCAAGTTGCTCAAAGAATCTGTCTGCTTTGAAGCTTGACATGTACTTTGGTCGTACAAGGTATATGCAAACGGCTATCATGTGCAGCTGGAACGTATGATATGCCTTTTCTTGCTAAGTATTGACCAATTTACTGGCATTTTTTTCTTGACATATTAAGGTTATTCATTTATGGGTGAATTTCATCCCGTATATGACCTTTAACCTTGCATTATTGTTATGTTGCTGCAGTGAACCTTGAGACCCCTGGGAAAGGAATAAGCAAGAGAATGTTAATAGCTATTGTTTTAGTTGCGGTTGTTTGTGCTGTGATAATCTCTGCAGTAGTGACAATTTTTATCACTAGAAGACACGCTAGATATTTGCATAAACTATCACGAAAACGTACGTGTAAGTTTCTTATATTAATCAATGAGAAGTTGACTCCCCAAATATTTCTTTGCCTATAATCAGAGATAACTCGAGCTATATTCATATTTGTGCAGCCTCAAAGGTTTCCATAAAAATTGATGGTGTTAAAAGCTTCTCATTTGAAGAAATGGCAATGGCAACTCACAATTTCAGTAGTTCTTCTTTAGTCGGCCAAGGAGGTTATGGGAACGTTTACAGAGGAACTTTATTTGACAACACGTTAGTAGCGATAAAGCGTGCAAAAGAAGGATCTTTGCAGGGTGAGAAGGAATTTTTGACTGAAATAGAAATGCTGTCAAGATTACATCACCGGAACCTCGTTTCACTTATTGGGTACTGTGAAGAAGAAGGGGAACAGGTACTTATGATTGAGAGGCACAAGTTCTTGAAAGTCATTTCCTTGCGTTTAATCTCTGTTCTATTTGCTTTTGATCTATCATAATGGAACCAAAATAAATTATAAGCACAACCATTTAGATGATGTTATAAATATTTGCCAAAAGTTTTAGTGCAGTAAAGATATCCTGGTATACCTGGAAAGTGGAACAGATTGTCCTCGTGTTCTTTTTCCTTTTTCTTTTCCATTTTATTATGTGGTTGTAGGAAGTGAATGATTACTTATAGAAAGTTTTATATACGATGGAAATTTAAGGATATTATGTGCACATATGCAGATGCTGGTTTATGAATTCATGCCTAATGGGACACTGCGAGATTGGCTCTCAGGTAAGCGTTTTTATCAGTGATCATTTTTCCTTGACTTGTCAGTTCGATCAACCTATTGTTTTCATCTCATGGTGTGGATTTTTGGTTTTTTCTGCAGCTAAATCTGTAGAAACTCTCAACTTTGGAATGAGATTACAGATTGCACTTGATTCAGCTAAAGGCATACTTTATCTCCATACAGAAGCGAGCCCTCCTATATTCCACCGAGATATAAAAGCCAGTAACATTCTTCTGGACTCCAAACTTACTGCTAAAGTTGCTGATTTTGGACTCTCACGACTTGCACCAGTGCTGGAAGACGATGGGACTATAGCAGATCATGTATCAACAATTGTTAAAGGAACACCTGTAAGTTTTATGCTGCCAAATCTATCTTTGGATATTGAAGTAAACTGCAGACTTTGAATTAAATGGAACAAATCTATACCTCAGAAACACCTCACTTAAAATTTTCTGTCCTACTTGTTCTATGTTAGACTACCATTATGCATGCACAAGATATGAAGGCTTTGAACTTAATATCATTGTGCTGAACCTTCATTACCAAACATTATGAGAGTCAAATTTTATGCTGGCTAGCAGATATTTAATGTTCATTACGTTAGAAACACTCGTGTAGGAGTTTGTTACTCCTACACGAGTGCTTCTATCGTAATGATTCATTGAGTTACAAACTCCGAGACGAGTGTTTCAATAACTCAGATTACATGCTGGTTAGCAGATATATTAACTTTTGTGTTCCTCAAACAGATATATCTATTTGAGGCACTCAGAATGAATCATTTCGAGGTCTCTGGATTGGAATGTAGAATAAGTCATTAGACTCGGGTTGTGTTTGGTAGCATTAAGAACTTGATGTTTAATGCATTGTAAGGTAGTTTGGAGGTAAAGTGCGTTTGATAACATTGGGCGCTAGACGTTGAATGTTGAGTGGCGCTCTTCATGATTGATAATCAATCATTACTCGATACAGATAGTATTGATAGTATCTTTTATGCTTGAGTTTCTGCCCGAGTATCTTGTAGCTCATTTCTAAATTTATCAATGTAATGCTTTGATTTCTCACTTTTTTGATGCCGGCATGGACAAACCGTGCCTCAAATTTAAACTTAAAATTTGAATTTAATAATTGCAATCAGCCTCTAACCAGAACATGGTGTATGGTTGTATTCTCTAATCTTTTTTTTTTTTTTTTTTTTTTGGAAAAATGGTGAAGTCAGAATAAAAAATAAATGGGGGAAAAGAACTCTTCCACAAAGCAAAGATAAAGCTAAGGCAGCTAACTGCAACGTCTGTCTTGAAATTTTTTAATTGCAGAAATCATAGAGACTTAACTTTTAATTGGCTAATTCTCTTTTATTTTCTTTCTTTCAGACCTGAACTTTTTCACGTTTTCCCGATATAATTTATATTAATTTACTTTTTGATGAGACGTTAGCTAATGATTATACATGCAGGGCTATGTCGATCCTGAATACTTCCTGACCCGTAAGTTGACGGACAAAAGTGATGTCTATAGCCTTGGAGTCGTCTTTCTAGAGATCTTGACTGGCCTAAAACCAATATCACATGGCAAAAATATTGTTCGCGAGGTATATTTTTTATTCCATCGCTATCTAATTTTTACTCCATGTTCTATACAACCAAGGATATGTAACATCACTGTAGGGCCATATCAGACTTGTCTATGGGATTAAACCACCTCAGGCCCGTGGACCCCCCCCTCCCCCCAATCCTATTATGCTCACCGTCTGCAAAATATTTTTCTTGATTTGTATATAACGATGAGCAGTGAGGGTCGCACCATGGCAGCATTGTACAAGTGCGGCAATCCTTTTATCATATCTATATTGTTGCCTTTCAAGGTTTCATTATCTTATAACTACAAGAATTTTGCCTTGACGCGACATTATTTACACCAAAATGAATTAGAAAATAAAACCATTTGGCTCGCTCTGTAGAAAGCAAAGTCCACCAGTCAGTCATACTTAAGTATCTAACGAATAAGAGCATAATGGTCAACACATGTATGGTTGCAGGTAAATTCAGCTCATCAGTCAGGTACTATGTTCTCCATCATTGACAGCAAAATGGGGTCTTACCCGTCTGAATGCGTTGAAAGATTCATAGCTCTGGCAATCAGATGCTGCCATGAGAAGCCAGAAGGAAGACCATCCATGTTAGACATAGTCAGGGAACTCGAAAACATTCTTCGGACTATGCCAGATACAGGAACCGACTCGGTAGGATCCAGATCCAGATATTCTGGTGAATCATCATCACTGTCATCGTCATTGCACTATTCAAGTAGGGACCCCTATGTTTTGTCAAACGTGTTGGCTACTGAGCTTGTCAGCGGGGTTGTTCCCACCATCACTCCCGATGATGCATGTGGTTTCTGATGATCCGAGTTGCATTTCTGACTGAATTGTATCTCAAAAAGAAAGGGAATTGGTATATAGTACAGTTTGAAAGGGGTATATATTGTACATTTTCCCATAGTTATAGGGGCTACATTACATGTGGGGCTTGAAGATTTTCCACTGTACAGAGGCGGCAACATAGCAAACAATTTTTGTCTCTTGGTCCAAATTATTATTTGATGGGGACACCATTTTTTTTAGTTTCAAATATGTAAGCATTTCGAACACACTCTTTGTCCAGATTCTACATATAAGTCAAAGATTGAACACAAAGTTGGTTGGTTTTGCTCTGTACTTAATTAATACAACTTGTCTATGTTTCTATCTAAATAATTTTTGTTTTTGTTACATGAGTTCCTCGTATGCAGGTTTCTGTTTAGTACTCCCTCTGTCCCTAAATGACCCTAAATGAGTATCTTTTTTTAACATAACTTTATCCTTAAATGTTTTTTTTCGAATTTTTTTTCACCGGTCTCTTTATACGTGCAAAACTAAATGTTTAGAAAGGAGATTACAAGATTATGTATGAATCTTTGCCACCAAATTGTACAAAGAGTTGAGATTTTCAGATGTCCCTTAAAATGAAATTTGGACACTCATTTAGGAACAGAGGTAGTAGTAGTAATATCCATTAACACCCCAAAAAACAAGTGCTGACTCAAAAAATAAAAATAATAGAATAATTGAGGGGAAAGGTAGAAGCAATCAAAAAAAATAAAAAAAATGCAATAGCTAGCGATTCAAACTGCTCTGCCAAAAACCAAGACCTGCTTCTGTTAGCAAAGTGACTGAAACAATGTAGCAGAAATTACAACTGAGAAAAAGCAACAGCATTATCATTTACACAAGCGAAGATCTAAAAAGAAAGGACAAATTCACTTGGACGCGGTCTCGTTGCTTCCCAAGTCTTCAGTTTCATCTACCAACTTCACCTTCTCCGTATCTGATACCTCTTCAGCAGCAGTAACAGTAACAGCCTTTGCCTTGCTCTGTGATCCCGTAAGCCTTGCCAAGATCACAAACGACATTCCTCCTAGCACATTGTTCATGCATCTCAATACTACAACCGAGCTCTTGAAGGCAACAGGGGGTAGGCCCTTTGCTAGCAAATACTCGACCCCATTCAAGGTTTGGTACCTAAAGTTGCTGCTTATACCCATATGAAGAGCCCACGTAAGAGCATTCAGGATGGTTGGAGGGGGCTTGTTAGGGGACTCAAAAGTGGGGTCCATCTTCTTTCTCATCTTGATCAACCCATTAGAGAGAGCAGTTCCGACTAAGCCAGCAGCAAATCCAACTGCAGCAAAGACTGTTCCTTTGTACACGAACGTACCAAATCGGTGGAGAACTCCGTAGGGCCCAGGCTCAAACATGTGGCTCGCTGGACAATTAGCAAAAATAGAAGGCAGGCAGGCGGCAGTACCGGTAGACATGGTGGGTGCCAAAAGATACATGAGGGTGAAGTTCAAAATTGAACCCACTACTAGAGTGGAGAAAACAAAATCAAGCTCGTTGAGACCAAAATTAGGGCGAGAAGCCATGTCACCAAGAACACAAGAGCTAAGGCCGACAACTTCCTCCATCAAGACCTTGAAAGGGAATTGGGGATCAGCAGCAACCCTGGATCTCCATCCAGCAAGAAAAGCTCCAATTGGTCCAAAACTATCGAACGATGAGGAACCGTCAAAACCACCACCACCGCCTCCGCCGCCGCCAGCAGCGCCACCTCCAATGCCGCTAGTGCCATTGCCACCGGCACAGAGAACAGGTAATCTAGGTAAGGAGTTAGGGGTGGATAGGTTTCTTTGAAGGGAAAAGGTGGAGGTGGAGTAGGAGGAGATTTTGTTATGGGGGAATTTAGGGGATTGAATGGGAGGGGGAAGGTGTCGATTGGAATTAGCAGTGTGGAAATGAGTAGCAGAGAAGGAAGAGCAACGGAGCTGAGCCATTATTCAGTTTACTCTCCCCAAGCAACCAACCAGAAACTGAATCAGAAAAAAAAATATGTAAACTAACAATCATTAAAAATTAAATCAAATAAGAGAAATCAAAATTGTGATTACTCACAAGTGAATACTAGTAACAATTAGTATGAACGGACGACTGGTAATTAAAAAAGCAATGAAACGAGAAAGAAGATGAGAAATGAAACGGTGAGATGAAGCTAAAGAGAAGAAGAAGAAGAAGTTACCTTAAAAGGAAGAGAGCGGCAGGGTGGGTGAGAAGAAGAATGGAAAATCAGTCGGATCTGATAATCGATTGATGGCAATGGCCGGCGATCGACGGCGGGGGGGGGGGGTTGAGTTGAATATGCGGGAAAGGATGAACAGAGACCGTTTTCTCCAACTCGGTACAACTAGAGAGAGAGAACGAAACCCTAGATCAGAAAGTGAGACGCAAAAAGAGAATCTAACGGCCCCGGTGGCAGTGGGCTGGTTGGCTGCTAGAATCAGAGGGTTAGTCTTTTCATTCGACACGTGTATTTCATATTCCGTCTTTTCCTTTTCCTTTTACTCCATCCGTCCCATTTTAAGAGTAAAAAAATGTGTTGATTCAAGAATTAAGAAAAAAGTAATGTGTTGTGAGTGTTGATAGTTGGGTAAGGGAGAGAAAGTGAGATAGAGAAGAGTTAGTGGATAATTGTTGTGAGTATGACATGTAGGACTCACTTTTCATTTTAAGATTTTGACTCTTAAAATGAGACAGAGAGAGTATTATTTAGCTTAAAACCACTTTCATATCTAAAATAGTTGTTGTTATGAATATGAATATTGTATTAATTATAAAAAAAAACAAATATTACAACTAAAATTTAATTAAAAAAAACAACGTGACACTGACGTTGTCCTTTTTTCTACAAATTTAATTCAACAAAATAATTAATAAAATTTAATAAATTCAATGCAAGTATATAAGTAGAATTTGAACGCTTTTTAATCAGAAATGAAAAAATTATTATTCTGCATTTGAAAGAAAAAAGTTGATCAAAAACAGCATTTATTTTGTATGTTAGACTGAAGAATAGAGTAGTGTTTATAAGAGTTTTAAGTGTATAGATATTATTGCAATTAAGTTTGACAAGTGCATAATATTTTCGAATAATATTATAAAGCGATGTTTGTTTAGTTGTTTGTGTGTTACTAGTAATCCAATCCAATGTGATTAAATGTCCTATATATATATAAGATCCATAACTTTACTTTGGCAAGAAAATGAATTGTATCCTGTGTAATGATTGATTATGGACATTGTAATATACTCCCTCCGTCCCTATTAACCTTACAAAAATTACCATTTTGAGTGTCCATATTTACATTACAAAATCCTAAAAATGAAACTTTTAAACATTTTTTAAATAGTAAGACCCACTTGTTATACTCACAACAACTATCCACTTACTTTTTTCTACCCACTTTCTCTCTCCCACTCAACTATCTACACTCACAACACATCAATTTTACAATCATTTTCTTAATTTTTGTGCAAAGCCTCATTTTTGTAAAGTAAATAGGGACGGGGGAGTAATGTCAATTTCATATTTTGACGGACGTACAGTAACAAAGGTCTCACCAATCCCCACGCATTCCTAGTGTAAGCTTAAAAAGATTATTAGTTCCCCTCCCCTACATTACAAAAAAAACAATTTGCTACTACCATTTTCATGCATGCTGCATGCACCTTCTTCCCCTTCTTACAACAATCTTGTATATATTCACCACCAATATTCTATCTCCATATTTAACCACAAACCACAAGAATAAATCCAATGTTTACTACTCAACATCACCCATCCTCTAAACTCAAAAACAAATTACTAACTACATTACATTAATTTCTCTACCTGTCCGTTTGTCCTTTAGATGAAAAAAATAATAATAATGTAAAATAAGGGGGGAAACCCCACCACCACCAGAACTGTATTGTCTTCTCTCTCTTTTTTTTTTTTTTTTTTTTTTTTTTTTTGATTTTTCAGCCATGCGTTCCCATTCAAGGTCAGGGTAGGGTATGTAAATTACATTACCAAGATATTTCGGTTCAATGCCATCACTCTCTCCCTTATCTTCCCGTTTTTGCACGTTTCATTCCACTGGTGTTGAAAGGCGACACGCTACCGCTAGGTCCCGGACTATCTTCTCTGAAATTTGAGTTTAGCAATGCTAGCTCTCTCAACTGCTGTCTCTTTATATAATCCTCTGATTCATCCTGCAGTTGCACACACGTACATCCATTAATAATCAACTAAAGGTATCAAAATTATTCCCCATTTAACCCTACTTTTGAATGACCTCAATTTTTTATTTGAGTAAAGCAGAGCAGAGCATTGACTTATTCATTCATCCAGCTTAACTGTAGGAATGAAATTAAGATAAATACCACTGGTTTCACCAATTCTTCTATTATTTCTTGAGCTTGTCTAAGCCTCATATCAACGACACTAGCAGGTAAATCAGCCTCTATCAAGATGTGAAGTGGCTCATTCAGGTGTTCATACCCCGGTCTCCCCCTTAGCTTCTCTTCCTTTAGATTTCAAAAAAAAAAAAGATCAGCAAATGCTCCATAAAAGAAACAAAAAATCCAAGCAGTTTAAATTTACAAGTATCTTGCATTTTACCTTGTCTGGGTCCTTGATTGATCCTTTCCCTCTAATGTATACACGGCACCCCGTTGTACCTTCCACCCGCTTTAGTGAATTTCCTCTGGGCCCCAGAAGTCTCCCAACAAAATTGAACTGACATTTAAATAAAATTAATAATCATCATACCATAATACGAGCTTTTCTTTTCCACCACCAACTACAAATCACAATTAGGGAGTGATACAACACATAGCAGCTAACGGAAAGCTTACATTTGGATAAGTATCTACTGGAATGTCTAACCGCAGAATCCTCTTCACAGTATATGAGCTAGGACTTGCAGGGGTTGCCCCCTGCCAGTCCATTGTCATTCCATGGGGTCCACTTAATCTCTGTCATGCACAAAACACCATTAGTGTGAATCTTTTGTTAATTCAAATCCCAAACATCTTTACAAACAATAGCAAATGGGAAATTGACTGCCAAAAAGTAAGACAAATTCATGGAGAACACCAAATCCTGAAACTGATAAGAGTGACCATTATCCCGATTTAAATAACGATGAACAAGTCTAAATGGCACAGTATTTCGTACTTTCAACAAAGTAAAATCTTTCATTTAACTTATGATCGTAATTGACTTGGACACAGCATTGGTTTTTCAGTCACTTACATATCAGTCCACTCAAAAAGTCCTTTCTTTTCTTCTTTTTTTGATAATTCAGGTCTCAAAAAAGACAAATTTTAACCAGAAAAAAGATTGAACACGGACCCAATATGGGTGACATACAGTTACAGGCGATAATAACAAAATATCATAATTGGTCGAACTGACCAATTTTTCATCCAGAAAAAGGCAAACAAGGTTTAGAGAGAAATGGATGGAGTAGATTTAAAGGACTTGATCCTAAATTGAAATGAATCAAATATCAGCTGAAATTGCTCAAACTTCAACATTCACAACTCACTGAAAACGTATTGCTGCTCGATCTTTTTTAAAATATATGCTTCCTCCCTCGTGAAAAAAATAAAATAAAATAAAATTGAAAGCTCAAACTTTTTGATATACAGTAGTACTTTTTGTTCTCATATTTCTATAGATTTGCACTAAAATGAGATCGTTCACAACAGATTGAGTGAACTAACCATCATTTTCAGGCAGAGTTTGAAATCAAATTGTTATTTACAAAATTGGTTGATTTTCAAACCATTTTCTTGATGTGTGTGTTTAGTCAAATGTCATGGACAGAAGGATTTCTAAATAGCAAAACTACAACAACTCAGCTTTTACGCAAAGGCTCTAACTCAAGGAAGAGAAACCTGCCTATCACGCTTACCCAAGTCTAATTTTCCAAAAGCTGATTCGATACTGCAAGTGTCCCCGGTTATCTCGCTAACCAATCAATACGAGGAAAACTGATGACAAGTGTTTGTATGTCGCTTGCACTCTTGATAGAAAGCCACTAAAATGAGTATGAGCCAAGGGGGGGAAAACATTATAATCAGTTGATCACTAAACTAATGAATAGTCATGTCCCATCTCTTCACTCAGAATCTATGTTGCGCAAAATTTCTCTCCAGTATCTATAACTTTAACTTTTATCATCCTCCAATAAGAAATCAAAAGTGGCTTGAGCTTCAAAACTGAAAGTACCATGTTTACAGCAACTCTCAGTTAGCAAGTTGGCCGATGATTCTTTCCAATAAGAAAGATCTCAACCTCAATAAAAGATCTCTCATTTTTTCCTGACACATTTTAATTGCTAACGATAATGATTCTTTCCAAAATGCACTCAACCTCCATTTCCCATTATTTTATAGGTAATTTACCACTGCAATCTAACACTTTGCTGTCCCATGCATCAAAGAGTCATTAGCATAGAATCAAGACCACTCACAGATAATAACGGTCTCAAATGAGCTCTTACGGTCATCCACACCAAACAAACAGATGGTATGACCAGGTAACTGTTGAACAGTCACTTTCATGTAACAAAAGAAAACTACTATAGGTATAATTTAAGAGGGCTTATCAGTAAACACTTGTCCTTCTGCTGGTTGCAAAGGGGGCTTAAGTCAAGCTCCAGGAATGAGAAAAAATGGCACTTCTAATCTTTTTACCACATACTCCCTCCGTGCCAAAAAAAGATTGTCTGTTTAACAAGTAAAACCTTTATAGGAAGCTGATTTACTTGCTTGTACCTTATTGAAATTTCACTATAAATAACGGGGGGAGGGTTTGGACTATCTTTGTGGGACAAACCAAAAGGCAAAGTAAACAATCTTTTGAGGACAGAATGAGAATTAAGTAAATGTTACTAAAGTAGTTCTCTCTTATCTATTTAGCACATATGGAACTTTGAACTAGGTGCATAGTCCTGAATCATAATGAATGAGGAATCGCAGGTATATAATCATAGACTGACAATACAATTCAACAGAAAGAGGAGGTGTATGACTGTGGATATCGAGTGCAATAACAAGTTTTTAAAATTTACCTCCTGAGGAAGACCAGTCCACCCACCAATTCCCGTTGGAGCAACATTTGACATCAGATTTGAGGATGCCATGGGGCTGGGGCTCCTATGCCGCAGTCTGTCAAGTTCATTGAAACCTTGATTCGGCAGCATGCCAGAAACCCGTATAATTTCTGCATACAACAACAAAGCTTTAGTCCCAAAAATAATGTCTGCATAATAAGAGAAAATTTATCAGTATCCTTAGATGTAGCATATAGCCTAAAGATTAAATAAATCAATCTAGAGCGATGCTAGGGTTACAAAAAAAAAAAACTCCCAAAAGTAGGTTACAAAATGATATGGCAATCATCGATTTGATATTCATTTAATGAGTATTGGGGCCTACAAACACAACATCCAACCAAACATTGCCGAATCACATTGTATCCAAAATTTTGTGAACACTTTTTGTAACTTTAGTATTACTCATCAATGTACAAAGATATAATCACCAGTAATATGGAGAACCTGTGATTCTGTGAATCCAGCCATAGTACTTTGATTGAAGTGGAAAGGCCAATACTTGGGGAAATACTAGTTACACGCTTGCTCAATAAAAAAAAGGTCCTATTTGTAAAGTCAAACGCGTTTGAAATCCACTAATGGAAAAAGGTTGAACACCAAATGGAATTTATAGCTTATTTTAGAAAAGGGGGTGTGTTCTTGGGAGCAACTGGAGTGGGAGGGAGACTCTTTTCTGAAACAGATGGAGTAGTTAAAACTTAAAAGAGCACTCAAACAGAAACATGTGCAATCAAGAGCATATATTTTACTCCTTAAATGTACCACCCCAATTCTCACCCCGGTATCCTTCGTACCAGTAATAAAATGGTTTCTTAGAGACATAGTTACATACACAAGCCAAATTGAATAATGGCAACTTGTCAGTAAGTTCACACAAGACTCTTGCCCAAATTTAACTATGACAAGTAAAATGGTAGGAATTTTAAGTCAGAGGAACCTGAAAATACACTACTCACTACAAACTTCCGGGCCTCAACCTGGATGGAATTTTTGACCCCCGAAAATAAATTCCAAAACTTATCTACAACAATGAATATTCCAGTACAAGCTCCAAACTGGCACAGACTTATTACACTTCACCAATAAACATTACTGCTATCAAGAAGATCAAATTTTTGATGTAACTGGCATTCGATAAACATCCATAAACTAGTTGGTTGCTGATCAGTTAACCAAAATGCTGGGAGAAATTTTGCTCAAAATTTCATTCCATGATGGATCATAGTTGCGACAACTAGATTCAAACCGACCATATGAATGGAATGAGATTTGAGGTCCTAAAGTTGATTCCTCCTCATTAGCGCAATACAAACAACACTAAGAAGACACAATTGCCACCAAAATATATTTTTGAATATTCCACAACATTCAGCAAAGAAAAGTAGAAAAGGCACGACTGAAAAAGTAATTTGTCTTTTGAAATGAACAGCAATAACATACATAATTTTAGCAAGTCACTGCATCAACAGATACTTTCATATATCCACAAAGAACTAAACCGATAAGAAGGCATACAATGAAAGGAACCAATAGAAATATTAGTAATGCTCTGTGATTCCCAACGGAAAAATGTAATTTGTGGCAACCCAAATGCCCACTTCAGAAAAATTGAATGTACATGATTCCGCAAATGCAGATAGTCCTTGGAGTCCCAATCCAGCACATTAAAATCCCAAGAAAATCGAGAATTTACAGCATGCATGACTGTCTCAAGAATTACCATCACATAGAGACAGGAAATAGTGAAAAGCAACCAACTTTGGATCTATTTTGAACCATCCAAACACAGCTCAAATCATTTTATTCCAGTATGAAAAGCCATAACCCAAAAACAATCTCGATCAAGAAAATCAAGAAAAGATAGATGCCAAATGAAAATCAGACCTTGATTCAAGAGTCTGCTACATATTGGAAGGACTTGCATGAAGGGTCCAAGCTTATGATGCTCAGCTAAAAGCTCTGACAAGTACGGACTGCACCAAACACCAAATGAAGATGAAGTAGCAAAAATTGACAGAAACCCACATCGATCAAAGTAAAAGGGAGTATGTATCATGTGGAATTGATGATGAAAAAAGATAGAAAAAAAAACATAAGAAAAAGAATACCTATCAACATCAGGGGTACTTCTAATCTGAGGGGAAACAGCCCTTGCTGGAGAAAAGTTTGGATTATAGAGACCGGACATGGCTTCTCTTTGACTAAAGAGAAAGTGGGTATTGGGGGTTTTAGTTGCAGGAGAGAAAAGGGGGAGGAGAGAGAGAGAGAGTGATCAAGAAAAGGGGAAAAGGGGGGGGGGGGGGTTGTGCTGCAAATAATAAGGGTGGTCGAAAGATCTATCAGAAAGGGTGGCATTTTAGGAAGAAAAATAAAATCATTTTCTTGGCTACAACTGTTTTAGTCTGTAATCAATTGGCCGTTGTATAAAGGAGTACTACTGTATTTATTTGACACATCCAGACTGCGCCGTCCACTAATTTGGAGTACATGAGGGTAAAATATTGAGATGACAAATGCAAAAGGATTAGAAAAATATTCTTTTTTTTTTTTATAATAATTACTCGTATTGTATAAAATACAGTAGGGGGATAAAAGGAAAGATTTTCATTTCTTAATCAGAATAACATGTGTCATACTCATGCGAGTATGCTATTGTAGTATTATTTTCAATGTTATTTAATTTAATGAAAGTAAGATTTATTAAAATGAAAATTGTTCCCAAAAAATAAATTAAAAAACTTACCCTTAGTAGATGTTTAAATGTCATTGTAGAATCTTTAGCTAGATGATAATGGTTAGTGTACTCATTAACAATACAAAATTAGAAGTATTTAATCTGTTGCAAGATGATTTTTCTATTTGTTACTTTTATTGTTTCAAAAAGTTCTTCACATTCTTACGATTTAGACTTAAAAATGCATAAACAAAACATGACCAGTGAAACAAATGTTCATATCATTCGATTCAAAAAAGAGGAACAAATGGTTTGAGTTTAAGTTTGCCTTAAAAAGAAAAACATTACATGTACAGTACTCCCTCCGTCCCAGCACAAGTAGGACGGACCCGGAACCGCTCCACCCAAATTAGCTCCACCCCTCCACCCAAAGGCCACATAGGCGAGCTCATCATCTGTGCGGCTAAAATGATTTCAATTTTCTGTGGGTCCTGCCGAGCTCGGACACATTTCATCCGTCGAACAAAAAAAATGAGGTGGATCTAATCTCCACCATTGGGTGGATCGAGGTGGAGCGGTTCGAAATCCAAGTAGGACTAGAGAAGTGGGCACAATAATTAAGAGAATGTAGTGAATGTGGTGGAAAATTAAGAGAGAGAATGAGTGTGGTAAATAGTAATGTTGGTTGAATAAAATGAGTGGTGGAAAATGAAGAGAGTGAATGAATGGGTTAATTGGTGGGGTTGGTTGAATATAAATATATTAAAATATTTCCATTTCAGAAAGTCTCAATTGTTCTGGGGCGACCTAAAAGGGAAAGAAGTCCTACTTGTGCTGGGACCGGGACATAGGGAGGTTTTACAGTATAGGTTTGCGAAAGCGTAGGCGCTTCTAAGAGCGTTGTACGCTATGTGTGCGCTTCTTGCGACTCGCAAAGCTGGTTAGAGAAAGGGGGAAATCATTATCATCGACAGTATCAGAAACAAATCAATCGAGATCAAATCGAAGGAGATGGGGTGGATAGTGCTGGAAGCGATGCTGCCTCTAGGGATCATAGCAGGCATGCTTTGCGTCATCGGAAATCAGCAGTATTACATCCACAAAGCCTTCCATGGCCGCGTAATTATCATAATCTCTTTTTTCTTTCGTTTTTTTTTTTTTTTTTTTAAATTCCAAATCCATCCACTTTTCTTATAATCGATATATGTGTTTGCAGCCTAAGCACATCGGTAACGATTTGTGGGACGTCGCCATGGAAAGGCGTGACAAAAAGCTCGTCGACTCCGACTCTAACTAGACCTCTTCCGGTATCTTTCTCTCCTCCCTCTTATTATTATTTTATAAATCATTTCATGGTTTTTTCAATTTTCATGCGACTAGCTCCCTATCTCCCCCCTCCCCCTCATGCCTTTTTTTTCTTACTCCATCTCTTCTATTTGATCTAAATGTTTTACCCATTGTCTCGACGATTTAAAATTAACATCTTGCTTACCATTTCAAATTGCCCTAATAATGTTGAAATATTGTATCTTTATTTCTATATTCTTGAAATTGCCCTAAAAGTTTACCTTTTTAGAATGGGGTTATCTCTTGAGACATCCGAAAGGGGAAGAGGGACAATTCCGTTGGAAAGGAGAGAATATTCACTCAGTGTTAAGTTGAACTATTGCTTAGTTAAAAAATAAATAAAGAGACATCGGTTTAGCCTTGGCTCCCAATAAACAAATTTACTGATTTAGGTTTCTCTTATCTAGATTGGAAATAGGGAAAAGACTATGGTACTCTGTTGTGGTTAGACAAGATTATAGTGATGGTGATTTGGCCAATGCATATTCGCAGCTAAACCTTGTTATAAGATATAGTGAAGGCGGCTCACCTATTTGCAATTGTGTAAGGGCAAATACACTTCATTCCCATCATGGTCTAATTAGTTGTGGGGAAACTCTGGTCTTGTTGCGGTTGGGAAGGGGGTAGGGGTGTATCAAAAAAACATTGGTGACCATAGCGCTATTTGGAATCAGAGGAGGGGGATTGACTTAAATAGCCTTTTCTTGTGGAGTTGTGAAGAATCAAGTTCCAGGACACTGTATGATTTCTATGAGGAAGGAAATTGCATTTATTTTGTTGTCCTTGATTTGAGGTGCGTTAACTTTTTGGTAGTTGTTCCAAATACTCCCTCCGTTTCATGTGACTTGAGACCAAAAATTTTGGCACACAAATTAAGGAAAAGTAAGAGAGAAATAGTGGGATGAGGTGTTAGTGAGTATGAAAAATTAAATAGGAGAGAGAATGAGTGGGAGAAATAGTGTAAGTTGATTGGTGTTGTGAGTGTAAAAGTAAAGTAGGAGAGAGAATGAGTGGGAAGAATAGTAAAGATTCTTTACCATTTTGGGCAGTCTCAAGTCACGTGGAACGGACGAAAAAGGAAATAAGTCTCAAGTGACATGAAACGGTGGGAGTATTACTTCACTGCTTGAATGAGGTGATGCATAGGTGATCTTTGTTTGCAGTGTGCAGTTTGGTTGGGTAGAAAATGTTCAGTGGGTAATGGGAGTACTGATTTTAAACTCCGATGCTCAATCTTCTTTAAATATTGAAGGTGATAATCATTTGATTTGAAGTTTCCTTGATCACTACTCCCTCCGTCCCAAATACTTGTAGTTCTAGGACTCCTCATACTCCCTCCGTTCCGGGTAAGTTGCAACAATTTGCCATTTTGGGCATTCCACTTAAGTTGCAACAATGCCAAATAAGGAAACTCTTTATTACTTTTATAATCCTCCACTCATTCTCTCTCTTCCTCCCAACCACTCATTATTCTCCACTCATTCTCTCTCTTCCTCCCAACCACTCATTATTCTCCTTTCTTAATTTTTGTGCTTCCCCTTCCATGTTGCAACTTACCCGGAACGGAGGGAGTACATATTAAGAAAAGCAATCAATATATATCATATAGACTAAATTACCTTTTGAATATTTCAAGTACCTAGGCAATTAAATGTTTTTACAATGACAACTACCTAATCATAAATAAGGGTACTTAAGATAAAGTGTGTCAAAGTTTTATAGAAAACTGTAAAACTGAAAGTATTTTGGGACAAAAAACTTCTCCTAAAACTGCAAATATTTGGGACGGAGGGAGTATCTAATTAAGTTGGAGGTTTAGACTCTAGAAAGGTGGTGTAAGTGAATTGTATATTATCATTCTGTTTCTATGGACAATTAATGTGTCTCTGTCTGCAGTAGATTAAGTGATCTGCTGCCATGGTTTGTTAAATTGTGTTTTTGAAGTCACAAAATGTATCAATGCGCGAAATGGTTCCTGGAAACCCTGGTAAAAGGGGCAAGGCTGCGCTCTATCAAGTGAAGCATGATTCAATATGCTTAAATAATATATATTTTTATTTCAATTGTATTTTAATGTCATTTTGAAACCTTTAATACAAAATACTATACTATATGATCATACGAGTACTATACCAAACCATAGTTCCTATAGAAGTTTCAGATAGAAAACATGAAAAATGTGTTTTAGCGACCAATTTAAAATCCCAAACTTATTTGTGCACGACTGCAAGTCAGTAGTGTACCCCAATAGATATATTTGCTTCTTTTGTAAGGGTTCGCCCCCTTGGCGAATTTTCAATGCACATATTTACTTATCAATATATATATATATTGTGCTAAACTTTGAAAGTTATAGAGATAGAGGTACTCTGTACAATTATTAACACTAGTCGTGGGTCACATGCTCACATACGATGCACATGCAATAAGTTTTTCATTCAACTATATTTCTCGCCCATATCCCTAATTTCTCTCCACCATCTTGACATGTCTCTCATTTATTCTTGTGCCATGTGTCATTCTTAGCATGAGTTTGAGTAGCAAAACTGGTAGTGACGAAGTAGACTTGTTTTTTAATGTATAGACAAGTGATTGATTGTTTAATAGGAACAAGGAATAACGAAAAAGGTAAAAAGTTTCTCAACTCAGTTCTGAAATAAAAGGAACAAGAAGAGGGACAATATAGAAATTTGTGAAGAGGAAGATAGAAGAGCAAAGCATAAGTATAGGAGAAAGTGCTCAAAGGAAGTCTAAGAAAGAGACTTCCTTTTGCTGGAGGCTGTGGATGCTTGCTAGCTCGTTCTTGTTGGAGATTGTGGATCAGCGAGCCTGATGACATACCAGTATTCTTATGACTTAGTTTAGCAAAGTCCGCAGCATATATTTTCCTTTTTAGTATAAAGCTTGAGGAAGTAGTGGTGACTTGTGGGACTGTTGGATATACACTCCAAACATTTGCTTAGAGCTCTTTTCATGAGGTTAGTAGTCTGGTTCCACAACTAAGCACACTATCTTTTGTCTTGGGATGGGGAGGGGGAGAGGTTTTGACTCTCACATTTCAGGGTACAGTCTTTTGGCCGTATTAGTTTTACTCATCAATTGTATATTTACTTTCAGCTTGATTATTAGAAGTATTAAGGTTTAATTTATCAAAATCTAGGAATGCAGTGGAATATGGCAAATACTCCCTTTGTCCCAAGATGATATTCACACTTTTTTCGCCGATATCACGAATGAACTTTGAGCAATAATTTTAGGTTGATTCAATTATCCTAGTGAAATTCTAAAACACTTGTTATTGATAGTATTGTTTATGGTGTATCAATAACAAGTTTTAGATTTTCATTAGTACAATTGAATCAACCTAAAATTATTGCTCAAAGCTGATTCGTAATAACGGCGGAAAAGTGTGAAGATCATTTTGGGCCGGAGGGAGTATTAATTATATGTACCTTTGACCTTTCTGAAGGACTACTTTGAGCTGGCTTGTGGTAGCGCTCTCTTATGAGCAGAGGAGAAGGCTCCTTACAGTGGTGGAGGAAGCAAAAGTATAAGTGCTAAATAATTGCGAAAACGGGATTGTTATCAAAACCTAAGTTCAAGGAACCAATGAAAAATTGGGCCTTATTGATTTTGGGTTTAGTCATTAGTTGAAACACACTCCAGAGCAAGGTTTGAATATTGGATCTTATGTGGTTGAGTTTTCATTGAGATCAGTAAGTTCTGAATAGATTGAGAGAGCACAAAGTGAGAAAATCTTTGTGTACTCATGATCAGTGTTGCATATTTTTATGATTTTCACTTGCAAGATTTTGATCCAGAAAACTTTTTCTGCCAATGCTTATGGAGGTGGTATTATATGATTATGTAGTTGTGTTTTTACATGCATAATAGGGATTTAATGGAGAAAGAGATACATTTTGGGTAGGGGGTGAGTGATGTTAAAAATAGCCCTTTTGTCTATAAATGCTGGTAAGGAATGATTGTTGGTCTTCATCTTGAATTTACTCATCTTTTAGTATGGAAGCTGTGAATATATTAGTAGGAGTGTAGGGCAGAACTTTTAAGCGTGATTTCTCTTGGGGACCAAATAAAACAATGAATGAAGGCTAAGCTATTCTGTAAGGGATCTTGTTTTGGTACCCAGAGATGAACTAAAGCCAAGTCAATGTCGGGGAGTTGTAGACACTTTTCATGGACATAGTTGCAAGCACCATGATACCTACACACTGGCATATTATTGTAACTTGTAAGTTGCTTTGATATTATGCATGTACGTTGGTGTTGGAGGGGGTTTCATTTGGGTTTGAATGCTGTCCCTCAGTATTACGTAGAGGACAAACTTGTTACGTTTCTACCAATGTCTTACTTGATACAGTTGTGCTGTGCAGGAAGCTTGCACAAACTTGTTGAAAAGTTTCTAATAATAAATTGTCCTTGTTATGACGTGATGCAGGAAGCTTCTATGGTGGCATTTTGAAATGAATAAAGTGCTGATAAAGAATTTGGTTGCGGTTGGGGAGGCACCTTAAATTTCCGCTTGTTTTTTTTCTTTCTTGTATGAAGTTTTAAGACTGCTTGAAAATGCAAGTACTATGGGTGTAATGTATGGTGAGTGATTAAATTCTGGATTGGAAGGTTGCATTCATACTGCTAGTATTTACTTGGAAGTTTTGTGAAAGATGCACTTTTGGGTACATTGATGTTGAAAATTGTGAGATGTGTTGCTGTTATTCGTGTACTCTTTATCTTGGTAAGGTGATTGGCTTTTCAAATAATCTTAATTTTAATTTGGGAAGATGGTAGTATTATATATACATCAATAAGACTAATAATATGCTTTGGTGGTAGAGAAAATGATGAAAAGGTAGTAGGTTGCTTTCAGTCAATTATTTGCACCTCAAATTTGTTTGCTATTACCAACTTGGATCCACTACTAAATATAGAATCTATGCTTGATTGGATGGCGTCGACATAGCACTCCAACTTAAACAAATAGGCAACAAAACATACTTTATTGCCATCATCGTAATCAATTACAAGTCTTTCAACAAGATAAGAAAAGGCTTCCTTTGCCATTAGTCTTCACTTTACCATTTCACACACCTGAAAATGACTAATCTCCTTCATTTGATGTGGACCCAGGGAAAACAAGGTCAAGACCACTCATTCAAAGCAAATACACAATTTCAATTTCAATTTCCACCGCGAAAAACAATCTGACATAACTACAAAATCCAGCCGACCAAACACGCAACTTCATCACAAGGATTCAACTTCCCATTTAAACATTTATTTCTTGTAAATGGGACATCAAAATCTAAAAGTAATCATCACTCTGGCCTACGACCTAAACAAATACACACCACAACAAATTGTAACAAGTAAAAATATGAACGGTTTTCGTGACAGGCTAGAGATTATTATGTACACAATAACCCTAGATTACAAACTCGCACTGCATCAAGAAATTCTACCAACAATAATCAAGAAAAGGTGCCATTTGGGACACCAGCTAAAAGGGGTGAGCGCAATCAGCATGAAGAGGGCAAAGCTTATACAAACTATGGCACGTATTCATTCTCAAGGGTTGGCTGCGTTCTTGTCACTGTTGCTGCTGGTGCTTTCGTGCTTCCAACTGTGGTCATGTGCAGCGCTTCACCCGCTTCTGCAGCCTTTTCCATTTGACGCATTTTTTTCCTCCTCCTATATCTCCGTACCCACAGTATCAATAATACCATTAAAACCAACAATATGAATCCTCCAACCACTGAGCCAACAATTATCCAAACCCTAGAATTGTTCTTTCCCCCACCACCATGTTCAGGAGGAAGTGCAGGAGCAGGGGAAATGGATTCAACCACAATAGAGAAATGTCCCTGTCTGACAGTCAGACACGTATTGCCTGAAATTACATTCGTGAAATTTACCAAACCATCTAAATCAAACCAAACACACCTTGCAACCGAACCATGCGGTACTGATCTCACTTCTGAAAACTCTATCGAAATGGATCCATTTGTGGCCCTGATATCTAACTCTGGTATATTTTTAGCTGATAAGTTTGAGGCATCGTAAGCAAGAAGACCTAACACCGGAGCTAAATACATGTACCCAGGTAAAGGGTAATAAACCTCTGACCAATTCCCCAAATTTTGATAAACCAGAACAAGTCTCTCGGTATAGGGCTGTTCATGAACACCCGTAGGAATCCTAAACTCCTTGAACATTCGAACACCTTTTGTCCTGAGGCTACCGCTCCTAAGCCTCATTGCTGTAATCTCAATCCCGGTCAAATTCGAGGGGACAAACCCATTATAAGGAATACCAGTTCGAGGACGAACAAATGCACGATAAGCATAGTCTTGGAGGAGCGCATCGAGTGCCCGTGCAGGCCTTGTTGAGGAAGGAGATGATTGGGCAGCAACTCTAGGCCAAGATAAGCCACAAATTAACAGAATAAGCATCGCGAGACTTCTTTGATGAAGCCCCATCGATGCATCAAATTATGAAGAATCAGCCCAAATGCCACTCAATTTGACTAAATGTAGATCCAGAATCAGAAGCCCTTTGGGTACGTCCACCAAGGCACTCAGATCCAGAGGAAGAAACAAACAAGAACTTTGAAGCAGGTTATGTAGCTGACCGAATAATGAAGCTTCAAAATCACTATTCAAAGACGTTGAAATGCATAATTTTTTTACGGGAAAGAATCCGATGCCCTCTGCAATCTAACGGGTACTACAGTAGAGAGGGAAAGTTACATGCCATTGCAAAAAGTAAAGCAAACCAGCGAAGAAGAAACCGTTGGAAAGTGCTTGTCTCTTAGACCTCTTTTTGGCTAAAGGGAACACTTAGATTTCTCTCACACACAACTTCAAACATGTTAAGTGCATCAATTCTCGAATCAATTATTCGGTCGGAAAATCCGCATAACAGAAAGAATGCACAGATTGAATACTAGAGATGGAGCAGTAAAGCTGAAGATGAAGTACCTGAGCAAGTTATTTTGTCGGGATGATTGAGAACCCCTATAAATTGAGAACCAGCATGAGCAAACGCAGCAGAATGGGGAAATCAGATTAAGCTTTCACTGTTTCTAACAAAAGGGGAGTTCTTTTACAGCAAAAGTGTACCAAAGAATACTTTAACTATATCACCATGAATGAAGAAATTGAGCTGCATTTTTCAAGAAAACGTGAAAATGGGTAGGCAAAGCAATGGAATTCACTTTCCCCCAACACAGCCGACTGATTTGTGAAACGAGAGATGGGTTGTGGGGGGAAGAGAGAGAAGTTGAAAAATTGAAAATTGCTCAGTAAACCCCTGAATCAAATGGCAGCAAATCTGGTGTGAATGGGAGATGATAAGCTTCTAGCTGGATTTTGAGGGCAAAAAAAAAAAAAAAAAAATAGAAAAGAAAAACGGCAAAGAGGAAGTGGAGGGCTGTAAGCATTAATCTACACTGATGAAATTAAGAATTCGCTGTAAAGATTAGTCATTTGTGAATACAAACCTTTTCATATTCATTTTAGGAAAAATTGCAAAAAAATCACTCGACTATTTACTTTATGTGGATTTAATCATCAAACTCATTTTTTTTTGCGTCCTGCACATCTAACTCATTTATTTTTGCTTTTGTGGTCACTATCACTAACGCCGTTGATTTTTCTTTGTTAAATAAGTCATGTGCGACATTTTGTAAAGGGTATTTTTGGTAGTTCCTTCCCTCCCACTCTTCCATCTTCTTCCCCTCCTCCCTCTAGTCCATTAATGACTTCATCATCAGCACACTTCTTCTCAAACCTCAACCACCACCATCAAAATTATACCACCGTATCACCACAACACTTCACTACCAGATACGTAATTTCAACCAATTCCTCTCTTTGAAATAAAATATAAATAACAATCACACATTGCAAAATAAAAAATGGAAATCAAAAAGAAAAAAAGAAAATCTGGTTCTTCATAAAAACCTATGAAAAAGACCAGTCCAGGTCGGCCTTCGTTTCTTCTACCCCGTTTCTAGATCTGATCCTACCATTCCATTCAAGTGTTTGATTGTCATGAGATCTGTTTTCTTCTCAATAAGCTTCATCGATTTCAGAGGTTTTGACAAATTCGTTGATGTTTTTCGGTCCCCGCTTCCAACAATCGAGTTCCAATCATATGCAACTCCACCACGACCGACGACAAGGATGCCGCCACTGTCCAGCTATTTTCATGGGGTCGAGGCGCTTCAGGACAATTGGGCGGTGGTATAGAAGAGACTCGATTGTACCCTGCTCCCATTGGTTCCCTCCTCCTTCCTCCCTCTTTTCATCTATCCTCGCCGATTCCAGGTCGTCGCCGCCGTTTAATAAGCGTGAGAACGATGTAATTGATGCGAAGGCGGAGGTGGAGGTGGGTGTGTCTTGCGGCCTCTTTCATACGGCATTGCTGGTGGAAGGGAAGTTGTGGATTTGGTCATGAGAATCCTGCTTTTGTTCCCACTTTGAACGACGACCTTCGGAGCATCTCTCTGGGTGAAATCAAGGGGCATACATGAAGTACCAAAAATACCCTTATAAACTCAGTCATAGGCACAACACATTATTATTTAACAAAAAAATTTAATGGAGTTAGTGAATGTGACTATGGATACAAGAAAAAATGAGTTGGGTGTGTTAGATGAAAAAAAAAAATACCTCAAAAGCAAAAAAGCTTGTGTCTATCTTTGTGAACACCACTAGTACTACTACTACCATTTATTATTTTTGTATTGACACTTCTACCCTTTTGAAACCTACTACAGTTGGACTGTGTGAATGGAGAACATGGGACGGAACGGAAGGCGACAAAGACAGATAGACACACAAGCTTTTTTGCTTTGGAGGTAGGAGTAATATACATTGATAATCAAGGGTCTAACTGTAAATATTTAGTTAATCTATACTAGTACTTGTAAAATTTACGCATTAGCTGCTCTTAATAGGCTTTTAACTATTCTCAATTTATACACCCTCTCCCAAATTTATAGTCTATCAAATTAATATTCTCGTTTGCAAATGAAACTAAATATTTTAGGGTAGGGTAGTAGGAGTATTCAGGATTAATAATGCTAGTTAAATAATGATAGAGGGGAGGCTGAGGCTAGGGATGGCCAAAACCGGTTCCGGTTCGGCAAAAGGGTGACCCTGAACCGTTCCGCGCTTACCCCGGTTCCGGTTTGGCACAATCCGGTTCCGGTTCTGTCCGGTTCCGGTCCCCCCCCCTTAAAATTATTGAAAAACAAGGGATTTTCGGTCTGGTTACGGTTCCGGCCCGGTTCGGCATATATGTGACCCTGAACCGGCCCGGATGCCTTGCGGTTCCGGTTCGTCCGGTTCCAATTTTCTCCCCGGTTTGCTCCGGTTCCGGGCTTTTCCGGTTCCGGTCCGGTTTGGTCATCCCTAGCTGAGGCTATAACAAATGGAGGAGGGGGCCCCTCACTCGCAAATCCCCTAAAATTAAAAATTAAAAATTAAATACTGTCGCCTTCCCCTCCCTTCCAACCTACACACATACATTCACTAATATATGGAATATGTTTAGATGGAGATGTAAGTATATATTTGGTCTTTTTATCATAATTAAGGTGCTCCAAAAATTATCTACTTCTTCCATCTCATACTTATCGTTACTCATTTTTATTTTGAGTGTCTCGTATTTATGTTAATTATCTAAAATGTTCACTTTTCTCACTCATATCCATTCACGACAACTATCCAATAACTTGTTTTTTTCTCTCATACTCACAATATTTATTTTTTCAATATATTCTTTTAATCTCATGCAGTTTCTTTTAATAGTAATTAGTATGGGACGAAGGAGTATTCATAAAAACTTGAACCTCGCTTAAAAAAAAAAAAAAAAAAAAAAAAACAAGAAAAAAGAACTTGGACCTTAAATTGCGTGGGATGTAGGAACACACATTTGTTTGTTTTGTTGTTGTATTGAGGTAAACACTAACCCCACCACCCACACTACTTAATAATGTCTACTTGCCCCCATCTCCCATCCTTTCCTTTTTTTTCATGTAATCAATTCCCCCCCCCCCCCCCCCTCTTTTTTTTTTTTTTTTTTTCTTCTCTCTCTCTCTCTCTCACTCTTTTTATTCTCTTTTAAATTAAATTAAATAAATTTGTGCTACTCTTTTATACCATTATATTTATATTCATGATCCATCATGATGATGCATAACATTCCATCCTAGAGATTAACCTCATTGCTGGCCGAGATTCAAGTATAGGTTTACCTCATTCTCTCGTAAGTTCGCGTAAAACATGTTTTTTAGTGATGCGATGGTATTTTTGTACAAAACAGGAAGTCATTTTAAAACAGACAGTGACATTTTTATAAATAACTTCCGCTTATCGTAAGTGTCAGTGTTAGTATTAAAAATTGTCAGCCATGTACACTGACCCTTATTAACATAACAACTGACACTTTTGATAAGTGCAAATGGCAAAGTTGATAAGTGTCAGTTTAATGCCTGACAATTTTAACACTATCACTGACAATTATGAAAAGTGTCAATTTCAATGTTCATATGCACGCCAGTTTAAATTGCTAGCACTTTGTAATATTAACACTGAGCATTTACGATGCTTGCCAGTTATTTACAAAAAATGTCACTGCCTGTTTTAAAACTAACGCTAGCGTGTTATAAAAAAACACGTTTTTCCAATCTTTAAGGAAAACACGTTTTTCACAAGACGTACTCTTTACAACATTATATCAACAATAAATTTTATTTAATTTTAAATAATAATATTAATTATTTCTCAAAGTTTATTTAAGTAAATAACAAAAAAATTGGAAATCTAGCGGCAGAGGGAGTATATATGTGAATACTTTACCGTTAGTTGATGTCATTGATTGAGAGCAAGAGAGAACAAAGGGGTGTTTGGTTCGTGGTAAAGTGGGGGAATGGAATGCCCAATTCCCTTTGACCAATTCCATTGACATGTTTGGTTCATTTTTTTCAAAATTTCCATTCCATTGGAATGCTCAATTCCTTCAAATGAAAGAATTCACCATTCCATCATAAAATGGAAGGAAATTCCAATTCCATCAAATTCATTCCATTGGATTAAAATTCAAATTACTATTATGTCCTCATCAATATTTTTTAATGACCAAACTACCCAATCCAAATCATATACTCTCACAAATCTCATAAACGCATAAACTCATTTCAATTTCACCGATTGTTCTTGCTCGGTCTCTCCCACCTCTGCGCATCCAGCCCGTCGCCGCCGGTAAGTTCTCCCTCTATTTTCTCTCCTCTCTGCTCTCTCGTCGCTTCTCTATCCTCTCTCTCTCTATTTGATTTAAAAATCTTTTCTTTTCCTCAGGCCGCCGCCCCTTCTTCAGGCCGCCGCCCTAATGCCGCCGCCGGTAAGTTTATCCTCCCTCCTCTCTCGTCTTGCTTTTCTCGTCTCTCTTATGTGTTGTAGATTGAAAACCCTAATTGGTGTTTGTAGATTAAAACCTCTAAATTTTATTGTAAATTCTGAAACTTTTTGATAATATTGGATTCATCTTGGTTTCTGGTTGTAATTGCAATTTTATTTTAGTTGCAATAGTTTCTTTAATTTGTGTTTTAGGCAATTTTAACTGTAATCAATTTCAACAACAACAAAAAAAATGGACTCCACTCATGAGATCCTTGTCAAAACTACCAAAAAAATCCTTGTTTCTCTGTCTTAGACCAGCAGTATGTAGTATCAACATTAATACATCTCTATATTATGTTATTGCTATTCATTCAGTTATGCAATATCAATTTATAATGATCTTTATATGGTCGAATTGGCAAGAAATATGGCCCGACTTAGTTTAACAACACGGAAACGTGGGATGAAGAGAAATGCATTAATCTTTGTATTTTGGCTACGATAGTGAAAAACATTGTGTGACTGCTGAACCTACGGTTTGGGATGCTTACCTCAAGGTAATTGTTTGCTTTTGTTTATTTTGTGATTTTTATTTATGTATAATTGCAAGTTGATTATATTATGTCTATTCATGAATAAATAGGTTCATAAAGAGGCGGCTAAATGGAGAAACAAATCATTTCCCCTATTTGAAGATTTATGTACTGTATTTGGCAAAGATCGAGCCAAAGGGAATAGGGATAGAGATTTTGCTGAAATGGAGGAGGAGGCTAACAAAGAAGAAGAAGAAGAGAAATATGGTAATGATTATGATGAGAGGAGGGAAGATAGTCTTACTGCACCAGGAGTTGATGTCCCTAGTGAAGAGTGTAGTAGTGCACCTCTTAAACGGAAAAGGGCTAGGAGTCAAGATTCTTTGCTTGAAGGCTTATCTAGTGCTGCTAGCTTACTCGGGAACAAGATTGAGGAAGCATCAACAAAACTTGGTGAAGCAATACAAAGTGACTTGGACATACAAAGGAAAACGAGCCTTGTTTTTTCTGAGTTGTCCAAAATCACTTCATTGTCTATGATGGATAGGTTCAAAGCAACAAGTAAGATAACGTGTGAGCCAGAGAAAGTGTTGGTTTTCTTTTCTATTCAGAAAGAAGAAGAGAGGGAGGAATGGGTCAGGTATCTTTTGGATAATTGAAATCAAACTGCCTTCTTTATTTTGATTCTCCTTTGTGATACTTTAAATGGGTGTACTTGGAACGTTATTTTGATGGGTTTTAGTATTTGAACAATGTTAACTCGTAAAGTTATGCAACTGTGTTAGACTAGTATTTGAACAAGTTGGGTGTACTGGTGTATATTTTGTTGCAAGCCTACAACAAGGTTTAAAGATACTTGTGTACTTATGGTGATTTATACTCCCTCCGTTCCAAGTAAGTTGCATTTTGTTGACTTTTTTTATCAACAAAAATGAACTTTGACTTTTTTTTACTATTAATGGTTGGTCAAAGTTCATTTTTTTGACAAAAAAAAAAAGTCAACATGTTGCAACTTACTTGAAACGGAGGGAGTATTATATTAATTGATGTTTTTTTTTTGAAGGATTTATATTAATTGATGTTAAAATAAATTAGATTATAATATTTGATGTTAAAAATATTTTTTTATGTTTATTTTTAGTTATTTACGGATCAACATATTTTTTATATTCATAATTATTGAGTTATTTACGTGAGCCTGTAACCGAGTGGGGCAATAAAGTGTGTGGACGTTCCGGTTCTTGGGCTGAAGACGGAGGCCCAAACTAGATAGTAGTTACATAACCTATGATGGAAAAAAAAAAAAAAAAAAAACGGTTCTTGGGCTGAAGATGAAGGCCCAAACTAGATAGTAGTTAGATAACCTATGGTGAAAATAAAAAGTTTTTTGAAAAAAGGGTATTCTGGACATTTTATCATATAATAATTCCATTCCAACATTGTTGTCTTGAAACCAAACATGAATTACCAAGGAATTGAATGACAATTCCATTCCATTATGTGTCAACCAAACACAAGGTTTGACCACTTTCCATTCCTTTCCAATTCCTCAAGGATTCACATTCCATTGACCATTCTATTCCTTCATTTTTTTTTCTGCCGAACCAAACGCCCCCAAAGAGTTTTGTGAGGGTTTTTTTTTTGTGCCGATGCGAAAACAAACTGCCCTAGTCCCTCTTACAACCCATGATTGAAAACTGACTTTTTAACTTTGTTAAAATTTCTTGCGCGGTTATCTCGTATTATTCATGTGTTTATTTTTCTTGTTGATATACAAATCAGCTGGAACATGATTTTGGCTCAGGCCATTTTGGGAGGATCACTAATTCTAACATCTCTCACTCGCACATAATGGGCTTATCATTCATGGTCTACATTCAAGCGAATGTGTTGTTTGATAAACGAGCGTGCATGTATGTGGCAATTTTTAGATTTATGCACCTGTTAGGCATGACATAATAGTTACGACCAGTTGACCACTACAAGTTCAACATCGACGCGTTATACCTCAGATTAATTTGATTAAACCAAGTCCAAACGTACGTTGGTCCCTTTAAAGCTACGCTTGATTATTACAATCGTAAAGTGTGTTCATAGCTATGTCTGTGACATTACTATTCGACCGTAAGCACAATCATTAGGTATAATCAATCTTGTCTTCCTTTCTACTTATCACTTTTAGATCATTAAGGCAATCGCTTTCTTAGACATGCACCATCCAACTGAATTAGTTCATGGCTATAGGGTAGCATGCAAAAGTAGCAGATATTGAAATAATACATTTTAAGTATAGTTGAAAGTCATATAGGATATATTGTCAAACTAAATGGCATTTTAGAAACTTCACACAATGAGCAAGACGGACATGTTGCTCATTTCTCTTGGTCATTGCACATTTGTTACTGAAATAAGTGTTAAAGTGGTTAACTCATTTTAAGGAGCGTATATCATTAAGTTACCCACCATACATATATTAGCTCCGACATTTTTTAATGTCCAACTATTCATATATGGTATGTCTTATATTTCCATATTTATGATGAAAATTATCTTAATTCTCATGTGGTCTTAAGTTTGACCTTTTTTTTTACTTACATCGAGACGACATATGTTAACGTAATGTTTTAATTAGCATACTTTTTTGGTATCTTAAGTATTCTCATCTTGCTTAAATGACTCCTAAGACGATCACGCGTGTAAAAGAGCCATTCTTTGTCTGATGACGTACACTTATATAGTGTAATATATGTGTCAATATAAAAAAGAAATTATTTATATGCCTCAAGAATATAAACCTGGTATTAATTTGAAAGTACATAAACAAACATTGTTCCATAAACATAGTTCATATTAAAGTAAAGTGTAGACTTATGGTCTTTAAGTATATGATATCTACACACTTTGAAGATACATAGCCTTAACATGTGATGGAGAAAAAACCCACGTGTAATAAAACCTTGCAAGTATACAAGTACCGAAGTAGCAATGTACGTTTGTAAGGGTCGAACCACAGAGACTTGGTGAAAACAAGTGTATTTAATTAATGTAAAAGTAACAAGGGCTTTTTTGTTTTGTTTTTTTATTGTTTATTAAACTAAAGTAAACTAAAAATGTAACTAATTAAACTAACTAAAATCGCAACTAAAGCAAAGATTTTACTCAAAAAGATTAAAGCAGTTCACGGATTGGAATTCACAATTACGTTAACTTTATGCTATTTTGATGACTAAACAAATAATCTTGATTTGAGATTCATTCACTTATTTAAGAATTGGGATGGTTAGGTGGCCGAATTGCAATCATTTTATTCGATATATATTAAACCTTCCGCAAGGTCTGATTAACACAAAAAGAATTTATTAAGCGTCTAAGAATATAAAAACCTAGCTTTTCTCAATTTCCACAAGGTCAAAGATCAAAGCTATTCAACACAATAATGGTTATGTCTAAATCTCCACGCAAGTGCAAGAATATAGACCCGGATAGTTAAAGAGCCAATAATATCTACCATAAGATTGAAACTCTGAAACGGAATTAAAACTGTTGTGTTAAACCAAAACAAAGATTATATGGAAGAATTAAAATCTCATATCATAAAGATCACGTAGTTGTTTATACCCAATCCGCAAACCTAGATGTTTAGCTACTCATACTCATACTCATACTCAAGATCACAAAAAAATAATAAGATATCATAAACCCAGATATTAAGCTTGATGATGAAAATCTCCAAATCTATATATATATATATGTATATATATATATATATATATATATATATATATATATATATATATATATATATATATATATATATATATATATATATATATATAGTTGGTGAGGAGGGCTATGGCTTTGACACATAGACAAACTTATGTTAAAGCTTCATTTGTGTGAAGCCACATCATCACTATCCTAAATATGTGTGACTTTTGATATTCTCATTATTAGCTAATACTATTAGCTCATAATAATAGTTATGATATGAGTTAACTATTACTATTAATAGTATTAGTTAACTATAATAGTTACTATACAAGTTAATATACAAGTTAACTATTACTATTAATAGTATTAGTTAACTATAATAGTTACTATACAAGTTAACTATTACTATTAATAGTATTACTTAACTATAATAGTTACTATAGTAGTTAACTATTACTATTCATAGTATTACTTAACTATAATAGTTACTATAGTAGTTAACTATTACTATTAATAGTATTAGTCAACTATAATATATAACTAGGGGTAATGGCAATTTAGGGTCCAAAGTTTAGGGGGGGTGTGCCAATAGGGGTCTGATGTATCAATTTTGTCAATTTAGGGTCCAAAGTTGACAACGTTAGTCAATTAAGGGTTTTTGGACTAAATTGTAAAGAAAATCCAGTTAAGTAACGAAAGCACTTAACTAAAGTTTGTTTTGGATGTTCGTATAGGCTTTGTGTCATTTCACACATCCCTTATACAGTAGAACCTAAATTGTCATTTACTCTTATTATTTTATTTTTGAATAATTTTAATTAATTTTAAAAATACTAATAAAAAAAAGCAAATAAAAATTAAAGTGGTTTTTTTTTTTGGAAACAAGGAAAATTATTAATAAAAATTTAAAAATAATTTTATGAAAAAATGAAATAATTAGAATACTAATATTAATAATGAACAATACTAACAACCACCACACACCTGTCTGATCCCCACTTTCTTCTTTTTTAAAAAAAAATTAAGTTGATTTTTTTAATTTTTTTACACTTTTTTCTTTTTTAAAATTATACTTCTTATTTTATAGTGATTCTAAATGGAAAAAAAAAATTATTTTATTTCTTGAAAAAGTATTTTAATAACGTTTTAATTATTAGTTAATTTAATATAAGAAAATAAAATTTAATATTTCAAAAAATTTAATATTAATTTTCTTTGTCTGAAATGACGATATAACCATCCAAATATTCAAAACAAACTCCAGTTAAGTCCACGTGCAAAACACGTTTGACTTAACTGGATTCTGTTAACAGAATCGTTAAAAAACCCTAACCTGCACAACTTTTGCAAATTTGAACCCTAAATTGACAAAATTGATACATCAGACCCCTATTGGCACACCCCCTCTAAACTTTGGACCCTAAATTGACATTTCCCCATATAACTATTACTATTAATAGTATAATTAACAATAATAGTTACTATACAAGTTAACTATAATGGTTACTTTATAAATTATTTATTACTATAAATAGTATTAGTTAATCATAACAGTTATAATATATGTTAATTTTTACTATTAACAGTATTAGTTAATCATAGTAGTTACTATATAGTTTAACATTATTATTAATAGTATTAGTTAATTATAATAGTTACTATAAATATTAATAAGTATTATTAATAGTATTAGTTATTGATATTATTATATAGATTAATTTTTACTATTAATGGTTTTAGTTAAGATGATGTTTACTATTTTAGTTAACTATAATTAAAAAACAATTTTTTATATACAATATATTTATATTATAAAAAACTGTTATGCTACTTTATTAAATAAAAATATAAAAATAGTAAATGTAAAAAAAAAATTTAGCAAATTAGTTACCCGTGCAGAGCACGGGTTACCCACTAGTTTGTTACAAACCTTCAAAAGTAAAATAAAACCTAAAACAAAGCATAAGAAAACTGAATCTAAAAACCTATCTAATTAATACATAAAAGAGGAGTCCAAATATGGAGAGGATAACATTAAAACCCCAAAAGATAGGCAAATCCCGTATCTCAGTTGGAAGGACCAGGCGGGCGCTTGGTGGGTACCAGGTGTTGGTTTTCCAAGGATCATGCGCAGCGAAAATAAAGCATTAAAATTTTCATGACACCCAAAACCCATAGATCCATTCATGTGATTAAATCAAATACTACATAATGAATACTAGAATACTAACCATTGATGCCTTTGTTCAACAACCTTGATTCTTGGTGGAGATACCAAACTTGATCACGAACAATAGCAGGAACACAAACTTTGGAGGTGATAAGTTTCACCCTCTATTGGTATCCACACCACGAACGAATATCAAGTAACTTCTTGATCTTGGTTGCTAGATCAAATTGTGAAACACGCTTTCACAATATATTAGAACTATATGGAATTATTATGTGATGTTCTTGTTCTTCACCCAAGGGATCTTAGAACAAGAAAATAACCCTCTAAAACTCTTTGGAGGCTCTCACAAACTTATGGACTGATTAGGGCAACTAGAGGGGGTTTTAATACTTGTTTCACCTATTCCAAATATGTAACAAGTGACCAAACCCGCAAGAAAACGGAACAAGAAAATCCCATGCCGAATTGGCTTGGTTCGCCCGGGTATAGCAGGAGGTCCGGCCGGGTCCTATGTAAGGTCTGACCGGGTCCTTACATAGGTCCGCCCGGACCCTCCTCTTTTACGGTTTTCTCCTTTAAATTCCTAATATCACTTAAAGTCCCTTCGACCCAAATTCCAATTAAGTCCTTTAGGATTCGTTCTATTTGTGTGTGACCCTATAGGATTACACTAAGTTGGCAATGGGTTCTATCATAAACCCATAAGATATGATTAGGTTCTAGCAAACCGTCATACCTACCCAAATAGTGTAACTATATACAAGTTCGCATTCCTTTATAGAACATGTCACAATCCCTTTGTCCACGACGTCATTGAACACAAGTCATGGTCAACATGTAATGACCCCAAAACCCACCCTAATTTTCTAATATTAAAATGGAAATTATGTGTGCATTTTATGTGTTAGATAATATTTTCTTGACTTGCATATATTATTTGAGTATATGTGATAGTTAAAGTGTTAGTAGAAAGTTTGTTAAGTTGAATAAATGAGTTAGTGAAACTATAGGGTTATATGTGAAAATATAACTAGAGGGGTTTAGTTGTTTAAAATGGAACTAGGAGGGTTCTATATGAAACTAGTAAAAATCAACTTATTCTTATCCTCCCATCTCTCTCTCTCTCTCTGCGTATTATACTCACACGCACACACTAAAATTATACTTTCTCAATTTGTTCTCTGATCCATGGAAAGAAAAGGTAAAGTTCTTTTAATTTGATTTTCTTTCTTTTAATTTACTACTCCATTTTAAAATCTAATTACACCAAAATGTTCAGGGTGTTGAGTAGAGTATTCCTACCCGATCAAATATTATTTTCTCGATATTTTTCCGGAAATAGGTAAGTTACTAATCCCCCTTTAAATGTTAAAATGGTCATATATGTGATATATGTGATGTATGAACTCTTTGTTGTATTATTTGTTAAGAAACTTGAAAAGATATTAAAATTGGTGAAAGTTGATGTTGATGTTGTAAAGAAGCTAGTTTAGTGTTGTGTAACTCAGTTGTATTGAGTTATATTTGGTAAGATAGAAGTTGGGTAGTAGTTTTGGGAATGTGAAACGAAGGGAGTATAATTTATTTTGGTTTTGGCCTGCGAGGTGTGGTGGGCGGACGCCCAAAATGGGCGTGCGGCCGCACATCTGTCTGAAGGGTTTTGTTCATGAAAACAGAGCAAGTGGGACCGCACACCCAGTTTGGGCGGACGCACATTTTACCTGAGTTTGATGGTTTGTTCCAAGTTAAGTGTAAGAGGTTAGTAATTATCCAAAACTTTAAGGGATGGTCTAGGGCAATTGGATGAGTGTTTTGGGATGTTGTCATGGTTGTTGAGGATCGTGCTCAAGTGTATGCAAGAATGTGTTGTGACTTTATTTCATGATGGTTGTGAACTCTTTATAAGTACTTATTTCGTGTGCATTTTGTGATGTGTTTGGCTTGATTCCCTACTTTGGAATCATTACCCCCGGTTGTTGTTTAAGCAAGTATTCATTACAGTGCTTTGTTTGAAAGTCCAGCTGGTTTTGTGTTATCGAGTCAAGCAGTGGAAGGAATTATCGTGGCACACGATCCAAGTTCACAATAAGGTCTTCCACTGGTACCTTTTTTCCCCAGTCCAGATTGGCCTTGGATGGGATAAATTAGCTCCCTTGTGTGAGCCTTGGGCTATGACTTTGTGTCATAATCCCCCCGTTGTTACTTTGGTTCTTATGGTTATGGTTTGGTTTTCGGGATCCCGGCTTCAGCTATTTATGCTACTCAACTGGTTTTCTCAGATGGTATTCTCAGACGGTTATGTTCTTTCGGTAAACCTTGGCTTGGTATCCACTTATGAGTGTTTATTTCCGCATTTGGTGTTGTTTGATGAGTTGGCTTTGCCTCTCATATTATGCGCTATGTGATTGCTTATTGATACTGTTCTTTATGATTATCATTTTAGCATGAAACGTAGTTGCATTCTTAGTAGCTTACTGAGATTTATTCTCACCCCGTTCCTTGTTTATTTGTTTTCCTTAGATAAAGGCGAGTCCAGGGGATAGGACACTTGGCACGGGAGGACGTTGAAGGGGTAAGAGTTGGGATTTGTTTTGTAAAAGCTACATTACATAGATGTATAACCTTTTGGGTAGAGTTACCGTGACTTCATCATCTTGTAACACCTATATTTTAGATAATGTTGGTGTATGTACATTTGTATAGAAGTTTGTAAGCCTTCGGGCTAAGTACTTTCGTGTGAAAGTTGTTTGTAAAGTTTGTTTGAAAGTTAAAAGGAAGTCTTTGAACTTCAAGTGTTGATTTTGTTAAACTTTATGAAAGTATATTTCAAAAAAAAAAAATCAAAAGTGTTTTATGACGTCTTCCCATCGTGTCCCGAGCGTGGGGCCAAGTAGGACCACGGGTCGGGGCGCGACACAACAAGTTAACTTGTATTTGTTCAATACTTTCTCGATCCCGAATATGTTTATAATCCAAATGCCAATGATCCAATCAATTCATTTGAGTTTGGCCAAACATTTAATCAACATCATTCTACGAGGGGCCCAAGCTTGACATCTCTCCGAAGAGGGACAAATCCATTTAGCTTATTATTCTTCCATACGTGAATCCGATTATGCCAATCATACCCTTTATAACTACATGTTTAAAGGTAGCGTTTGAATATGTCAAACATAATGTTCATCAAGTGGAAGACTATAATAACTTCATGTCTAAGGATCCAAATGACATAACTAATATGAGATCTATATATGACATTGACCATGACATAAATCTCATAGAGCGGGCCATGTCCAGTGCCTTGTTCTCCAACAAGTACCAATAAGTCTAACATGATCATCTAGACTTATACTAGTGCTTCATAATTAATAGAGACGGAGATTATTATAAGTAAACATGAACAGCAACAATAATCAAAACATCTCTTTATTAATATGAATAAAATGATAACATATAGAACGTTTATATAAACGTACCTAGGGAACCAACACTAACACCAGGCGGGCGCCTGGTATGGGCTGAAAGTGAGTCCCAAAACACCAAGGTAAGCGGGCGGTATGGTGCGAGCCGGCGCATGGTATAAAAAAACTGGTGCACTTCTCTTTTCTTTTCTTCCTCGACGTGGCCCATCATCCAGTTGACTTTGAATTTGAATTTGTATGTGTCTCAAAACATACAAATTCTCACAAAGTTTCCTAAACATGATAGACTAAAGATTACATCACAAAACTCTCTAAATTACATCAAAAGTCAATAAAAAACAATCCAAAAATATAGAGATTACATACTATGAAACCGACCCATCAACATGACTTACAAAGATATCTTTATAAGGGCATCTGCAATGGGTGGTACTAAGGCATAGGTATCAAAATCAAATTTTAATACCTATGATCAATATTCACAAGGTATCA
Organism: Campanula takesimana; assembly: GCA_026119855.1. Taxonomy (NCBI): domain Eukaryota; kingdom Viridiplantae; phylum Streptophyta; class Magnoliopsida; order Asterales; family Campanulaceae; genus Campanula; species Campanula takesimana. Next base: position 621,731 of record JAOWBW010000996.1, read on the forward strand.
ACTTAGGATCTCCAATGGTAGGTATCAAAATCAAAATTTAATACTTATGAAAAAAATACTAGCATCTCCAATAATTAGTATCAAATTAATGACTCAATTTCTTATTTTCATATTATTAATTTTATTTCATATTTAAATTATTTTTTATAATTTAATATTTATAATAATTAAATTTAAATAATTTTAAATAATAATTAAATAAAATGTAAATTTGGAAAAAAAAATAACTTATTTATTTTGACACATAACATTACCAATGACAAAATAGAAGGTAAATAAAATTTGGTGTGGTCCTAAGGAAGGTGGCAAATTTGCTACCTTCCTTAGGACCACATCAAATTTTGGTACTTTCTTGGTTTGCCATTGGAGATGCGAATACCTTGAGGTAGGTATCAAAATTTGATTTTGATACCTACCATTGGAATTGCCCTAAGAGCCTTATTCATGGGGTCATCTACTATCACCTTAGTATAAATTTAATTTAACGTTACTTCATTACTGTTATAATCTCTCAAATATAGTTATTCCTTAAATCAATGTGTTTAGTTCTTCCATGATACTTTGGATTCGGGAAAGCAATGGATGTTTGATTGTTCACAATAATTTGTCACGGAATTAGATGCATGATTAACCACTCCAAGATTTTCCACGAACCTTTTTAACCAAACAACATCCTGAACAACTCTTGTGCATATGTAGTGAATTCGACTTCCATGGTAGGGAGATACATTTGTTTGCTTCTTGCTATTTCACGTTATAGCTCCATTAAAAAAAATAAAAAAAATTAAAAACTTGATGTTGACTCTCGGTTACCATTACCTCCTCCTGAATCAACATCACTATAACCAAATATCTGTGAGTTTGATCCTTGATAACACAACATGTAGTCGACAATCCCTTTTAGATAACGTAATATCCTTTTAATTGCTCTCTAATGTGCTCTTCCAGGGTTGGACTAGTAACAATTAACTATAACAACTGCGAAAGCTAAATTTGGTTGGGCACACATGACTATTACTGCATACATTAACTTGACGATCGCACAACAATATGGAACTCTAGACATCATATTATTCTCTTCTTCAGTCTTAGGGCAATCATCAAGGCTCAACTTCCCATTCATTGTCATGGAAGTGTCGAGGGGTCTACGTTTATACATACTAAAGTGTTCAAGACCTTGTTTTAGGTAAGTCTCTTAAGACAAACCGAAAGAGTCTATCGAAATCAATTTCAATATATTCGAATACATGATATAAAATTCAAATTTACCCATTTTCTTCATTTCAAAATTTGAAGACAACCACTTTTAGTGGCTTTCAACAACTTCAAATTATTTCCAGCTATTTAAGCTATTAAGATATCATTCACAATAAGGGAAAGGATCACAAAATCTCTCTCAGATTGTTTATGATAGACGCGGTGATCTTCTTCTATCATTACAAATCCACCTTTAATGGCCAAGTAAATATGTCTAAATGTTAAAAAAAATCTAACATCTAAATATCTAAATACTGTTTACTTTTTTTTTTTTGTGCTCATACCATTACTTGATGTGAACTTATATGATTATATTTCGGAGGAGGAAATTAGTTCCTATTTAAGTTATAAAAAATCTTGTTTTTAACCCTTAAACCCTATAAAACAACCTTAAAACTTTAAACCTTAAACCCTAAACCTTAAACACTATAAAACAACTTTAAACTCTAAACCTTAAACCCTATAAAACATCCCTAAACCTTTAACTCTATAAAAACATGATTTTTTTATAATTTATGGAGGAACTGGTTTTCCCCAAAATTTTATATAGATTTGCTGTGTATAAAAAAATAATAATAGCAATTTCAAAAAAAAAAAAAAAGAAGAGAAAACGCATAGGAGTACTATAAACAAAAATAAACGAGTTTTCTGCAAAAGTGACATGCAATATATCAATTTGACTCGCGTACTTTGAAAACATCAATGTGGGTTGCGTACTTAATGTTTTGAAAATTTTGATACCACTTTTTTAACACCCGTTAAAAACATAACGGGACTTCCATAACTTCCCGTCACTTCCATAACTTCCGGCAATCTCCATAAATTCCGACCACTCCATATTTTCCGGCAATCTCACACACACTCATTTTCTCTCTCACACACATACACACACTAATATTTCTCTCTCACCCACTAGAAACACACACTAATTCTCACTATCCGACAGAATAGCAATAGAAGTACTAAAGAGAGGAAAATGAGAAAGAGAATTGGAAAAAACGAACCCACTGCCGGCGAAAAAATTAGAGTAATTAGAGCGGGAAGTGAGAAAGACCAAGGAACTGAAGTTACTGAACAATGGAGATGGAGCAGCTCCTTAACATGGGTTTCCTCACCGACTTAGCCGCCGAAGCCCTCGCCGCCACCAGTGGCAACTCCGCCCTCAAAACCACCGAATGGATTCTCACCCACGATTCATCTTCCAGTCCCCAAAATCCCCTCCCCGTTTCACCAACTCCCTCTCAACAACCCAAATTAGATCGATTCTTCCCTTCCGAATCCACAAAAATCCCCTATAATCAAGAAACAAGAACCACCACAACCGCCGGAGAAACACTCTCGCCAGAATTTATGGATATTGCCGGAAGTTATGGAAGTCCCGTTATGTTTTTAATGAGTGTTAAAAAATGGTATCAATAATTTCAAAACATTAAGTACGCAACCCACATTTGATGTTTCCAAAGTACGCGAGTCAAATTGATATATTGCACAAAGTACGCACGTCACTTTTGAAAAAAAAAAATAATAAAAAAATAAACGTTGACTCTCTCTTCTCGCGCTCTGCCAAAAGAACAAATCAGGAGACACACAGAGACGGACGCAGGAGGAGAGAGGGAATTTGTCAGATACGGCCACCACCACCACCACCTCCGCCGTCTCCACCATTTCTCTTTTATTTCTCCGCCTCACTCATTACCCGACGATAACATTATTTTCCCTTTGAAAACCTCACCCCATTTCTACATTTCTCTTATCTCTCATCCTCCTCTTTTTTACCGGTTTTCACGATTAGGGCATGAATTTTCTCCTCCTCCATTGATTCCGCAGGTTCTCCAACGGAGTTTCGATCTCACAGGTATTTCCTCCCAGTTCCACCCAATTTTCTTTCTTTTCTTTCTTTCTTTTGATTCCTTTAGCTTAAATTTTCAACTGTTTTCCTAATTGTTTTTAATCATTTCTAAGGCGCACGATAGATTGTTATTTGTTTAATTGTTTCATTTTTGGAGGTTCCTCTTACTTATAGAATGAAATTCGGTTCACCGGTTAGGTTTAGGGTTAGGTTTAGGGGAAGGTCTTCCAGGCAAATGGAACCCTCTCCTGCTCCCGCTGCTAATTCTGATCCTTACGGACCTTCTTCCGCCACTGCCACTGCTACTAATCACCCCAGACGTTATGGAATGCATTTCTCTGCTTCTAATTTCTTCCACTCCCCTTTATCCACGTTATTGGATTATTCTGGCCTCCTACGCCCCCGCTCGACACACCCCGATTCAGATTCTTTGATCAACCCTGGTTATCGGGATCACACCCCTCACAATGATTCTGATGTGGCTGTCTCTGGGAATGCTGGTGAGGTTTCTATTAGGATAATTGGTGCTGGTGAGCAAGACCATGATAGGCTTGGGACGGTCTTGTCTTCTTCATCGGTTGGGCAGCTGAGAGATGGTACTCTACAGAATGAAGTGTTTTCCCGGCCTATTTCTAGAAGTGTTTCTGCATCATCTGTTTTAGATGCTCACGGTGATTCTAGAAGTGATCGCGGGTTGGGGGAGGGTATAGCCCAGAGTGTTGATACTGAGGCTGCTGATGGAATTGGGAGCAATAGCAGGGATTCTTCTTACCAGAGATATGATATACAACAAGCTGCCAGGTGGATTGAGCAAGTTCTTCCGTTCTCTTTGCTTCTGCTGGTCGTTTTCATTCGTCAGCATTTGCAAGGTACTTTAATATCACTTTCATCTGCTACTTATGTGACACCCATTTTAGTGACAGCTATGTATAATAAATATTTCTTGTCCGCCCCTGAATAGGCTTTCTTCAGTTTCTAGGATGCCTCAAAAGATCTTTTTCACACATTGAATAGATGGAGGTTGAAGTCTGAAGTCTGAAGTCTGATACTCAAATACTCCCTCTGTCCCAAAATGATCTTCTCATTTGCCATTTTCCATCGTCTCAAAAAGTCCTTCCCATTTCTACAATTTGGGCTTAAATGTGCACTAACACAGCATGTCTAGTGAAGCAATTGTTCATATCCTTAAAAAGTTTGAATAGTCAAACGCGAAGATCTTTGGGATTGAGGGAGTATAACACTTTTTTTTTGTTGCCATTTCAGGATATGATTAGTTCATCTTGTGAAATTCTGCATTGTGGGGTTGAATAAAAAAAAGAAAGGATCCTTAGATTCATATCCTTTTCATATTTTCACAGGCACAAGTTCTTGCCCATAGTTCTGCATGACATATTAAAATTTTGTATTTCATTTTCAGCCAAAGATTCACCCGACTGTTGTTTTTTTGCAAGGAATTACAGGTTTCTTTGTTACTATTTGGATTGCTGCCGTTATGTTCAAGTCAAATGACATTCTACGAAAGCAGACAGCTCTTAAGGTGCTGTAACTTGTTCTTGTACATTCTAAGCTTCGTTCTATTGTTCATTTGCTGTAGGAACACCAACACAATGTCTATCATCTCTATTTTTTAAAAAAAAGATAGACTTCCTTTTTTTTTACAGGGGGAGAGAAAAATATTAGTTCTTTTGGGCATCTCTATTGTGTTTGCACTCCATATTGCTGGGGTTTACTGGTGGTATCGAAATGATGATCTTTTGTATCCATTGATGATGCTCCCTCCAAAAGCCATACCACCGTTTTGGCATGCTATTTTTATTATCGTGGTAAATGGTGAGTTATAATCTCCTAGTTCTATCCTCTATCAAATGAGCTTATATTCTTGACCAGTGCATGACATTACTTAATATTTCACATTTTTTTCTAGTACCATTGTATTTATACAGAAAACGCATAAATGTAACTCATCCACATCTATTGTTCTTAAAACCTCCCACTTAAAACCTCCCACTTTTCATTGGGTTACACTTGTGAACAAAGCCATGTGGAGAATTTCTTACAGCTTCATTTGTTATAGATACACTGGTTCGTCAAGCTGCAATGGCTCTGAAGTGTTTCCTTCTCATGCATTACAAGAACAGCAGGGGCCGAAATTACCGTAAACAGGTCAGGCAATATATATGATGCTTCATGTTTTTGGTTAGCCTTGAGAATGAAAAAAGAAGAATGACTTTTTTTAATTTTTTTACATAAATGAAAGTTTGACTGTAGGATTGAGATATGCTTTTGACAGAAGCGCTTTCTGTTCTATAGGGTCAATTGCTAACTTTAGTTGAGTATATGTTCCTGCTATACCGCGCTTTGCTGCCGGCTCCAGTTTGGTACCGTTTCTTTCTGAACAAAGAATATGGGAGCCTATTTTCATCACTAATAACTGGGTTGTATTTGACATTCAAGCTCACATCTGTTGTTGAGAAGGTGTGTAGCTTCCCGTTTCTCATGTATTCAAACATGATTTGTGTTGTCTTTGTACCTTCTACCATTCCGTATGCTTGCTATTTGAAATCATAAGCTAGTGCGAAAAGCTTGTTTATGGATCTTATTCCCAATTGCTACTATTCACTTTGGTTGGCTCTGCAGGTTCAATCATTCTTTGTTGCGTTGAAGGCATTGTCACGTAAAGAGATTCATTATGGAGCTTATGCAACATCTGAACAGGTAATTTTGGTCCTTTCTCTAACATCTTGCCAATTTTCTGTACCTTTTTTTGTTTGATTTTTATATGTTTCTGACGAGTCCCATCATATAAAAAATTATGCTCAATCTATTGCATGTTTCCCTGCGCCCCAACTTATAGCTCACTTGAGATGATATTGGGTAACTTTTTGTTGGCCTACTTGATGCCTCATCTTAGGACCAGGAACAAAAAGTTGTTCTTTTTTCTTCAGTTATTTTTATGCTACTTCATATTTAGCTAGTTGCTTGCTAATCCTTATATTGAAGCTAGCCTTACAGTAAATTAAGTCCACTGCCAATTGGATGGCAAAATTTGTTTAGAAGGAAAAAAAGGAAAATGAACTTATAAGTGAATGTCAATGTTGTTTAATGTAATACAGGTCAGTGCAGCTGGAGATTTGTGTGCTATTTGCCAGGAAAAAATGCATGCCCCGATCCTACTGCGTTGTAAACACATATTTTGTGAAGACTGTGTATCAGAGTGGTTAGTTATCTATCCATCTTAATCATTCTACCGTCTCTAGAATGTTTGCCCCCTTACTTTTCTTTTTTTTCCTTTGAATTAGCAGTCTCACACTTTGTTGCTTCTTTGAGATGCTTTTATACGTATAGGGGTGGCAAAATGGGTGTTTTGGGTGTACCCATTAAAGTTAAAATATCCGGATATCCAATGGATTTTTAACTTTAATGGGTAAACCCAAAACACCCAATTTGCCACCCCTATATACGTAACATTGTTATAATCGTTTCTGTGTCATGATGGCCAAGAAGAATTGATGTTTCAGGTTTGAGAGGGAGAGGACATGTCCGTTATGTAGAGCCTTGGTTAAACCAGCAGATCTGCGTTCATTTGGTGATGGATCAACCTGTTTGTTTTTTCAGCTGTTTTGAAGTCAGCCATCCTGTGATAAGGTCATACAGAATTCTTCTCAAGTCGGTCACTTGTATTGACTAGCGCAGGCTAAGTGTCTATATGTTGTATTAGGAGAAAAATATCAAAGTGTATGTGCTTCAGGAACTTGTATTAACATCTAAAAACTATATAAGAAGAGAAGTACCCATTTTGTAATATGAAATCTTTTTGGTAATGCGATTTATGCTTTGGTTTCTCTATACAAGCTGAAATAAAAGAAAAAGAAAAAGAGGAAACGTTTCAATTCCCTTTTTGGTTTGTATCCGAAAAGTAGTTCTATTTTAAAAATTTGGACGGAGGGAGTGATTCATGTCAGTAACAGAAGTATAATTTGAATGAAGCAGATGAAGATCCTAAATATACTTTGCTTTCTTAACCATCAACGTGCAGGATTGTAGTGTACAGAGGAAGAACTTAATGATAAAGGATTGGTCACTTGATCACAGAGATGAATGTTTGAACCAAAAAGAAAAAATTGCTGCTCCAATTTGTAAACCCAGAATAAGGTATTGGTACATACTACTCCCTCTGTTCATCTGACAATGGGGCAAGGGATGTTGAATTCATATGTATATGTGGGGATTGTAAATTTCTGTTTCTTGAGGCTGACGTCAAAAAACATGTTCTGCGGATGAGAACTTGCAGAGTTTTGCAAACAAGAAACAACAGTTGGGAAAATCAGTTTTCATCCCAACGATAGTCGGCACAGTTTCTCGTTTTCTTTAATTTGCTCAAAAAATATTAGCGCATTAAATATAACTGTAATGCAATTTCAAGTTGATAAAGCTAGTAAGACATCAATGATAAACAAGGCCAAGTTGAGCAATTATTTTAGGATGATGGGTAAATACCTTCTTACATTGTTATATACTCACTGCCTATTGACAGCAAAGAATATAGGAATATAGATTTTCTGTGCCTATTAAAACTGTTGACATGAAAAAAATAAATAGGAATCCAGGTTACAAAGTAGGAGACCGAATTTAGCGGAGCAACATCATGATACGATCTTGAACATGGAGACCATATAGTCACATGGAGCCATAACAAAGAGCCGCAGCCTACTTTCCTAAGTTCCATTCCAATCGAGGAGAGCAGGTCTTAAAAAAGAATATTGAGATAGAGAATGATCCATCCAGCCATTGAGAAGACAGCGAAGATATGAACCCAGAACAAAACAGCAGCTGCCTCCCTTCCACAACCCCTCAAACTGGCAACAGCACCTGCATAAGGAAATAGAGTAAGTTAGTCATCTTCTTATACTCCCTCCTCCATCCATAAACGACTTCCCACCATTTTTCCAGTTTTGCAGGGCTTAAGGTTGTTGGCTTCACTGCAGTTTTAGTGGCAAATACACATAAAACCCCTTAACAATCATAGATATACAGAAAATGTATCTTTAATACACCTTCATGAAATTGCATTAAATTATTTTCTCCTTTAAGAACATACACACACACACACACACACATTTAGGAAAAAACGTAACTCTATTTTGGCAATGGAGTGAGCAATAGTCATTAAGGTGGTTTTGGTGAGCATGCTTGAAAACGTAACTCATTTAGGAAAAAACCCTTTTGTTTTAAATGGACATTCATTTAGGGACTGAGTGAGTACTTCCATATTTAAGTTTCATTTTTTCAGATGACTTAAAATTAATATATTACCAGAAAGCACGGATGTGGGCATGGTATGCTGGAGGAGGAGGACAAATCTGAACATCTTATCTCCTGGGGGTAGGAACCCGAGCTTATCAGCCAACATGACAATGCCCAGTCCAGCTGGAGGAACCAAAACTAACCGCCCAAAAATGATCGCAGCCGTTGTCTTAAGGCCTAGTTTTGAACTTCCTGGTCCTGCATGTATATATATATACACAAATGATAAGCATGCAAACATACCAATAAACCTTCTGATGCAAACCGAGCCAAGAACCAGCAAATTAATAGGATATGCTACTGAGTTTTTTCTAGAAGCTTGTGCAGCAGATGCATTCTCCGTGAATAAGCTCATCAGAAAACACAAGATGGAAAATGCAGGTTCAAAAAATGCAAGTAAAAGGGAATATGAGCCTGAGGTAGAAGCTTACCCTCTACGAGGTTTCCTCCTAAAGCCAACAAGATGCAAGGAATCATGGCTTCCCTGAAACACAGCACACATTAATAATGCTGTCAAGACCTTGCAAACATTAGTGGAAATTGAAAAGGCATGTCTAGTTCATAACACGTGGACGTGAAGTGAAAATATTACTAGAGTAACAGTGGATTAGAAATGAACGATAAATGTGAATAACTGAGTTTGGTAACCGTCTAGTCAACACTCAAACAGCTACTAATAAGCAAGTTTAAGAGCAAAAAGATATGCACAAGTCTTGGAAAAAACAAAGAGTGATTCATAAATAGTTACTGAATGTGCCCCTCCAGATAATTATAGGAAACTCCAGTAGTCTTCCACCATATGACTATTGGCCCCGCCTACATGCAATGTGTTAACGTAGTTCATATATAATTTTTTGAATGATATTGGAGTTCCCACCCAAGTCATCCAACAAGATATGATTGCTTCTTCATGCAGATCAAAAGATAGAAAAACACAATATGATACATAAATCTTTGGCGAACGAAGTAAATTATAAATACAAGCATATGTACCCAAGAATCAAGCAGCTGTCTGTGAAGAAGTAGAGTGGAGCATCAGCAGTGAAGATCAGATTTTTCAAAAAGGGTATAGTTCCTATAACCATGGCTAGAATCTGCATCAATATTAACCCAAATTAGCAGTGATGAGGTGGAGAAAATATGTCTGCAATTCGCATGCCAACAACGCATATACTTCCTCCGTCCCAGAAGTTAGCCCCTCTTCCTTCGTTGTTATAAATACAATCAATACCAATTTTTTGATTCTCATTAAGATAATTAAAAGTAGCCTAAATTATTTCTCAAAGTTCATTCGTAATGACAAGGAAAAAAGAGGGACTAGCTTTCTGGGACAAAGGGAATATATGCTTTTGCATTACTGAACTTACAGAAGCAATAATAGGGGGCTGCAGTATTTGCTTGAGTTTCAGCTTCTCATAGACAAGTTTAAGAAAATCTTTGATCTGCACACAAAATAAACAATAAGTATAAATGGATGCCAAAATTGATTAAGGCCAACCTTTGAAGTTAAATACAGAAACCAGTTAAATAATCAATTTGCCAGTTCAGTCTTAACCCTAAAAGCATGTGGTCCTTGCAATGATAGAAAATGACTAATCTAACCTTTCCGCTCTTTGAAGCATTTGAATCCGCTGGTGGTTGTACAACCTCCTCGGTAAGCAAGGGAACTTGCTCAGGGGGACTATCTTTATTGACAAGGCCCTTGACTGGGAGGCGTTTTTCTTCAATGTCAAAGGTACCCTCGGGGGGAGGTGCAAGCATTTGAAATACATATGTATAGAGAATAATCGCACCCACCTAACAGAAAATCAGAGAGTTTTAATATTTCCAAAACCACAAACGTATCCAAAGACTAGAACTTGTTATAACCTACCCATTGGCCAAAGGAGATATATGCATTCCCATCTATAGCACACTGATTAGAGTCACCGAAAGGGTTTGATTTATCTCGACATAAAGCTGCAATCAAAACAAGCGGCACGTTTCCGATATTTCCTGTAAAAGATACATACAAGGTACTCCAAAAGTCAGATATTTAAGCGGAATGCAGATTAGTGATGGGGTAAGGTTGTGTTCCTTGTTACAGCTGTAACTCACACAGAAATTAATCTTCATTTGGGCAGATGTATAACGTTTAAAATGTCAGATAAAAGGGTAATAGTGACTTTTTGCTGTTAAATAGTCATATACATATAGAATGGATAGAAGATGGTAGCTTTGATTTTGCAGAAGATGAACATAATGTGCATTGCAAAGATTACCAAACAGAAAAGGCCAAACTTGAACATATAAAGGAATGCATTCCATAACGTTACAATGGAATTTGAACCAGCCGTCCTAGAAATAAGGAATCCATAAAGATCCGCTTCTAAAAGAGTGATGAGTCCATGAGCAGATAAGTTTCTAAAGAGTACAGTTGAGAGAGTTCCATGAATCAATTTTCTAGATTCTGAGTTATATCATGTATTCAACTGTCGCTTGTATCTTCAAATAAATGTTTTACTCCATCCCAAAATGAATGTCCAATATTTTTCATTTTTTTTAAATTGCTCTTGATCAAGAGTAATTTTGGACATTTTTTGAAAGTTCAATTTAAAATACAGGAAGTACTATTTTCATGACACATCTGTAGATATAAAAAAGTAATCGACCTCAATTTCTATTATCTTTCCTTTTTTAATTTTTGTACGTGTTCGGTGGTTGTAACCTATCAGCCAAAGGTCAACATTTTCGTTTGGTATATGTGGTTTTGGTTGAAAAAGGAAGTTGAAACACATAAGAAAGACTCAGTTTCATCATGAGTTTGGCAATTTTGTTATTTCTCTCCTGGTCAGTGATAGACACAGCACAAGTCACATAAATCATTTCAGCAGGAAATGTTATACTGGCAGAGGATCAGAGGCAACGTAATAGTTAATGCCACCCTTCATCATTAAAGTTTCCGGAGGGGGGTGGGTGGGTGGGAACTAAATTGCTAGATAAGAGAATTTCTGGTACTCCATTACACTCAAGGAGTACTTGTTTAAATTTGCAGACAAATTGATCAGTTTTGCAACATACTGAATACGGGAAACCGTCAATCCAGTTAAATTTATACTATTTGCAGCAGATTGGCATGCACCATATAAACGTCAGTCATTAAAATGGTCACAAAGAGATAGACCAATAAGTATAATGCATACATTGCCTATTATTGCAAAAGTTAACATTCGTGAAGAAAATAATTGTGAAAATACATCTATACCCAGAACAGGATTACAGCTTACCAATCCCAATTTGTACTATCGTGAACTTGAAGTATGGGTAGGGCGGCCGGACTATGTATGCAACAATTAAACCTATGAGTGAACCTGAAATAGAAGCCAGAACTACATTCATCGGTATGAACCACCTGCAAATGGGAAAGCACAATAAGCAACCAAGCTAACATCTATTTCTGTCCATTTACGCCAAATACTCCCACTGTCCGAAACAATAATCCTTATTTTCTGTTCGGTTTATCCAGAACTAGTCTCATTTAGAAGAAAAAAAAAATGACAATCGTTGTGCTATTTCCAGAATGTACAAGCACCAGGATCTAGACAAATATGGCCCAACTCTGAATTCTGTGAAGTATGTGTTTGGTTAGTCTCATAAGAAGTACCGTGATGTCTAATCAAACACATGCTCAACAAACAAACTCGAAGTCAATAGTTGGGATATTTATCTAGGGATCCCTATCATTGAGTTACAGACATATCTTACCACAGAAGCATTTTATCCCATGTGATGGCTTGCCCAAGTTGAGAGAATATCAGACATGGAAGCAAAAGCGAAAACACCAACTGCATCATGTATAACTTCAAAATTAGTTCAAAACACATTGCAACTAGAATATATAACTAGGTAAACACGGAAACAAGAATATTCTAGTGAGTCCATAAGTTTTCCAAGTAAAATTGCAGCCTAAACCAAAATCATACGTTGTCAACTGAGTAACTAACTAGAAAAGAAAACCAAGTAAGAGAAAAACAGCAATAAAGAAACTAGCTTTGCTTACCCCATTTAAGAGCTTTCTTCCACTTGCAGGCAAGATATTAACATACTTGGAAGCCATTAGAAATCCTAAGAAACACATCGTAAAGACTTTTGCGATTGGAAGAACAGCAATCTTGATGGAACCAAGAATTGACTCTCCTCCAGGTTGGGTTTCCATCAGAACCTCAGACAATAATCTATACATGATTTCTGAATTCTGATCAAGACTTGTTCTAGCTACCTCTCAACATTCACCGGCCTGACTTTTCCTTGTCAGGCAAATCTAAATTGGAGTTTGTAGACTGCTAATACTATAAGTTTGATTGATTCCACCTGACACCTTAACCCAAAGACTTACTTTTTGCAGCCAAATCAGTCAGAATCTGCAAAATTCAAAATACAAAACTCAGCCAGTATAATAAAACTGAGTGATCGGGAAAACTAACATAGTACTAGTTCCGAATTCAAAGAGGAAGAGGTCGGCGTAATTAGTGGCAGTTGTAATTAAAGTTGAATAGCAGTTAGAAATTTTTAACAAATCCCTCCCCCCTTCCCAGATTACTACTACAATTAAACCCGGGAAAAAAAAAAAAAAAAACTAAAGAAAAATAGTAGAAGCTGAAACCCTGATAGGAAACTAAAAAAGTAACTGTTTCAAAATTAAAGAAGCCATAGACGTGAATCAAGAAAATCAGAGGAGATTTAAGAAATGAATGGTTAATATCAAACAATACGACAACATAAAGCGGATTAATTAAAGATGAGGACGAGGAAGAGGAAGAGGGAAAATATGGAATGAAATAAGAGAGAATTACCAGGGAGGGGAGAGAATGTTCCGTCCTGGAAGGCTGGAACAAATAAAATAAAATCAGGGGAGATGACAGCGCTTTCGATCGGATTCAGATTTGGCGCAGGTGATGGCAGCAATCATAGGCACAGCAGCTGAACAAACAGTTTCCCGGAAACACAATTCGAGACTGTATTTATTATGAATCGACCAAAGAGTTTAAGTTTTTTTGGGTTTCATAATCTCTCGTGATGAGGAGAGGACAAAGAATTAAAACAACCTAAAAATATAAGTATTTTATTTAATGAGACACACATTCATACACACAACAACTTTCCGCTCATTATTCTCAACCTTATTTTCTCTTTACCTACTTTACTTTTCATACTCATAACACCTACTCTACTAATACTTTTTTCTTAATCCCCGTACAACACTCAAAAATCCTAATGCGGGTGGGATGGAGGGATTATGACTTTTCCCCCGGCTTCCTACTCCCTCCGTCCCACACTTATTGTTACCAAATGAAATGAAAGTGCACGAGAATTAAGAAAATGTATTGGAAAAGTTAAGTATTGTGAGTGGGTAGGAGAGAGAAAATAAGGACTGTGTTTTGAAGGAAACTAGTTCCTCAATAAATTATAAAAAATCATGTTTTTAACCCTTAAACCCCAAACCTAAAACCCTAAACCATAAACCTTAAACCCAAACCCTAAACCTTAAACTCTATAAAAACAAGACTTTTTATAACTTATGGAGAAACTAGTTTCCCCCAAAATTTTCTCGAAAATAAGTTAATGGATAGTTGTTGTGAGTGGATATGAGAGAGAAAAGTAAACATTTTGGGTAAGTAGCGATAAATATGAAACACTCAAAATAAAAATAAGTAGCGATAAGTATGAGACGAAATGAGTAGTTCTGGAATACAGTAATGTCTTTATTTTCTTAATCATTTTTTACGTTTGTATGTATAAAAGAATTTAAAGAAATAGTTTTAGGATATAATAGTGTACAATAATATTTTCAAATTTTTGTTAAAATAAGAATTTCTAATTAAATTAAATTTATATATATAAAAAAAAATGATTTCAAGACAAAGGAAAAATTAAATTAAATATTAAGAGCCAAGATGCTCATTTAATCTGCGGAAATATTCGTCTGAGTGCCTCCGTGAATAATATCATACTCCCTCTGTCCCTAAATGATTGTTCATTTTTAAGAAATCTTTGTCCCAAAATGAGTGTGTTTTTTTAACATAACTTTGTCCTTAAATGTTTTTTTTTCGATTTTTTTTTTCACCGGTTTCTTTATACGTGAAAAACTAAATGTTTGGAAAGGAGATTACAAGATTATATATGAATCTTTGCTACCAAATTGTACACAAAGTTAAGATTTTCAATGTCCCTTAAAATGAAATTTGGACACTCATTTAGGGACAGAGGTAGTATATTTTTTTTTTGTCCATCCAAAAATAAGTCTTACTCCTTCTTTCACAGACTAAGGTTTTCACTTTCTACAGACTAAGGTTTTCACTTTCTTTTTTTATTTGTCTCAGACTAATGTTCTTAGTTGTTTTATTACCTAAAATGGACAATGGAACCCACTTGTCATTCTCACAACAAAAACTCAATACCCACTTTATCTCTCCTACTTTCTCCTACTTACTTTTTCATATTCACAACATTTATTTTTTATTAATCTCCGTGTAAAGTCAAACTAAGAATATTAGTCGGGACGAAGGGAGTATTTTTTTTAAAGAAAGTAAGAAAATAGACTAAGTGTAAATTTACTCTTGTATACTCCCTCATTCCCAGATAAAGTGAGATTTTTAGTCAAACCTGATTACATTTTGACTAATAATTTAAATAAAAAATAATTATCATATTTAATATCTGAAAATTGTTATTAAAAATATTATGAATCATGATACAATAACAATTTTTAAATTTTCATTATGATCATTATTTATTCTTCAAATTATTTGTCAAAGTACAATCAAGTTGATCAAAAGTCTCACTCTATCTGAGACGGAGGGAGTATATTGTATAAAAATGTACAAATAATTAAAACGCATCTCTCAATTAAAACTGATGACAAGTAATTTCTCTCAACTACTCCCTCCCTTCTCCCTTCCGCGTTCTCTGTTCTGAAAAATATTAGTGAGTCTCTTCTTTTGATACATCTTCTTTTGTATTCCTCCATCATGATATTTCATTGTTTGTGTCTATTAAAATGAATTGTACATAAAAATTAACAAAAAGTAAAAAGTAAAACTTTTATTCCGCGACACTTTTCAATTTTTATCTGTCCAACCGCAAGAGCAGGTGACATTATTTCATCTGTTGATTACCATAGCGTAACGTTTTCAAATCTAAACTTTTTTAAGCTTTTTTACTACATATTCCATCTGTCCCACATCAATGGGTACAAATTTTCTTTTTTGGCGTCCCGTGCACATTACTAAAAATAGTAAAAAATCTTTGATATTCCTCACACTCATTCTTTCTTTTACTTACTTTTATACTCACAACACTTACATTTTCTCTTTTCTACTCATTTTTCATACTCACAACACTAATATTTTCCTTATTCCCGTGCTAAAATACGTCTAGGCTGGTGGGGAAACTTCCTGTCCTTTTGGACCCGTGTGTCCAACTCCAACTAACGTTCTTCACGCGGCCAAGTAACGCACAAAGGAAGCGTTACTTCTTAAACTCCCATGATTTATTTGACCCTTTCTGCTTTCATATTTTCAGACAATAATTTCTTTATTTATTTTTTAAATAATGAAAACACTTTTTTAATAGTTTATACGTCTCCAAATGAATGATTTAAAAAATTTCAAATTTATTTTTAGTCAAGAGGCAAATTTAAAAATTTTAATCATTCATTTTAAAACAGAAATATATTTATACAGTTATATATACATCAGTAAATATAGTGATGTTTAATTTCTGTCATTGCATGATTAAATAAGTAGTATGTAGAAGAATAGCAACAACGTTGCATTATTGCAAAATCTAATATCAAAGCTTTATTATTAATTTTAAAAAATAGAAAGCTTTAGTAGACAATCTGATATGATGTCTATGTCTGAAACAAGCTATCAGAATACTCTCTCCGTCCCATCTCACAACAAAATACCAACTTTTAAGTGTTATATTAAAAAGTATTATTTTTTCAAATAGAAAAATATTTTTTAAATTAATGGGACCACATATGTATACACACAACAATTATTCTCTTATTGTTCTCTACCACATTTTTCATCTCATACGCAGTCACAACACATATTTTTCCAACATCTTTCTTTAATTCTCGTTTTTAAAACGAAATGAATATTTCGTTATTAAACAGATGCAAACCAATAATTACCTTACACCTTGCTGGAACCAATTAAAAGAAAAATCAATTACAATATAATATATACTAGAATATGACCAGCTTGTGCCTTCTTGTAGTTTGTACTTTTGTAGATTTAAGAATTAATACTTCTGATTGTAGATAAATACTCTCTGTTCTGAAATAATTTTTTTATTTGTCATTTTTTTTTCGTTTTAACAATTTGAATTTTGATATGCATAAATATAATGAAGCAAATGTTTATATCTTTAAAAAATTTGAATAGTCAAATAAAAATATTATTTTGAGACAAGAATTATTAGACCATGTCCAATAAGGGGGTTGAATGGGGGGTTGAGTGGGAGTCAACTAGTTGAGGGTGTCCAATAAGGGGGTGAGAGGAGGGGGTTGAAGGGGAAGGGTTGAAAGGTTTCAACTAGGTTGAGGGAATTTGAGTGGGGCCCGGAAGAGACACTTGTCGGCTTGGGAGTGGCCAGCACTTGGAGAGTGTAGCTCACCTCCCAAGCCGGCGAGTTGCTACTCCATTTCCGTTTTTTTTTCTTTTTTTTTTCCTTTTTTTTCCTTTTTTCCGGAGAGGTTTTTATCCAAATTTTTTGAGCTCAATTATTTCATAGTAAATTATTTTTTTTATTAAAAAATAAATTACCAAAATTTATAATTTTTTTCCCTCTATAAATTGATGTAAGTTTCATTTAATTTGGACACCGAAAAAAAATCCTCTTTTCTCAATATAAAATTTTCAATTATACTTTATTAACATTTATTTAAAACATTTTAACATCTTTTTAAGTGTGAAGTATTTTTTATCCAAATTTATTTAATTGCAATAAAATTTAATTAAGTGTGAATTAAAAAAAAATTAAAAAAAAATCTCGAATTTATAAGTAAAAATATTAATATTTTATTTTTTAATAATAAATTTTTATTATTTTTTTAATTATAAAAATAAATATTGTAAATAAAATAAAAAGTGGTGGGGTATAGAATGATGAGTTGGGAGGAGTTGAATTTTAAACTAAACTAGCTTATTGTGGGGGGTGTAGTTGAGAGGGTAGTTGAATGATTAAGTGGATGGAGAGAGAAGATGAGGTGTTGTGATATTAAGGTAGTTGAATGTTTTTTGGTAGTTGGCTTATTGTACATGGCCTAAGCAAAAGATTCTCTCGTTTTTCATTTTTCATTTTTCATTTTTCAATTAATTAAACTCAAATTAATACTGTTGTGTTACCACTTTATGATTGAGTATACATTAAATTGTTGGACATGTTAATTTAAATAATTCTCATTTATTCTACTCTATGTAATTGAACTTTTTTTGGTCACTGTGTGTATGGATGGATATTTGGCTTTGTGTCCGGTTTACTTATAAATATAACACAACAAATAACACCGTTAATATCAGAGCAGGGTTTGATCCCAGCTTAGTCCCTCGTGTGTGAGAGTAAGATCTCTGAGGGAACTAAGAACAAAGCGTGGAATGCCCTGGGAGAGAATTAGAGTTCTCTGTGTGTTTTTGTTTGTGTGCAGGTTAGGACTGTTGGGTTTTGATGGATCGTGCACTTTTCTCCCCGATGAAGCAGCACGCATCAGTCCGTCTTAAAGCTTACCTCTAGATGGAATTCCCCGGCAGCCCCCTACCCACGGATACACGGGGCTACCTTCTTGGGGGTCGATATTGGTTGAAGATCTCTTTGAAGGTTTCGACATCAGTAATAAAAAAGAGAAAGAAGGCGAAAGAATGAGAGTCCAGTAGCCGAAAGCATCACTAGCTTACACTCTGACCCGAGTAGCATGGAACATCGGAAAACAAGAAGAATAAAACCCAAGACCCCGAATCCGTTCAAGATGATTAAATTAACAAAATGAAAACATTAAATCCTATTAATTATTTGAATGCTCCTAAATTTTGACAATGTTTTATCATTGTTAGAAAATTAATAGCTTTCTCGTACATGTATATATATCTATATAGAGTTAAGCACCTATTTGGTCCTTAACCTATTGAGTTATTTTCTTTTTGATCTTTAACCTATTTTGTTTTTCCTTTTGGTTCTTGATATACCTCGTTGCAGGATAAAGTGGTCCTTAACCTATTTTAGTTTTCCTTTTGTCCTTGATGTACCTATTTGCCGGACAAAGTGGTCCTTAAAATCGTCGACATGGCTTGTTGACCGAAAGGAAAACCAAAATAGGTCAAGGACCACTTTGTCCTGCAAATAGGTACATCAAGGACCAAAAGGAAAACTAAAATAGGTTAAGGACCACTTTATCCTGCACCTAGGAAGGACCAAAAGGAAAACCAAAATAGGTTAAGGATCAAAAGGAAAACAAATCAATAGGTTAAGGACCAAATAGGTGTTTAACTCAAATCTATATATATTAAAAGCTGAGGTGGAGCGATGTGGATTCGCCACGTGGACATTTTTTGCTAAAGGTTGCTTTTGCTGAAACCATGTCATCACCACCCTAAACTCTAAGTGACTTTTGATATTCTTTTTATTAGCTAATAATATTAGTTATTATATAGGTTAACTATTACTATTAATAGTATTAGTTAACCATAATAGTTACTTTATAAGTTAACTATTACTATTAATATTATTAATTAACCATAATAGTTACTATTTAAATTAACTATTACTATTAATAGTATTAATTAACAATAATAGTTACTATATAAGTTAACTATTACTATTAATAGTATTTGTTAACAATGATAGTTACTATATAAGTTAATTATTACTATTAGTAGTATTAGTTAACAATGATAGTTACTATATAAGTTAACTATTACTATTAGTAGTATTAGTTAGCTATTATAGTTAATATATATATATATAAGTTAACTAATACTATGAATAACATTAGTTAATCATAATAGTTACTATATAAGTTAACTTTTATTATTAATATTATTAGTTAATTATAATAGTTATTATATATATTAACTATTATTATTTATAATATTAATTAACCAAATCTTACGTCTCATGAAGCGATATCAGCATTGCCCCTACAACTTAGAGGCTATTTATTTTTCTCATTCTTAGCTAATAGTATTAGCTAATTTTATTAGTAACTATATAGGATACTATTATCTTTAATTTATTATTTTAAAATACTATAAAAGACTAATTCTACTTATAGTCATCTTCTATAGATGCAATACTCATATCTATAATCTAGATTAGAAAATTGAAAGGTCAAAAGTTAATACTAAATTTAGTGTGAGCAATCATGTATTCATTAATAATTAATTTTAATATATTATTAAATTTGAAGGTTTCCAGTAGTCATATTGATAATCCATAACACTAAATTAACAAAATCAAACTATTATGACTTAAGCAATTACCACTTCAGTTAAAATTATAGGTCATAGAATTTCAAAGGTTGAGAACATGTTAAAGATCATGAAATTTACATCGAATGTATACCAATATCTTCAACGAATGAACCACTAAAATTTATGTTCATCTAAAAATAAACCAAATATGGTATATTAACTAATCTCTACACATAAATGAATGGTCTCATTAATTTTTGATAAACGGCTTAAACTTTATCGAAAAGATTTTTGACTGTTCGCTCTCCTCATACTTCAACGCTATTGGCTTACAAGTCAACCCCAATTTTTTATACTGAAATTCAAATAGATAACTTCTCAAATACATGGGTAAACTTGTCATTTGTTAGGTGTATCTCATTTCCTTTTTGAACTCAATATCTAAAAAAAATAGTTTACTACTTTATCATCCCATTCCGTTATTTAGGTGCTCTCAATCCTGAATAAATTACTAGTGTAGTGTAATATTAGGACTCTATTTTGTCATTTTGTGTTAAGTTGCTCTTTCATAAATTAATTAATTGGCAATCCCTTGTATACCCTTTTAACGTTTAACCAGATACCGACATAGCATATGGCCGTTGCTATTTTCATATAAAATCCCACTAAGACGTCGGTAGGCTCATGAATGGACCGGCCCAATTAATTTAAGTACTACCTCTGTTCTCAAATGAGAGTCTAAATTTTATTTTAATGGACATCTGAAAATCTTAACTCTTTGTACAATTTTGTGGCAAAGATTCATATATAATCTTGTAATCTCTTTTCCAAACATTTAGTTTAGGGATTTAGGGACAGAGGGAGTAAAACTTTACTTCCTTTATGGGGCCCAATAGATAAAATAATTGGATATTTGACTCAATATTGATTTCCAAAAAAGAAAAAGAGCTTATATTTTGTGGAGATGTCGACTTGCCTTTATAAATGCTTGCAGAGAGGGCCACGTGGTGTAACCTCTTGTTACCTCTTATACATACTCCCACCGTTTCATGAGAACTGAGACTTATTTTTTTTTCCGTCCTTTTTACCTCAATTGAAACTGCCCAAAATGACAAGCATTTTAATATTTTATATTCACCCAACCCCCATAATTCATTCTCTCTCTTCATTCTCCACCACTCATTTTATTCAACCAACACTGCTATTTACCCCACTAATTATCTCTCTTCATTTTCTACCACACATTTTCCTTATTTTGTTAGTATTCCTTAGTTCTTATGCTTTTTTTTTAGTCTCAGTTCTCATGAAACGAAAGGAGTATGTCAAAAAAAAATGAAATATAAAAATTATCAAAAACGTCCTATTGAAAGATGCATGAACCATAAATTGGTATACTGCCGCACTTTTTTTTTATGGTGGAAAAATCTACACGTCAAGAAATCGAACTCAAGTAACCACACAACCATTAATACTCTCTCTGTCCCAGAATGATAGTCACATATTTTCATGGGTTTTACGAAAAAACTTTGAGTAATAATTAAGGCTACTTTTAATTATTCTAATGAAATTTTTGAAATTGTTCTTGATACACCATTATAAATACTATTAATATTAATTTTTAGATTCACGTTAACATAACTATAAGTAGCATTTATAACTGTTCAAAGTTCCCTCAGAATAACAACGAAAAAAGATGAACTATCTGAGACGGAAGGACTATTATCTAAGTACTAGGTGTTTGTTTGTCCAAATTAGAACTTTAAAAAATGGTAGGTCGGTCATACATTTCAAATCATTTGAGCGTAAATGAAGAATTCTATCAATTGGATGGGGGATAATGATATGCTTGCATTATTACAACTGTGTGTGTTTATAGAGTTGGGACATATAGGATGACATGTGGCATGTGCCACTACCATCTTGGGGTTGGCCTTATCCATTATACACAAATATTTGGCCACAGCATATATATATCATTGTCTATAAACTTAATTTGTAATACATTCATTATTTTTCCAAATTATTTTATAGCAACATTCAGAACAAAAGAAGATTATAGTTTTATGTAACATGGGAGGAATTTAGAGAGGAAGTCAATGAGTCTTGTTTCATATAACATAGACTATTATTTTTCTTTTAAAGGATAAGAATTCTGAAAAGGATAAACCAACACGGGCATATGGACACGCTTCTCGACCCGTTTAACCTAGTTGGGCAATTAACCTATCCAGATCGTTTGTCTCCATCCTCGGCTCGTTACTCTGTAGAAACCGAGCAAAAGACGTCTCCTTCATCGAAGAGTCCCTAGCGAAGTCCCACCAAGTTATCCTTGCCCGCTCTGATGGTCCTTCGCAGGTCGTTCCTTGCTATACATGAGCTCGGTACCAACGAGGTGGACTGTTAGAGATTGACAGTGTATCATAACTATGAAAGACGAAAGCCTGGCCCAGTCCGCAACATCGGCCCACCAACGTTTCTTCTGCCCAGCTTCTAGAAACGTTGCCCTAGTACAGATAAGATGCCTCACCTATGAGGATATAGACCCAAATCCCTAGATTTCAGGGATTGAATCTGGGTGAATAGGCAAGGTTTACGATATAAATAGGGACTTGGACCCTATTTAGCAAGGTAACTTCTCTCTCCAAACTCTCTCTTTTTCTCTACCATTTTTTACCAAAGAACGAACGATTGACTTATCCTCACGCCGGAGGGCCTTCGCCGGTGAAGCCCCGGCTTAGTTCACATTTGTTCTTTCTTTTCAGGCTAAATAAAAGCTTACCAGATATCCAATCGTGGATCCGGCGCGTTGATCACCTTTTTTGGCCCGATCAAATTCGATTCTCCTACATGCCGTAAAATAAATAAAATAATACTCCCTCAATATCAGTTTAATGTTCTTACTTTCCTTTTTGGTATGTCCCAGTTTAAGGTTTTTTATTTCCTTTATTCCTTAAATGGCAAATGATGAATAGTGTTTTGGACATTGTTGTCCTCATAAAGTTCATATATTACAAAAAGGCCATCACTTACCCACCTACTTCTCACCCACTTGATTTATAAATGGACAATTATATTCTACACTCATTATTGTTGTTGACTCAATTTTGTCTTGATTCCTTAATAAGCGTGCAAGTCGTTCATTGATGTTGACAAGGCAGAAAAAAAGGGGGTAATAGGTTTGGGGAGTTGGTTTGGTTGAGTGATTGCAAATAGCCAGCCAAGCTAAGCTGATTAACGTGCATGACCCCTCAAAAGGGAAGCTGTTTTTATCAATCCAGAAGTACTCGCCCAATGAATCATAGTATCATTGTGCTACTTACACGAGATCCAAGACACTGGACTGAGTTTTTTGAGTTTGAATGCAATAGATATATGCATGCGCTTTCATGAATAACCAATTAATCCAGAAAACACTTTTTCATTAACAAACTTCTTATATTTTCGCGACTACCAATACCAATAGAGAAAACTATCTGTCTTAAACAGGTTCAATTTCAAATATATAGAAACAATAACATCGATGCCAGCCAACTGAAATACCATCAAACAACGTTTGCACGCGAAAATCAAGAATTCAATTCACATATATGTAGCAATCACAAGTTCGTCATTTCTAGCTAGCTTGTTTCTCCATCTTAAGAGTGATCAACATACCCATCCTTTTGATTTTTAACCAAACATTAAATACCTAAAGTATCATACAGATTTTTCATTCTTTTCACTCATTACGAGTAAAACGTACTCCGAATATTAGTAGCCAAAACTCTCTGTTATTCGCCCTTGAAAACCATTTGTTTACATTGCATTACAATACTTATGTGGTAGATGACAAGTTAGAATCATTCTTTTCTCTCATGCATGATTTTCTTTATTTGAAATATTAAAATTCTCTAGTCCATGCATCTTATCTCATCCTGCTGCACTAGTCTTTATCTGGTGCCAACTCCTGTTCCAATATTCTTTGCAATGAAATTGCGACTTTTAATGTAAATACATACTAATTAACAATCTCTACATGCTGATTATGTACATACATGCATACATATAAAGATTAGAGACAAATATTATTCATTCCAAGATATTCATATTTGTTGGATAACACATTTAGTCCCATTATCTAAAACACTTGTCAATACCAAGTCTATACAGATGCAATATGCATGCTAGAGCCATTTATATTCTTCCAACATATAGCAAGCTACGCAAGTAATCCAGCTACGTACATTTCTCTATTTAATTCAAACATTCGACAATAACAAGAAACACTTTGAATTCATATTGCAAGCTAGGCAAACGAACAATGCCGCGTTAATTGAGTTAACTACTGATTCCTTGAATTCATCAAATCCTAATTTCTTCGATATTCCCAGCTGCAATAAGAAACCCTAACTTTCTTATGTATTTCATGAAATACATAAGAAACCCTATTAACTTCCTAGATTTATAGTATGAACTTGGACATAACTGTGTGTTCATGTGTTTATTATCATTTGAATATTTAAATAGGAAATGTTATGAATAATATTGTAAAAATGAGTTGAAACGGAAATTAATCCCTTTCAACTTTGACACTGTGTACGAAAAACGTCATACCTCTTTATAGAAAATTCGAAATCTGAATCTGAAAAATGCGAATTAATGTAGACATTTACAAGAATATATTATTGGATAAATTTGACTAAGTAAAATGTCCCAGAAATCTGTCAAAAAGGATTGATTTGCAGCTAATAGTCAAATTAGAACGGGTTGACTTTTTGTTGACTAACCCATGTTGTTGGCCACTTTTCCTTGACCATTTGACAGTGAGTGGGGCTAGAAGAAATGGATTCATTTCCCATATTTGATTAGTATAATATTTGACAATTTATTACCCACTTCTCTTGCAAGTTACTAGAAAAAAAAGTCTATTGACTACTCCTTGTTTTCTACTCCCTCCGTTTAGGGCACAATAATTAAGAGAAAGTAGTGAATGTGTGGTGAAAAATAAAGAGAGAGAATAAATGGGGTAAATAGTAGTGTTGGTTGGATAAAATGAGTGGTAGAAAATGAAGATAGAGAATTAGTGAGGTTGGGTGAATATAAAATATTAAAAAGTTTGCCATTTTGCGCAGTCTCAATTGAGGTGAAACGGACGAAAATGTGTTTCTTCTTACTTGAGAAGCCTAAAGAGAAGCCTAAAGAGTCCAAAACAAACTCCATTGCATATGTACTGTGATGAGCTGAGGGTTCAGAGAGTAGGGATGGCCAACGCCGGTTCCGGTTCGTCTTTTATGTGAACCTTAACCGGCCCTTGGTTACACCAGTTCCGGTTCCGCTCATCACAATCCGGTTCCGGTACGGTTCCACGCTTCTTTTTTATTTATTTATTTATTTATTTATTTTATATCATATAATAATGAATAAATAAGTTAAAATTTATTGAAAAACAAGGGATTTTTTTTATCATACAATAATGAATAAATAGGTTAAAATTTATTGAAAAACAAGGGATTTTTTTTTAATGGAAACGCCGATCCGGTTCCGGTTCGCCTTTTATGTGAACCTTAACTGGCCCTTGGTTACACCGGTTCCGGTTTATTAGCCGATTCTCCCCGGTTCCGTGCTTCTACGGTCCTGTTCCAGTCCGGTTTTCCGGTTTCGGTCCGGTTTGGCCATCCCTATCAGAGAGGGGTTTAGTTGTCAATTAAGTATTCTTGGAGGGGGTATTAGGTCAAAAGTAAAACTATACACCATAAATGAGTTTATAGCCACTTTGACCTGCGTACTATTAAAAGATTGACGATTTACCCTCGTACTAAAGAAACTCACACTATGACCTGCGTACTATGGTTTTAATAAAAAAATACCCAAGGATAACGATGACCCGTTAGAAATCTAACGGGTTGTCAGCATATGTTAAGAATTTAACAGATTTGCAATTAAAAAAAAAATCAAATGTGACCCTAATAATGATATTAATGTTGTAATGGTCCAAAATTTATTTATATTTATATTTTATTTTTTTTTATATTAATAAATTGGTATAAACTTTGTCCCAAAACAATTTTGATCCATATAATCCCTTATCACTTTAAATTGTACTAGGCACACCTCTTATTTCCAGATTACACCCACACAAAATACACACACTCTCCTCCCTCGTCTCTCTCTCTCTCTCTATACTCTTTCTCTCTCCACCATACCATCTCCGACCAGCTCTCCCCTGCCTTTCGCCGGCGACCATCTTCCGCACCTCCAGCGGTCGTCTCCCTCTACTCCGGCGACCGTCGCCCACCACATCTCTCTCTACCCTACCCTCCTCGCCATTCCTCCCCACGTCCAGCCATCCCCCCCCACTCTGGCAGCATCACCGACAATTCTAACACTTCCAGCATCTATTTCATCCCCTACTGTGTTCTAATTGGCAAACCCAGATCTGATTCGAGCCCTATTGCTTCAATTCCGAGCCTTAATTTCTTCATTTTCTTCACTTCCGTGCCCTAAATCGCAAAGTCATTGGCCAGAGAACTGGATAACCGGAGACTGCTATAGGTTTCCATATCGGGGCATAGGGGAAGATAAAAGACAAACGAGATTCTGGAATTGTGGTTTTCCGGCAAGATCATGATTTTTGGTGGTGCGGCGGTGGCGGTGATAGTGGTCACAGTGGTGGCGTTTGAATAAATAATAAGGGTTTAATTATTAAAAAAAAATTATCTTAATTATTTCAAAAATAAATATAAATATAAATATAAATATTTTTTGGACCTTTATGACAATAATATCATAGTCAGGGTCAGATTTGAATTTTTTTTATTGCAAATCTGTTAAATTCTTAACATATGCTGACAACCCGTTAGATTTCTAACGGGTCATCGTTATCCTTGGGTACTTTTTTATTAAAACCATAGTACGCAGGTCATAGTGTGAGTTTCTTTAGTACGAGGGAAAATCGACAATCTTTTAATAGTACGCGGGTCAAAGTGGCAATAAACACCACCATAAATTGGTTTGTTGTCTGGAGACTTCATTTTTGAAGTATATCCGTATGAAATTCCCTCTGTCCCTTGCGTATAGGATGTGGGGTTTTCACCCCCACAAATTCCATCTTCTCTCCTTAATTAATTCTCTGCAGGCCCGGTTTTGGGCCCGAACATTCAGTGCAACAGCCCAGGGCCCCAAAATTTGGGAGGACCCCCATTTTTTCTCCAGCCCAATAGCCCATTGTAGATATATGTCGAATTGTCGAGCAGTTCACGCAAAAGAAAAAACGCATACATGATGTGCGGCTTCACAAGGGAAAGAAAATCTGCAGTCACAAATCGCGGCTTCGCAAGAACTTCAACGGCTTCTCCTTCGCGGTTTTCCTTTCTCGCCAATCGCCATTATCGCCGTTAATTCCTCGAGGCTCTCGCCCTCTCGGTAATTAAAATGACTCTTCGTTAATCTCTCAATGACTCAATCCCACAATTTCTTTCCAATCGCCATTGTTGGAACTCGCGTGTGAGTGTCTCTGTGTCTGCGTCGGTCCGTTGGAGAATCGTCTTCCCGTTCGCCGACGCCGGTTACAAAGCAGTGAAACAAGCCGGCTTGATTCTTTTTGAAGGTACAGTACATATTTTAGCTTTCACCTCCCTTAATTTCATGATTTAAGAATTGGGATTCAATTTTAAATATAAAATTAACCTTTAATTCTAATTTTAGTTTTTTGAGTTTAGAAAGGATTTTGTTAATTTATTATAAATATTTCATTGCTTTATACTCCCTCTGTCCCACTATAAGGTTCTTACTTTGACTTTGCACGGAGATTAAAAAAAAGTAAATGTTGTGAGTGTGGAAAGTAAAGTAAGAGAGAGAAAGTGTGTAGGGAGTTTTTGTTGTGAGAATGATAAGTGGGTCCCACTTTCTATTTTAGGTAATAAAGTAAAGTAAGAACCTTAAATTGGGACAGACTAAAAAAGAAAGTAACAACCTTAAATCGGGACAGAGGGAGTAATATGTAGTGTGAGCAGTGAGTGCATTTGTGGTCTTATTTGTTTAAAGTTTTTAATTTGTGGTCTTTTTTTTTAAAATCTTTGATTCTGCAGCATACAGGGTTTCCGGGTCATGAGCAAACTGTGATTATTCGACTTAATGCATTTTTTTCAAGTTTTTTCAGTCCATTTGGCACTTTGAGATTATTTTTGAGATTTTGAAATATGTCTCCGAAAATTAGAAGATATGATTCGGGTTGTGTAAAGCGTAAGAAACAAAAAAGAGTCGAAAAATTGATTGAGTTCCAAAGAGGAGCGATTAATAGGTTTATTACAAAAGAACCGAAAATCTCGACCGAAAATAAAAATGTTGATAATATGCCTATTGATGATAATGTGCCTTTTGATGACTTGGATGTTCAAAATGATAATTTGCGTGATTTACTTGGCGAGAATGATAATGTTGATGACGTGCCTATAGAAAATGTTGATGATGTGCCTATAGAAAATGTTGATGATGTACCTGTTGAGAACAATATTTATATAAAATAACTTATATATATAATTTATGTTTTTGTGTGTGTAATTTTTGAAATTTAAAGGGCCCCATATTCGTTTTAGCACCGTGCCCCTAAATTTATTGAGACGGGCCTGATTCTCTGTTCCACAAATCAGCTTCACCGCAATGATCAGGTAGTATAGTAGATCATTTGTAGTCGATCAAAATTCAATTTCTTTGATGTTATTTCTGTTGGAGGTAAGAAACCCTAACTTTCTTATGTATTTCATGTTTTTCATTAAATTCTTTGAAGAGCTCATAATTGATGAAATTATGGCATTAATGTGTTGATTTCATGAAATTTCTCTTGTTATTGATGTTTTGAGTTATAAATACCATAGTTATAGTGTTCTAAGGTGAAACTGTTATAGTGTTCTAAGGTGAAACTGGTTGAGGAATTGATAATTGTGAGTAGATGGGTTTGTGTATATGAGTTTCAAGTAATAATAAATGAATTGAGAGTATAAATACCATTGTTATGTTATTAAATGGTGGAAATATGATTGAAAGTGGGATATATGGGAGTATGTAAATGATGAAAATGGTTATAGGGAATAATTTTGGGAAAGATCACGATGTTGAGTTATGATGGTAGTATGACTGGTACTTTAAAAGTACATATGGGTTACCCATACAACCCTTGTAATTATATTGTATCTAAATCTATAAAGTTGTATATATATAATACGTAATTAATTTCCTAGAGATGAGAACATGGATAAAATGGGACCTAACATGACTTTTCTTTTCTTAAAGATAGTAGTATATACATTATATAAGAAAGCATTGATACTATAAGTATTAATACTAAAGCTTGAGTATAATTGGTTGAATGGAGTCAAATTGTTATAGAGTGTGTAAATTATGGAATGGAAAGCATTATAAGGTTATAATATTATGGTGTATGTGGTGAATGTGATATGAATGCATTCTTTATTTGAGGCATAAATAATAATTGGTGTAGTCATATGTGTATATGTATGGAACTCACACCATCCTAAATTGTGTACTCTTAACATGGTTAAGAATATTGGTATAGATTTATATATGTTGTTTTGATTAGGGAATATCAATTATGGTATTAGATGATAGAACTTTTGTAGAAATTGTTGATAGGAAAGTATGAAATAAGTGAATTAATGGGTTGTACATAAGAGTACAAGCATAGTGTAAGTATTTGAAAATCTATAGTATTATATGGGAATTTTATGTAAAGTGATAACTAAGAGCTTTGGAAATCATAATCTTTAAGTTTTGTTTTGAGTCAAAACCCATTTATGGGTATTTCTATGAAAGAACTTTAATTTAATTTTGGATGATTAATGATTGTAGATGAGATTGTTGGGTAAGTACATGAATGGAGATGAGATTGTTGGGTAAGTACATGAATGGGATGGAAATGAACTTTAAGGAATAAGATGAAGAGAATAAAATGATGTTGAAATCAAATATGTCAAAACCTATAGTGGTGTGTTTATAAAACAAGCATAAATGGAGTTTAAAGAAAATGAGTTGTCTTGTACTTAAAGTAGTATTGATATTGTTGGTATGAATTGTTTATTGGTATATGTAGGAGTGATAAGAGAGTGGAATAGTGTTGTGTTCATTTTTTTTTTTTTTTTATAAATGAGAATGTAAAGTGATATAAAAGTATGAGTATACTTCAAAGTTGAAATGAGAATACAAGTATGAATTGTTGTTGCTTAAACTTAAAGTGAGGGAATGAATACTGAACACGAATCCAATATGGGATTTACTATATATTGTATGAGTTGATGGAACATACACCATCTTATATTATGAACTCCTTGTAACACCGGGAGTGATGAGATATATATATTTATATATATATATGAATAAATACCGAACATGAATTCAATGTGGGATTCACTATATGTATATGGAATAAATACCGAACACGAATCCAATGTGGGATTAATTATATATATGGATATGATGGTAATACCGATATAAGCCCGAGTTGTACCTTGAATGGTGGAAGAAGGGAAATGGGTTATTTTTATGTGTTGACAAGAAATCGGAAACGAGAAATCAGATATGACTACAATGGTGGTAACGTTTATAGCATATGAATTCCCCGTTTCTTTGGTTCAGTATATCGCAGTTATATCAATTAAATACTTTCATTATTATGAATTATATTTTGTTCTTATACACTCAAATGCTTCCGCATATTAAATGATGTAGGGATTTCTTACTGAGTTATACTCACTCTTATTTGTTTAAATGTTAAAACAGGTAAATTTAATTATCAAAGACAAGAAACTTCAAGTGAGGATAAAAGGGAAACGGTGGGTAGTTAATTGAAGTCTTTGATCAATGTTGTTGTTAAATAGTGAACGTTGTTGTTAAATAGTGAGTACATGTAAGAGTTGTATTATGCCATGTGTGGATTGTGGTTTAGATAGTTTAGTAAACTCTTAGTAAGTACTCCCTCCGTTTCATTTGAGTTGTTACATGGGGTGTGAATCTCAAAAATTAAGAAAGGTGAATAATGAGTGGTTGAGAGGAAGAGAGAGAATGAGTGGAGAATAATGAGTGGTTGGGAGGAAGAGAGAGAATGAGTGGAGAATAATGAGTGGTTGGGAGAAGGAGAGAGAATGATCGGATGATTATAAAAGTAATAAATACTTTCCTATTTTGGTAACGTAACAACTTAAGTGAAATGCCAAAAATGGCAAAATGTAACAATTCAACTGGAACAGAGGGAGTATATGGAATTGTATGTATGTGGTGGTTTTTGTGCAAGAGTTTTAAAACTCTTGAATTTGGTATGGTAGTGATCATTAGGAGTTTCATTTGGTGGTACAAGAGTTGTAGAAACTCTTGTGGTGGATTGTTATTGTTGCCTAGTTTAAAGTGATTTTTTTTAAAATTTATTTATAGGTTGTCATAGTATGATGTCAAGTGGACATCGTTCACGCCCCAATAAGTTAGAAATTAGGAGCCTATTTTGGAGATCGTGACATGCATGGCCCTGGACTACTCTCCAAAAATGTACAGATCTATCAAATTAACTGTTGAAGTTATTGATTTGAGGTACTATGTCCCGATTTAAGGTTCTTACTTTCTTTTTTAGTTTATCCAAATTTAAGGTTCTTACTTTACTTTATTACTTAAAATGGATAATGGGACCCACTTGTCATTCTCACAACAAAAACTCCCTACCTACTTTTTTCTCTTACTCCTACTTTACTTTTCATACTCACAACATTTACTTTTTTGATCTCCGTGCAAAGTTAAAGTAAGAACCTTATAGTGGGACGGATAGAGTATATATCAATCTCTATAATCATGTGGGAATTGCTTACTTTGACTTTGACTCAGTCTTCTAAAAGTCACTCGCCTAGGCGCTAGGCGTTCATGAAACGCATTCGCCACGCCTAGAGTATTATAACTATGTCTGAATTCTCGGCCGCGTTTTTTTTTTTTTTAGAAAGTTGGTTTCATTTGAGACCCACCTTAATTTATTACTCCCTCTGGTCCAACATAACTGTCGCTTTTGGTCAATCAAATATAACTTTGACCAATAATTTAAATAAAAAATAATGATGCTAATAAAAATCTAAAATTTATCATTGTATTGTAATTAATAATACTTTTAATAACAATTTTAGATTTTTATTATGATCATTATTTTTTGTTTAAATTTATTGGTCAAACTTACATTTGTTTGACCAAAAGTGACAATTATTTTGGACTGTTAGAAATAATAAAATGTGGTACAAAGAATAGTGCCTTGGATAATCTTGCCCTCAAAAGGTTCATTTAATTACAAAAAACCATTACTTACCCAATAAACTTTTCTCTCATTTGCTTTATGAATACTCCCTCCGTTCTTTATTAAGTGACGTTTTAGATTAAATTGCACAAACCAAGGAATGATTAATGAGTCTTCAGTTTTCCATATTTACCCCTCTCCCTTATTAAACGCTTTAAATTCACACTCACCCAAAACTTGGGAAATATGATAATTTTGCCCCTGTACTTATAGTTAGGACGATATGCCCCCCAAGTCCATTTTCCGCAAATATGCCCTTGTTTAATTCTAAAAATAGGGGAAATTAGGACATCGTTAAGTTTTCGTTCAAAACTTAACGAAAACGCTGACTAGATTGGGTTTTTGGACGCAGATATGCCCCCCCCCCCCCCCCCCCCAAAACTTACTTTCCTCCTCCCAATCTCACCTTCACACAGTAACTCACCCACATCTTAAAACCAACAGGAAAAAAAAAAAAAAAAAAAAAAAAAAACGATGGCCACCTTCAAAAAGGGATAAACTCTTTCAATCTCAAAATTTTGGTTTGATTCTTAACCTTCCTCACTGTATTTTTTTTTAAATTTATTTATTTATTGCAACAATTTAAGGATTCAACGTTTTCATCTCTCTCTCTCCCTCTCCCTCTCTCTCCCGCTCTTTTAAACAATTCATGACAGAAAAATTTCTGTTTTTTCAAAATTCTGGTGACTTCTCTGATGAGTTCGGACCCAGTTCTTTTAAACCCATGGTTGAATTTGATTTTAAGGTATTTGAAAGCTCCGATGTTGTTCTTGGCTTCGAACGAGAAAGAGATTGAATGATTAAAATGATGGTATCTTGTTGTCTGAGGTTTATGATGAAGCTTTTATCTTCCTTTGAGATGATGGCATTGATCTGATTTTTTTATTTATTTATTTTTTTTTTTTTTTTTTGTAGTGATGAAGGCTTTTCATTGAATAATGAAGTTGAAAAGTGTTTAGAGAAACGTTAAGGTGAAGAAGATAAATAAGAGAGAGAAAGAGAGGGGCGGAGGAAACAGAGCAGTTTAGATTCACGAGACAAGGGTAATTTTGTCAACAAGGGCCTAAAAACCCCAAAACGTCAAATAACCAAAACGTCAAATAAAGGGGAATTTTGTCAAGAGTCTAAAATGACTTTTAATTAGGAACGGAGGAGGGAGTAGTATTTGGATAATTATATCCCCACCTCCCTACTTTTACTGACCCATTTTTTTTTTTACACTTGGTTTCTTAATAAACGTGCAAAGTCAAAGTCAAAATAAGAACTTTAAACCGGGACGGAGGTCGGAGGGAGTAATGATTAAGATTGCAACATGATGTGAATAGGAAAGCGGAAAAGCAACCAAGAAGAGACAAGTAAAGTCAAAATAAGAACTTTAAACCGGGAGGGAGGGAGTAATGATTAAGATCGCAACATGATGTGAATAGGAAAGCGGAAAAGCAATCAGGAAGAGACAAGCATATTGAATATTTCTACAAATTACTCCCTCTGTCCTTATTTGAGTGTCCAAATTTTATTTTAAGGGACACTGAAAATCTTAACTTTTTGAACAATTTGGTAACAACGATTCATATATAATCTTGTAATCTCCTTTCTAAACCTTTAGTTTTGCACGTATAAAGAAACCGGTGAAAAAAATTTCAAAAAAAAACGTTTAGGGAGAAAGTTATGTTCAAAAAAGACACTCATTTAGGGACAAAGATTTTTTGAAAATGGACACTCATTTAGGGACAGAGGGAGTATTATTTTTTTGAAAGCAATATTACTACAATCTTCTAATTCCAAAATGCAGCCAAACCCCAGTTGTTGGTACGAGGAACACCCCCACATTGTACGTATACCCATACATGTGAGGTTAATTTGATCCAATAACAAGAAAGAAAAATACAAGAGCCTGAAATCAGAAACACGAAATCAAAATGAAAGAGCAAAAATCAAAAACAAAAAAAAAGAGAGAAAAAGGCGCTAATTAGAAACAGAAAAGGGAAAAAAAAAACTACAGTAAAAGCCATTAGCTAGGAACTGGGGACGATGACAGTGCGCATCATATCCTTGAATTCGAAGTAGTCAACGCGGCCGTCGTGGTTGCGGTCAACGGAGGAGATCATCATCTCCACTCTGTGAATCTCAGTAGCCTCGGGGAATCCGAGCTTGCCTAGCACAACTTGCAATTCCGAGGCCGATATGTAACCGTCTCCGTCCTCGTCAAACACCTTGAACGCCTCCGTTAGATCCGCATCATCGCAGCCGGCTTGGTCTTCTACTTGTACTAAGGCGTTAACGTCGTCGAGGCCGAAGAATAGATCGTTTATAGATTTATGGAGGGCTTGGAAGTCGTCGAAACGGAGGCCCTGGTTGCCAGGCTGGATGTAGGATTTAACCATGGTGTCTAACTCTGATAGATCTGTGTCGAGGCCGAGGGCGACTAAGGCTCTGCTAAGCTCATCGACGGTGATCATGCTGTCGTGATCCCGGTCGAATACGTCAAAGATACGACGGAGACGCAGGGAATTGAGGCTGGGGCTCCGGAGCTTAAAGGAGGAGGATTGGAAACGCTTGCATTGATCATCGGAAGCGGTGGTCGTTGGCTGATCCATTTACCTCCTCCTTCTCCTAAATTGAATGAATTCGATTCAATTAGGAGAGGGATATCGATGAATGAATTGAACTTGGGGGATTGAATTTATGGAGGTGGAGGGAAGGAATTAATGGAGGGAAATTAAGGCAAGGGGTGGAGTTAATAAGAACCAGAGAGAAATTAAAGTTTGTGCGCGTTTGACGACCCGTGTTTGTTCAAACATAACGACCTTTCTATTCTTTCTTCACACCCAACTGCCACGCTCTTACATTTTCAAAGTCTTTGGTTGTTTTCTTTTTTTCTTTTTTCCTTTTTCTTCTTCTTAATGCAAAAGTCTTTTTTTTTTTTTTTTTTTTTATGGTTAATGAAAATTTTAAAAATTGATGTATGTAAAAACAAATTGATGTATGTAACTATGGGTATTTATAATCTGACCACTTGTTATTAATCATTCGATGATACTCACTTCATTAAAAAATAAACAAATTTATATTTTTATTTAAAAAATGTATTATTAATCATTCGATGATACTCACTTCATTAAAAAATAAACAAATTTTTATTTTTATTTAAAAAATGTATAGATATTTTTATCCTCTAAAAAGAATAATAAGTATAAAAAAAATAGTCTCGCCGTCTCAATTTTAGATTTTAATTTCCTTTTTAGTATGTCCTAGTTTAAGGTTTTGAGTAGGTCTTATGAAAAACATGTTTACTTTAAGGATATGAAAAACATGTTTTTGCAAAAGACGATGGCGCTTGTTTTAAATGTCAGTGTTAATATTACAAAGTGCCAATCATTTGGACTGACATTTTGACCAAACATTGATGTCGATGTAATCATTGTAATGAAATTCTAAAAAAATGTTATTGACAAATCATTAAGTGATTTATCAATAACAGTTTTTAAAATTTCATTGTGATCATTAGTTTGACACCAATGCTTGGTCAAAGTTAATGTATGTTGACCACAAAAAGTCAAATTGTTGCAACTTACCTGGAACGGAGAGAGTATATATATATATATATATAGGTAGGTGCTCAAATGAGAACCTAAATATCGTGAGAACCGTGAGAACTAATCATAACCATTAGATTAGAAAAGAAATCAAGGGTCCATATGTTAGATACAATTGATACACTTAGATACATTACAAAAATTTCGATATTACACTTGGATACAATAGGTTAATAAGTATTGTATCTAAGTGTTGCATTTGGATACACTATGTTAAAAACTAATATATCCAATTGTTTTTCGAAAATTAACTAATGTATCTAAGTGTATCCAATGTATCTAACATCTGGACCGTTGATTTTTTTTCCTAATCTAATGGTTATGATTGGTTCTCACGGTTCTCATATAAAATGGTTCTCACAGGAGCGCGACCCTATATATATACAATTTACTTATTTGTCCCGAGTCGGTGTGTCACCTAGGTTTACGCATTAGGAAGTGTAAGTCGTGCATCCATTAGGTAAGGAAGTGTATCCGAAAAGCAAGACAAATAGTAAATCATGAGTTGGTTAGGTAATTTTACGAATAGAAGGCCTCCTAGAAATCAAGATCCTATGAACGATTATAACATACATATTGAAAATGATAACCATGATAACAATGAAAATGATCAAAATATTTTATCAAAAGAATTTTCTTGGAATACTCAGTCTTTGACTAATTGGAAACCACCTTTTATTTCAAACACAGAAATTTATAAAGACAAAGGAATTTTTAACATAAGATCAAGATTAGCCATTAAAACAAAAGAAACTATTATCCCTTTATTTTCCAATAATCAAACTATGAGTCTATTTTCAAAGTCATCTATAAGAAAATATATATCACAAGGATACAAATTTTTACATATCGGACTTGTACAAATTGCTATTAAACCCTTAACAATGGAAGGATTAAACACAAGCATACAAATAGCCTTAAGAGATGCCAGACATCTAAATTATACAGATTCGCTATTAGGAGCTATTGAAACTAGTTTAACAAATGGACCAATTCATTTTAATAGCTATCCAAACTTTACAATTTCTTTAACAGATCCTCACATAATGGACATCTTAACATTAGATATTCTAACACATAATTATCATATGAAAAAGGGGTCTCACGTATATGAAATATTTTATAGATTATATTTTAAAGTTATGAATACAGGACTATGCCCTAATGCTTTTAACAGGAACAAAATAGGAGAAACCATTTTTTGGGAAATTGATAAAACAAAAGCTAATATAAATATACCAAAAACAATTAAATGGAATGAAATAACTTTACCCGATAAATGGTCATATCCCGCTAAAACTGTCCCAAGAAAAGAACAAAATCAAACAACTGATATAGAACAAATTACACAATATGAAGATGGATCGGTAGATCTATAATTCAAAAGAACTCAGTCACTAAGTAGAAACAAAAAATTTAATGTTCAACCACCATCTAGAAGATCTACATCAGGAAGATATGAATTCCCACAAAACACTAAATATGAAGATAGTTCTTCACAAAATGAAACTGTTTTTGAGAATGAAACTAATATTGAAATTCCACAACAAACAAACAATACTGGAGCAAACAGAGAAGGAATTAATGTCCACCCATACGAAGGAATTAATGTTCAATCTTACGAAGATAGTGAGTTTACCTTAAATATGATAAAAAAACAATTTTATTTTAAATAAAAGTATTTTAAGAAAAGATTTTACAAGTAAAAACAATGAAGAAAATAGAAAACTATTTTTTCAAATGTATGATACCAATGAACAAAAATTAATAAAAGAAAAGTATTACGAATTTTGTGAATTACAAGAAGATCATATACCATTTTTTGATTTCTTAAAAAATGATTACTTATACAAAATAACTACATTACAGAAAAAACTACGACGATGGTACAAAGTAGGACCAAATCTCCTACCGACTCACGAAGTATACGAAAACGAAAAACCACCTTTAGAAGCCACTTACTTTAGTAAAGACAATATCCAGTATGGTGCATACCCTATTGATAAAACTAATCAGTTGGACACTGAAGATAAAAAACAAACATCTTTACATTTACAAAATAATTGGACAAACTTATACCTGTATACCGTAGGACAACAATTAGATAGGGTTGAAGAAAAAATTGATAATTCTACTAAAAAATTAACCACAATAGGAGAAGAAATAGCACAACTAGATGTAGAAATGGGACCCACACCAATACCAACCAAAAATGATGAACATTATAAATCCCAAAGATTTACAGAATATTCAGAATTATATAAAATTAATCCATCAACTAGAAGAAATAAAAAACCAATGTTTACTAAACAAATTCCCCCTCCTAAGAATACTTTAGTAATACCTGAAGTCAAACCAACACTTCATGATCCCCTAAATGACTTAATGAATAAAATAAAAACACATTTAAAAGTAAAAGAGGAAACAAGTACAAGTACAAATATCCGAATGTTAACAGACTATAATGACAAAACCTCAGAGTCAGATACCTCTTCTAATAATGAATATAACTCTACTACAGAATCAGAAGAAGAAGAACACTTAAATACAATTCCAATCCAAACAATGAGACGAGATTTTCACAATTTTAAAGACCCTGAAGACTTAGAAATATTAAAAAACCCAACAAAATCTTACAATGCAAAAAATATTTATGAATGGAACATTGACGGATTAAGTGAGATGGAAATAATAAATATTACAAAAGAAATGATAATTGTAGGAAATATCTATAAGTCTACAAATATTACAGAACGCCAAGCAGTTGAAAACATTATATTAGGATTCACTGGTCAATTAAGAACTTGGTGGGATAAATTACTAGCACATCAAATAAAAACACAAATTTTAGAAGCTATTAAAGCAGACCAAGATGGACACCCAGTATTAGATGAAAATGGAAATCAGACTCCTGCACAATTAATATACTTAATATTTAACATTACAACTCACTTTATAGGAGATATAGATTTATATACTGAAAGAAATTCTGAAATATTACAGAACCTAAAATGCAGAAAATTAGAACAATTTAAATGGTATAAAGAAAATTTTCTTAAAAGAGTTTTTAATCTTGCTGACCCAAACAATTATCATTGGAAAGAAAAATTTATTACTGGACTACCAGGCCTATTTTCAGAAAAAGTAAAGGATACGATAGAACAAAAATACGGACAAATATCTTATGATAATCTTACTTATGGAGACTTAATTACTTGTGTAAATATCACAGGATTAAGATTATGTCAAGATCAAAAACTACAAAACAAATTAAAAAAAGAAACTACTCAAACGAGAAAAGAATTAGGACATTGGTGTGAACAATTTGGTTTTGATAAACTAAAATCTCCATACAAAAAGAAAAATTATATGCAACATAGAAGCCCGTATTACAAAAATAGTACATATAGGAGAAAATATAGAAAAACAAATAAAAACTATCAAAACAATTCCCCTGCTTATTACAATAAAAACAAAAAAGCACATTTTCAGAAAAGATACAACAATAATAAAAAACCCTTTAAGGCTTTTAAACAATATAATAAAACTATAAAATGTTTTTTATGCAAAAAACCTGGTCATATTGCTAGAAACTGCCCAGCAAAAAGACAAATACAACAAATCTGTCATAATTTAAAAATAAAAGAAACAGAAAAAATATTACAAAACATAGATAATTTTGAATTATCAAAAGATATTGATGAATATAACTCTTCTGATCAAACTGATACAAGTAGTAATGATGAATGTCAATCCTGCAATAGAGAAATATGTCTGTGTAATAATAAATTAAATACAATAGAACAATATGATGAAATATTAGAAAAAATCAAAGAAATAGATGAACCAACTATAAAAAGAAAATTTCTAAAACAATTAGCCAAAACAATTAATGAAGAAAAACCAGATACATCAAAGCCCGCTCAATACGAAGATGTTATACAAATGTTCCAAAACAAAAAGAAACAAATTTCATCAGTAGACCTACAACATGAAATTAGAGAAATAAAACAAGAAATAAAATTATTAAAACAAAGTAATTTGGATTTACAAAAAACACAAAAAGAAATAGAAACAAAATTAGCATTACAAGAAATTAAAAAACAAATACATTCAACCTACAATGATGAAGCTTCTACTTCTAAAGCTAATAAAGAATTAGACAAACATTTTGAAAACCCCTTTGCAAAAAATTCTTCTTCGGAAACAAATACCTCTTCAGACACAGAAGAAAGCATATACGCTCTTACTCGAGTCAGATATCAAAAATGGTATGTACATATACATATGAAAATCAAAGATTTCGAATACAAATGATTAGCCATGTTAGACTCAGGAGCAGACCTTAATTGTGTTGAACAAGGAATAATACCAACAAAATATTTTATAAAAACAAAACAAAGTCTTTCAGCAGCCAATTCTTCAAAATTAGAAGTAAAATACAAAATACCCGAAGCACATGTTTGCAATAATAGTATCTGCTTTAAAACAAGTCTTATGCTAGTAAAAAATTTAAACACAAAAGTTATATTAGGAAACCCTTTTTTACAAATGCTATATCCCTTTTCAGTTTCACAAAGAGGAGTAGAATCAAGAATATTAGGACAAAAAATTATATTTGATTTTTTATATCCTGTATCCAATAGTGATGTAAATAATTTACAAAAAACAGGAATCTCTAAATTAAATATTTTACAAAATCAAATGAAATTTCTTAAGGAAGAATTATTAAATATAAAAATTGAAGAAAAATTACAACTTCAACAAAACAAAGACATAATCTCTAAAAAATTAGAAAAATTTGAAAAAGACTTATGTTCTGATTTACCCACAGCTTTTTGGGAAAGGAAAAAACATGTAATAACACTACCATATGAAAAAGATTTTAATGAACAAACAATACCTACAAAAGCAAGACCTATACAAATGAATCAAGAATTATTAGAGTATTGTAAAAAAGAAATTAAAGATCTACTCAATAAAAAATTGATTAGGAAAAGTAAGTCACCTTGGTCATGCTCAGCATTCTATGTATCAAAAAATGCAGAAATTGAAAGAGGTGCACCAAGATTAGTTATTAATTGCAAACCTTTAAACACTGCACTAAAATGGATTAGATATCCAATACCCAATAAACAAGATTTACTAAAACGATTGCACAATGCATCTATATTTTCAAAATTTGATATGAAATCAGGATTTTGGCAGATACAAATAGCAGAAGAAGATAAATACAAAACAGCTTTTACAGTACCCTTTGGACAATACGAATGGAATGTTATGCCCTTTGGATTAAAAAATGCACCAAGCGAATTTCAAAAAATAATGAATGAAATATTTAATCCATACACTTTTATTATTGTTTATATAGATGATGTTTTAATATTTAGTAAGACTCTTGAACAACACGACAAATATTTAAACATATTTTATAAAACAATAATACGAAATGGGCTAGTTTTATCAAAAACAAAAATAAAACTTTATCAAACAAAGATTAGGTTTTTAGGACATGAGATAACCAATAATACTTTAATACCAATACAAAGATCTATAGATTTTGCTGACAAATTCCCAGATGAAATAAAGGATAAAAATCAATTACAAAGATTCTTAGGATCATTAAATTATATAGCAGATTTCTTTCCTAAATTAAGACAAATTTGTAAACCACTATTTGATAGATTAAAAACAAATACAAAACCATGGACAAAAGAGCATACTAATGTTGTTAAACAAATCAAATTACATGTTAAAAGATTACCATGCTTAACTATATGTGATCCTAAGGCCCCTAAGACAGTAGCCACTGATGCCTCAGACATAGGATATGGTGGGATATTAACTCAAACCATAGATGGAAAAGACCAAATAATAAGATATTACTCGGGAATATGGAACACAACACAATCAAATTATTCTACAATAAAAAAAGAAATTCTTTCTATAGTTTTATGTATAACAAAATTTCAAGATGATCTACTTAATCAAAAATTTATAGTTAAAGTAGATTGCAAAGCTGCAAAAGATGTTTTACAAAAAGATGTAAAAAATTTAGTGGCAAAACAAATTTTTGCCAGATGGCAAGCCCTTTTAGCAATATTTGATTTTGACATCGTTCATATTGCAGGCAAAGACAATTCAATTCCTGATTTCTTAACTAGAGAATTTCTACAAGGACATGGCAGATTTTCCACTAATAAATAACCAAATTGCTAATACACATGAAAGGCGTTCTAGATGGCTGAATAACCGTTTTGATAATATTGATTATTTAAACCATCTAGCTAGACAACTAAGAGACCTTCAATCTACCGATTTTCCTCATACTTATACAAATTACGAAATAAGAATACATTTTATGTATGTGAGATTCCTCGTCAGCGATCTTGAAGAATATATAGAAGACCATGGAGTTTTCTACCATCAGAAAAGAATCGCAACAAATATTCTCAAACAAGCAAAGACTCTTTCTCGAAGAATGAGAAAATTACACAATTTTCTTTAAAAATGTATCTTTATGTTTGTATTTGATCTAAATTCAATAAAATCAATCTTTATTGCAGGCAATGGCAAATTTAAATGATGAAGACTTACTCTTTTCTGAACAATCATTATAAGAACTAGAAAAATTAGATAAACAAACATTGCTCATTTCACAAATGGAACAGGAACAAACTTGGAGTCTTTTTTATTAATGGAAATCATATCCATTTAAACACCTCCAATTACATAAATTATTTACTACAAAAATCACCTATACTGTTAAAGGAATGCAAAAATTTTCACAAAAGAACGCCTTTTCACAAAACCACAATGCTTAGATTTCATATATACTACCTCCGTCCCAGCTCAATGTGCACACTTACCTTTTAAGTGAGTGTCGTTGATATGTGCACAATCCAAAAAAGGAAAGTTTTTTATTATTTTTATAATCTTCCACTCATTCTCTCTCTTCCTCCCAACCACTCATTATTCTCCACTCATTCTCTTTCTTCCTCTCAACCACTCATTATTCTCCACTCATTCTATTTCTTCCTCCCAACCACTCATTATTCTCCACTCACAATACTTTTGAATATAAATAATCTCTCCTTAAATATTGTGCCAAACAGTAAAGATGCGTATTGAGTTGGGACGGAGGTAGTATGATTTACAAGAAATTTTTGAAAATAAATCTTCCTCACCATTTTCAATTCTTATTAAAAACGAAATCTCAACTTTTAAGCGACTTACAAATTGTATCTACAATGACCATAATCCAAATCTTCAAGATCTCCTACATATGCCAGATTAAAATTAGCCTCGTACGAGAGATCCTTTAAAATTAGCCTCGTACGAGATCCTTTTATAAAAATATGTTATCCTTCAGTTTGACTAACATACTAAAATTCTCCCTGTTTAGAATGATTTCAGGATCTTCACTCAAAGGAAAGGCCAAGAAAGAACAAACCATACAAATCAGACCTCTTACAAAGCTCCCAATCTTTGTTCCTGACAGAATGCCAATTCA
The DNA here is from genome assembly GCA_026119855.1 of Campanula takesimana. Taxonomy (NCBI): domain Eukaryota; kingdom Viridiplantae; phylum Streptophyta; class Magnoliopsida; order Asterales; family Campanulaceae; genus Campanula; species Campanula takesimana. The sequence goes on from JAOWBW010000996.1 coordinate 665,016, forward strand.
ACCAAAATTAGAAAATCGGTTTGCTACTCTTTCCCCAGATGCAAAACCATTCTCTCCCCCAATCACAAAGGAAACTACTTCATCCTCCCAAAAAACAGTTACTTACAAATCTGCCCTCAAGATAGAAAACCCACAAACCTCTCAACTCAATAGACAAATCGTTCCTAATCCTCACCCTAAACAAACACCACCCACAAATTATTTTTATAAAACACATACCGATTTTATTTGTGTCCTAGAACCAGAAATTTATGAAATGACTGACAATTGGCATCCTTACCAAATATCACAATTTATTTTACCATCGTTGCACAATTATATTCCTGATAATTTTATGAAAAACCAATTTTACTATGAATCCATTCTGACACAAACAAAATCCGCCACTTTTCAATATTCTACTGACCATGTTGATAACACAAAAATTCGTTATTGCAAAGTCAAAATTTTAAAATTCCTGATTTATCAGATTGGGGCCAAAAGCCAAATGATTCTCGAGATTTATTAAATACAAACAATTCAGCCAGATTCAATTATTATGATTACATCTTGGCTTGGTCAAGGGCCTTTTTTTAGACAGAACAAATCTTTTTCTCTTTCATATTTCTTATATTTCTGTCAGAATTTTTCCTATCCAACTCCTTATTGGTTTCACCAATGGTGGAAAACTTTCGGATTAGACAAATCAATCGTCCCTACAGATGTACAAATAGCCTTCGAACAATTGTCAACAAAGGTTTCTTACCCAGAACAAATTTCTCAGACTCCTCTTTGGGCCTTATTTTGTCACAATTTCCAAGTCCCATGGATTTTTATGACAGAATTTGACTTAAGAGAGGAACAAATGTGTGAGTGTGTGAAACAACAAAAGTGTGAGTGTGTACAAAAGACAATTTTACCAATTTTGATTCGAAAATATAAAATAAAATGGTGGGACAAAACTGAAATTTCTCGTTGCAATTCTGAGGCAATGTCAAAATACTTCCTTTCAAAACCAGAATATTGCAAAACAATTCCCCTCAAACAATCACAACAAAATGAAGAGTTTCTAGCCAAGAAACAACAAATTATGTCCCAGATGGCTAAATGCACAAATCCAACGGATCTTGAAAGACTAATGGTTCAACTCAGTGACGAAGGAAGTTCATCCTCCATGAACGAAGGGGATACACAGCCTAATGATGACTTCTACACACAACCAGACGATCTAGAATTAGATCTGTAAAGCTGCACAAAAAAAAGAAGGCATCAGCCGCCCTGGCCCACTAGTCACAAAATTCAACAAATAATTCAGCCGCCCTGGCCCACACAAAAAGAAGAAAAGAAGAAGGCATCAGCCGCCCTGGCCCACTGGTCACAAAATTCAACAAATAATTCAGCCGCCCTGGCCCAATGCCCACAAATTCAAAAGAAGATTCCTCCTGCCTACCTGCAAGACAAAAAGCCAGTAGTATATAAGATTAGATAGCTCTCATTGTAAGGCAGGCAAAATTAGTATCAGTTTTAAATTCTCTCTAAATATCTCTCTCTAGAAATCTCTTGTACTCATCAACCATCTTGTACTCTCAACAATTTGCAATAAACAAGTAAGTTTAACTACTCTCGCCTCGAGTACTTAGAATTGTTTGTTAATTACTTTTCAAACAAAAACGTTACGAAGGGTGGAAACCACTAACCTTCCAGACCTACGGGTGATGGATAAACTGAGGTTGAACGAAAGCCTACGTATACGTATTTTCAAAAGTCAAAGTTACTGTAGAAAAGTCAAATTTACTATTCACTATTCATGCGATATTTATTTTGATCTTTTATGTTATTTATTGTTATAACTTTAATATGCATGCTTTAAATATATATATATATATATATATATATATATATATATATGTATATATATATATATATGTATATATATATATATATGTATATATATATGTATATATATAGTATACATATATATATATATGTATACATATATATATACATATATATATATATATATGTATATATATATATGTATATATTGCTTTTTTTGAGTTTTTATAAAAAAAATCGGCTTTTTCGTCGTTTACCAAAAGTAATAGTTACCATAACTTAATGTAATGACTGTATACATATAAAGTAACATTGTTCATAAGTAAACGTAACACCAGTTTTACAAAAACAAAAGCTCGTTTTACCCATTTTTTCAAATGTAATACTAACTATAGTTACATATAACCCAAACAATATCTAAATGTAATTATCATTTATACTGAAATGTAATAGTGCTTTTGCAAAAATATAAAATATTGTTTATTTTGATTTTAATTTTTAAAAGAAAGTAACATTTGAAAAATAGCAACTTATATATATGAATGTAAGTATTTGTACAAGTAAATGTAACACTTTAGTAGATGAATTTGTAACAGATTTCTATAGATAATGTAATACTTTTACATGTATCATGATAAATTGAACTTATTGTAACTTATTATTTGAAAACATATAGATATACTATTACTTTTCTATACATGTGTTACAAATTATGTATAAACATTGTTACATATAAGTAACACGTTCGTTACATTTTAGTTGTAATAAGTATTACTTTTGGCCAGTGTTCTAAAAGACGCTAGGCGGCGGAGCAGCGCCTAGCGCCTAGGTGGGGCGGAGGCGGGGCCTAGGCGGGGCCGAGAGATTAATGCATTTTTATATATTTTTAATTAATTTATATGTAATTGTATACATTTACTAAAATATAGTGCCACTTTTTTTTATTATTTGTAAAATAATAATAATTTTAATATAATTAGAAAATCACAAGTAGTTAACTATTAGTACTCAACTAGTATTCTAAGATGTTGTACAAATACAAATTAATACAATAGCTCATTAAGTCCATATGTTTCGGCCCACGGTAGCCCACTAAATATAACCCAATTAAGTTTATTCTAAAATGAAGCCCACTTCATTAACTATCAAATAATCCAAAAACCCTACGCATTCTCTGAGTCTGAATCGTTCTTCTTCTCCAAAAGAAACGGCGCCGCCTCCCATGGCTTCCAAGATTCTGACCAAGCTCGCCATCCTGTCTGGACGTGATGAAAGCTTCGATCCTTCCCGATCGTCAACTTAGTTCACTCCAACACTTCGCCTCCGCTCCTATTCCTGGTTAGGGTTTTCCTTTTTCTCCAATTTCTTCCATGTCCGTCATCCCTTTGGCGAATCTCCGCGCCGCCAAGCCCGCCCAAGGCCGCCAACCCCGCCTAAACTCCGCCTAGACCGTTTAGTCGGCCGACTAATTTTTGAACGTGGAATTTAGCCGATTAGCACAAAGTCGCGGCGGTGGAGCAACGCCGAGCGCCTAGGCGGCCGCTTAGGCACCCGCGTTTTAGAACACTGCTTTTGGCAAACGAAAAAAACATAGAAAAAAACACTGTTACTTTTCTGTATATATGTATTACTTTTACTTATGAACAATATTACGTTATACGTATACAGTCATTACATTAAGTTATAATAATTATTACTTTTGACAAACCGAAAAAAAAATATATATTTATATATAATTTTTTTTAAAAAAAAATGGCCTATGAGAGACTGCCGTGTGGCAAGGTCGCCCCATGGATCATGAGCCGTTCGTGGGTCAGGTCGGACGGGTCAAAAAACTCGTCTCTACCGTGAGACGGTTTTCCATGTTCTCACCTAAGTTTTTGTCTTTAATAAATATGTGGAAAGATAAACTAAAACATTAAATCGGGACCGACGTATTAAATATTTATGTAAATGAACAAATAGATAGTGTAATTTTTCAATTTGACATTTAAGTGGAGCGTGTTAAACACTATCTCAAACAAATTAATTTCAACATGTCATTTTAGCAATTTCTTGCCCTTTTCTTCTGACTTTTTGGTATTGATAAGGGTAGTTTGTTAACCACCATTTTCTCCAAAACTCATCTTCTTCTTCTAAAATTTTCATCTGATTTTCCATCTTATTCCTTCAATTTTCCATTCAAGTCTTCATCATTTCTTGAAGAAAACTTCATCTCCTTCTTCTGGTTTTAATCCACAATAACACAATTGTTTGTAATTTCAATGCAGAAATTATAAACAATTGTGTTATTGTTTTCTATTGTAAATTATATATTATATAATAAGAATATCTCCTAAATGAGAGCCGTTGTATTCTCTCCAAAGTGAGAGCCTATGTTGGTTTTGTTTGTTTTTTTGTTTTTTGTTTTTTTTTGTTTTATTTTTCTTTTCAACATTGCGACGATTCTAGCATTTTCTCACAATGAAGTGAGTTCTGATGTTCTAACTTCACAAGGATTGTTCGGAAAGTTTGAGATGCTTGGTAGGCGTTTTCTCTCCAACCCGGATTCTGAATATCTCGTGCTAAGCGCAACATTTTACCCGAGGGAAGATTTCGTAAATGCCAGATTGAGGCAGTCTCCAAGGTTTGTTTGGAAAGGGATCCGTATGTCTCAAGGTTTAGATATTAAATATAATTCTTGTAAGTTACGAAATAGAACTACTATTGTAATTTTGAGTGAGCCTCCAATCTTTGTGGTGTGCCAACTCTTTTTCATTGTGAATGAAATGAATTATCGTTTGCCTTAAAAAAAAAAAAAAAAAAAACCAAACAAATAGATAGATAGTGTAATTTTGGTCAAAGGCCCACTCAGTGATGATGGAAGAAACAGTTTGAGATTCACACCATGGTAGAACTAGAACCCACGCAAGTTCAAGTCAAAGTTTAGTCGACAGTCAACAGACGCGTACGAAACGCATCCCCCCCCCCCCCCCCCCCCCCCCCCCCCCCCCCCCCAAACTCAACTCACGACGCTGCTTCAACAACCACCTCAAACCTCCGCCTCCGCCTCCGCCTTCTCCGTCTTCTGCTCGGCTCAGATTCTTCTTCTCTCTCAATCGCAACTCACAGGTTTCTATTCCTCTCTGAATTTCCTCTTTCTATTTTTCTGTTGTTCAATTTCATTGCTAGGGTTCTACATTTGCCTTTTTACCTTCTATTTAATTCATCCTCCCAAAGTTCTTCCCTGCTCCTTTTCCCCTAATTTCTTTCTCATTTCTCTTCGTTTTGCTTTTTGGGAGGAAGAGAAATACATTCAATTAATTTTGTTTCACTTCAATTTCGATACTAGGGTTCATCCTCCTACCTCCCTTGTACTACCCCTGTCCCTAAATGAGTGTCCAAATTTCATTTTAAGGGACACTGAAAATCTCAACTTTGTGAACAATTTGGTAACAACGATTCATATATAATCTTGTAATCTCCTTTCCAAACCTTTAGTTTTGCACGTATAAAGAAATCGGTGAAAATTTTTCGAAAAAAAACGTTTAGGGAGAAAGTTATGTTAAAAAAAGACACTCATTTAGGGAGAAAGATTTCTTGAAAATAGACACTCATTTAGGGAAGAGGGAGTATGTTTTATTTTTCTTCTTTCTCTTGCTCAATTAGTTGATTATATGCTTTAAAACCTGTTACTTTCTGACCCTCATTTTCTTATTATTCGACTGTTATGCAGAAATGGAAATCCATGCCTGCTTGGATCAATGTCATATCCCTTCTAGTGAACTTCCAAACATGAATTCCAATGTTATGGAGGAGGAAGAAGCTTTGGATTTGCCACCAACTCTACTCACAACTTCTCAACCCTCCCTCTGTCCTATTACCCCCGATTCCTGCAAAGAGTCTGCTCAAACCATTTCTAATTCTACATCCCCATTCGCAACCTTTTCCTCCCCTCCTAGATCTGACCAGATCGATGCCCTCAACTCTTGCTGCACCCCTAAAGAAGCTGTCTTTGACCCCTTCGCTCCTGGTCCTGACAAGCTCATACTCGCTCCACATTCCACTAAGCACCTCAAAGAGTCTCTGAGCTACGTCCCACGAAGGCTTAACTTCCATTCCTCATCCATTATTGATGGGGATGTAAAATGTGCCAGTGATGAGACCGTATCCGATGAAGACACGTTATTGGAAGCTGTATACGAAACTCTTCTTAAAGCTATCATTTCAAAACAGATCGAGGAGGAAATGCTCCCTGAAATTTCGAATTCAAGTTCCCCTAGTCATGATGGGTTTAAGACGCCGACTTCTGCACCGCGTTTAAATGGTATAGCGGAGATATGCCCTGGTGCGCCTCTAAAGCCTGAAAGGAAGTTAAGCAGAATTGATCTAGGCTTATGCAGAAAGCTTGAGTTCTAATTTTTAAGTTATGAAAGGAAGTATGTACACTAGGCTGTACTATCCAAAGGCTTCAACTTTGATGGTAGTTGCACTGATAACTGACTCGTATGTCATTAGAATTAACCTTTTGATTAGGAAAGCAGTTTGCTTTGATGGGAGATATTGCTCTTTCTGACCAAGTGTTTGTTCTAGTGTCGACATCATAATCTGTACTGTACAGCAATTTATCATGGATTATACTTGGATGATGGCTATATTTGCTCTCTTATAGCAATGGTTGTCTCACAATTGATATCTATCTGCTGATATTTGTTGAAGAGAAGTATCATTTGGTAGATGGATTATCCAATCTCTCCAATATTTTCGTGAACTAATTAGACAAGAAGAAAACATGCAAGCTTTAGCTGCCACTGTTGAAATGTGAGGTTTGCAGTTCACATTGTCATGTGCTTATTCAATCCTTTGTAGTATTGTTATGAAGTGCACTAGCGCCATTATTTCTTGTCTGAAACAAACAGTTGGTCATGTAAAAGATTATTCTTTAACATTCAGACACTGTTAAGGATTAGAGTTTCATGGCTGGTGTAGAATGCACAGATTATTCCCAATATTAGTATTGAGTGTAGGTAGGTTCATGTTGAGGTGTAAATAGTAGTCCCTTGTTATGTTTGATGATAGAATTAAGCTCCTACTGACTTCACATACTGCAGCTTCTCTGTAGAGGAAGCTGAGGTAAGGTAGATTTTCCATAGTACCTGATGATGTTTCCGTCAATCCTGGTAATTAAGCCCAGATAATGTTTCAAATGTGCTTTATTCAAGAAACGGTTGATGAGATTTTGACAAGATGAATAGGAGTTATGTAAGCGTGTTTGGCTGATAGATAAGGAACCAATCAACAAACCCTCTATTCTATTCTCCTCTATTTTCTATGGATTTTTTATGATTGCAGTTGGTTAAGGATCTGATTTGATTGGATTTTATTGTTAAAGGCAAGTTGTCAGTTCTTTACCTCTCTCTGCATCTGCATGGGACTCCAGCTTCTTCTTCATTTCATGAACTCTGTCAATTGGAGGTCTAGCTTTTGAAAATATTACAACTACTCCCTTTGTTCCAAGAAAGTTGTAACATTTTGCAATTTAGGGCATTTGCAACAACCCAAAAATGAAAGTTTTTTACTCCCTCTGTCCCTAAATGAGTGTCCATTTTCAAGAAATCTTTGTCCCTAAATGAGTGTATTTTTTTAACATAACTTTCTCCCTTAAACGTTTTTTTTTCGAAAATTTTTTCACCGGTTTCTTTATACGTGCAAAACTAAAGGTTTGGAAAAGAGATTACAAGATTATATATGAATCGTTGTTACCAAATTGTTCAAAAAGTTGAGATTTTCAGGGTCCCTTAAAATGGAATTTGGACACTCATTTAGGGACAGAGGGAGTATTACTTTTATAATCTTCCACTCATTCTCTCTCTTCCTCCCAACCACTCATTCTCTTTTCTTCCTCACTAATTATCTCTCTTCCTCACTACCTTTCATTCTTAATATAATATTAGTATCCTTAATTTTTCAACTTCAAAATGAATGTTTCAACTTACTTCGAACGGAGAGAGTATTGTTTTTCCTTTGGGAGGGAGGCCATTCTTACTGTATGTTGGATGTCCAGACTGAGACACAGAACCTTGTGTTGTATTTTGAGAATTCTGTTGCTAGAGCTTTTGGGTGGGTTCCAAACTCCAATACCAATCCTTTCCATATTCGTCTGTCTTCAACTTACAGTATTTTTTTATTTTTTTTGGTAGAAAGTAAAAGCAGCGAGTGGAGTGGCTAAGAGGCCAGAATTGATTCCACCTGATTAAACCAATTCCTTGACCAAATCTTGATTCTCAATTCCAAAAACCCAATAACAATCTAAACAACAAGCACGAAACGAATCAACTTATAACAACTTTTTCTTTATTATTGCAATTTCCATGTAAAAGAACAAGACTCTATGAACAAGGGAAAAAGGCCAAACCCAAAGATCTACATCTATTGATACAGTAGTGGTAATCATCTACTCTACTTTCAATCAACTGCCTCAAATCAAATCAGAGCTTCTAACTAAAAAAAAATACCCAAGTAATAGGAGTGGTGTGCTAAAATGTAGTCTTGTAATGGCAAGTTTGGTTGCGGATGCTTCTACTTGAAATGTCAACGTTTATATCGCAGGTACTGGAAGACACCACATGAACATTGATAAATATGATGCGCACTTTACCTGATATTCTGGTGGAAGTAGTCAGGGGCAACGTCCTGAGATTATGTCAGAATATAGGTTTGAATTCGACAGCAACCGATCCGCTAGTACCGTGATTGTCAAATTCATGGACGTGCTCTTATCGGCGTCGATTACGCCGGCAGGTATTGGAGCCTCGGCGACGGTCATCCCCCTGTACCTGACCAAGGCGGAGCTATTACTGTACTTGAATCCGACCTTGTTAGGGTTCTTAACGGCGATAGTGGCGTCGAGAGTGACGTTGAGGGAGACAGTTAACCTCATAACATCGAGGTTGAGATCGAAATCTCTGAGAGTGAGGGAGGTGATAGTGGTGACAGGGCGTTTGGCTTTGAAGACGGTGAGGGCTAAGATAAGGATGATGAGAGCAATTGCAAGAATGAGGGCTATGACCGAGAGACATATGCATCTCCTCCGTTTGCGCTTCCGATCGCCGGCGCGTGGATCCCCTTCTTCCTTCGACTGTACCTCCATTCCTAATTTAAAAATTGAAACTGAAACCCAACTCAATAAATAGTGGCCCTCAGTACGGCGGTTCGTATGCGTGCAAGTTGTTAGTTGTTGAGAGGTTGGGGGTTTGACTGAATAAATAATGTACGTATAATGTTAAATAGGAGTATTTTTAATAGCAAGATCATAGAAATCATTTTTCTCATTTACTCCATATCAGTGTTCTTAAGACCCCCGCCTAGGAGCTAGGCGTTTATGAAGCGCTTAAGTCCCGCCTAAGATATTATAACTATTTCTGATTCTCGTCCCCGCCTAAGTCCGCTTAGACCTCACTTAGACGCGAGGCCTTACTGCGGCGCCTAGCGCTTTTTAGAATCTTGCTCCATACTATTTTTGAATGAATACCAGATCTGGAATCAACGGGAGGGAGGGACGCACCAAAACAACTTTTAGTAAGACCAATATTGTACACGCAAAAATGCCTCCAAAATTAATTTATAATCTATAAAATAATAATCATCCACTCAATTACGGTTCATTATTTTATGGGTAAATATAAAGTCATAAAAAAGTGTCACAAAATTTGGTCTACAAAATGATGTGTTAAAATTTTATTGTTGTTTTCAATTAGAGTGTGCCGGGTCTACTATCGCTATAACCAATAAAATATTGCCACCTCATTTTGTATCCAACATTTTGTGAAATTTTTTTGTGGCCCTAGCATTATTCGTGTATCTCAATGTTAGTCTTCTAGATTAATAAAAAAAAATGTTAGTCTTTTAGAAATTATCCATGTTGACCAGAAAAAAAAAGTCAAATAATTAATTTGTTTAAAATGATAGTCTTAAATTTCTTTATTGTTTATTTCAAAAAGTTACTCATGTATTCAAAGTTAAGGCATAAAGTTATTGAATAACTAAATTTATAATTTAACATTAAAATATTTGAAAAATTAAATGAAATAAGCACTTGAGACAGAAGGAGTATATCATTAATTTGATTTTAGTGATGTTATTTTCCTTTTATTTTCAACGACTCGGGATGAAATGACATTAATGATGCAACACGGGATTGGTAGGAAGTTGTTCTCAATCAATGGCACTTCACATTTTGATTCAAACTTTACATTCCTCTCTCCGAAAAGATAGTTAAGTTATGTAGAGTTATGATCATAAGTGAGCTAGATCAGGTAATAAAAATAACAAAATAGTTATCCAAAAAAGTTTATGTACCACACCCTGTAAGGCTGTATCACAATACCCTGTATCATAATTGATCAAACGGTTGATACATGTTTAGATAGTACTCTCTCTGCCTCAAATTTATGGTTACTTTTTGTTAAACATATTTGAATTTTGATTAACATTTTATGCTAAACTATTAAGCTTCATAAAAAATTAATTTTTTTTTATTAAAACATCAATAGAAATACTATCAATAACTATTTTTAATATATTATGGAGATGAATAATTTAGCATAAAATGTTAGTTAAAGTCCAAATAATTTTGACTAAAAATAACTCTAAATTTGGGATGAAGGGAGTATATCATATCATAATGTCAATTATAATAATTATTAGCTGTTATAGATCATGTATAGTGCACAGTGTGGTGTATAAAAAATAGTTGAGAAAATATGAACTCTATACCTTCAGGCGTGATGTGGATAGTCAAATGTCAATTTGTGTAAAAGGAATTTTTTAAAATTAGCTTACTGCAATGGCCAATTACTCTGAGCAAAAATTATTGCATACGATTGATTAATTGTTTTAATATCCTCTCCATTTCTCATTAAACAGTCCTAATTTGAGTTTCATTGTCAAATTGATTCAACTTCAATACAACAAAAGTTTTTTTAAAAATGACACTTCTTTGTTTCTGTCTCGTCTGTCGTTTATTATTACTCTTTCCGATTCAAAATAATTGTTGTTTTTAATTTTTTACTAGTTTTAGAAAAATCAATAATTATCATAACTTGCAGTAAAAGTATCAAACAAGAGGGACTTATCATCATGGAAATTACTCCCTCCGTTTCAAATTATCTATCGCTTTAGGAGTAAAAAATTGTTTCAAAATATCTGTCGCTTTACAATTATCAATGCACTTTTACCCTTTTGTCTCAATTATACCCTTATTAATGATGGTGAAAGTATCTCTTATGCAAACATTTAATCACCTAGAAAGTTGAATTATTTAGGGGCAAATGGGTCTTCTTAACATGCATTAATTACATTTCTTAATTTGTGTGAAAAAATCTAAAGCGACAAATATTTTGAAACAGAGCGAGTATCAAAATAATATCTTAAAATTGCAACGTGGAATTTGAATGTTAGGAAATGAGAGGGACTAATTAGGGAAAGCGTGCAAGACTTGAAATTGATGAAATTCGGACTTAACCCACGAGAGACTTGTTTAAAGTGGAGTACTCTTTTGCTGATATTGATTTGATGACTAAATTGCTTTTCCATGTGCCCAACAATTAAATAACCCAATTTTGCAAATTTTCCAATATTTGCTCCACATTGTCCGGATTTTATACACATCTGACTACAACCAAAACCAGTGTTGTAAAAGACGTCCGCCTAGGCGTTAGGCGTTGATGAAACACCTAGGTCCCGCCTAAGATATTATAGTTATGTTTAAATTATTGGCCCCGCCTAGGCGCTAGGCCCAGCTGTGGCCGCCTAGCGCTTTTTAGAACCTTGACCAAATCACAGTACAACATATCACAAATCACCAAGGGGAATTGCATGAATATTAATAATGCCATTTGCACGTACCATCCCATCGTAATTGTTAGTACTTCTTACCCTTTTGGCTGTCTCGTAATAAATATTACTACTAAAATGAACAAATAATACTCCATCTGTCCCTAAATGAATGTCCGGATTTTATATTAAGGGATGTTCTAAAAATCTCTACTTTTTTTATAAATTTAGTGGCTAAGATTCATATAAATTCTGACGATCATATTTCGAAACGGGACAAAAAATTCTCAAAAGCGGACATTCATTTATGGACCGAGGAGGGAGTAATACAATAGCAGCACTTGAGAAGAATAAAAACAGGAAATTGTTAGATCAATTAACAACACAAGTTTGATATAGAGTCATGTCAGTGTGTAGTAAATAACAAGAAAGTCTTAAGGCTACATGACAGTAGAGTAGAATCACCAAGGTGATGATGATGCAGTCCAGTTTCAGTATTGAGACTTATCCAAGCTCTCAAAATATGGATGATCCATTGCTGCTTTGGCTGATATCCTTTCTGCTGGATCATATTTAAGCATTTGCTGCAAAATAAAAGAAATTTTTGTTGCAAAGTTCAAAATAATAAACTCCCATTAATATGATATGAAATGGATTATTTTTTACCGATAGAAGGTCAATGCCATCAGGTCCCAGAGAAGGAACAGCACGTGCCAAGTTCTGGGATGCCCACTGTGGATACACATGCCAGTCCCTTAGACTACTCACTCCTGGCCATTGCTTCTCAGTTGGTGTTCCCAGCAACCTTCCATATCATGAAAACAATATTGCAACACAGTTTTAACATTTCATTTTTTACAAAATTTCCCACCATTCCCAATTAATGCATACATACTGTAAATGCCACCTCGAATATTAGAATATAGTATGAGTTTTACTCCAGCATAAACTAGAGAGAATTTTACGTACAACAATATTATTTATTTGTCTATATCCCCAATTATTATATTTTGACATGTGGCAAAGATGAGGTTAATAAACTCCTATTAGCTTGATGAAATTTTCTGTGCCACAAAAGTGTGGGTGTCTGTACCACAAACTAAGGAAACCTCATGTGTGAATTCAGTAAATATAATTTCCACTCAGATTTCAATCAGACCATCGACCTAGAACCGAAATTTTGAATATTTAATTTCTGGTACAGACAATAGCACACCGATGCTGTACATATAGGAATTTCCCTCTTTTCACCATATGCAATCTTCTAAATATACACAGACATCCTTTACGAGTACAGAAACTAAATACTCCCTCCGTCCCAAAATATAAGTCTCTAATTCTTTTTTGGGATGTCCCAAACAAACTCTCCTCCATATTGGGCCAAACCTAAAAGTATAAAGTTCACTATTTTGCCCTTGTGAATACTCCTCCATAGTGGGCCTAAACATTTCAATAAAAAGTCAAATGCTTTACCTAAAACTTTGTCCAGTCAAAGCAAACTTTTCTTTTGTTAAGGATGGAGTAACGAAGAACACACTTGGAGACTCTTAACACATCTGTATCAGACCTATGATGTGAACGTTATACTTGAATTTGCTACCAATAAATATCATTCAGATATAGATAGACGAGGGTTAAAGTTTGAACAAATTAGCTCTTCAAGCTCTCCCAGCAATAGGCGCATGCCTTATATTGCTGTATTTTACTCACAAATGTTCTCTCTGATTAGACAAAAACAGCCTGCATTCATACCAAAGATGGAAAAAGACACAGCAGACTACAAGTTGCACCTCGCCGTCTTACTCATCACACATAATTTGGAGGAAAAGGCCTTTAGTGATATATTGATCTATGTAGTGCAGATAGCATTAGCATTAGAAAACCGAAACCAGTATGACAAGAAAGAGGGAAGAGATGCAATCACTTAAGACTGTCCACAAACATTTTATTCCAGGAACATTTATGTACCAAAGTTAGAGCACACATACCTAAATATATGAAGCAGTTGCTGAAACTCAGAATCACCCGGGAACAAAGCTTGCCTTCTAGCCATTTCAGCTGCAAAAATATTTGGGAGTAGGAAAAGGAGCACATATCAGATGAAAGATTTAAAAAAAATGAATGTTAACAGCAAAACCAAAGTTAAGACTCTGCGACAAATGGGTTTTATAATGAGAGTACGAATCATATGTACCACTTTGTGTATCACATCATGTACCTGGCATCATTACTGATATCAGCCTGATAATTGTGAGTTGTTAGTACAAGATGTGGTACAGAAAATTTGATCTTTGATAAGTGGAGGTAAGGAAATATGTCACCAATAGCGAACAGCAACCAAACATTCAAACAGATGTGCTTTAAGCTATTGAAATTGAAACACCGACATCAGATTTAGAACAAATTGATCTTTAATGTGGTGTCTCCCACTTATTTTTCATGTTATTTCATTATTAGGGAAGTTTCTGACAACAAATTATCCAAATATATATTGGGCGTTGCTTGCATGATGAATAGTTGAAATACCAAGGATTGATTCGGTTTTTGCAAAGGCTATAAACTTAATAACTGCAAGTACAGTCGGCGTGGTGCAATGAATTTGATCAGAAAATCTGGTGAGGAGTTCATAATACTACTGACGCTTAACTTTTACAAGTTTGGCCCACGTTAGCAAGTCTTTCCCCTACCCTTAAAATCTGTCTTTATGGACCCCTGAAGTAACCAATAAGGCAATCATCTTTCAAATAGACAAGGAATGAAAATCAAAATAATGCGTTGAAATACAACCTTTTCCCGAGCATCTGTCATTGAGATACATATACATATGTTGCACCCAAGAAAACATTCTTGTGAAACACAAACACAGAACCATTGACAAATTGACGAATAACCAACTACAAGATGCAGACTCCACCAGTGAACTTCACCTATTGCTCCAATCTTCTCCCCAAGTTTTAAGCTACCCAGCATTAATTTGACCCAATGGAAGATTTTGAAATGAGACCAAAGTACCCCATTTGTCCCAAAATGAGTCGCATTTCCAAAAATTGATAGGTTAAAATCATATAACTTCCAAAATTTCCCTTCAATAAAAAAGAGGAAGTGAGAGGGGAGGATGAGAGCCAACCAAGGAAGAAGAGGGAGATAAAGAGGTAGGGTCCTGTGAGAACAATTATATGGGAGTAATATTTAATAATTAAACCTCATTCAGGATAGTGATGTAAATGAAAAAAGGTTGTTAAAATGTTTGAATAGTCAAATGAGACTATCATTATGGGACGGAGGGAGAATGTACTTATAACGACATGTGAGAGATTAATATCTTCTCTTTGTCCCATAAGGACAAAGAAAGCCTACATACTCATTAAAAGAATCAAAAAGTGGATATCAGATTTCTTTTGACATATCCAACACACAGTAACCCCCTTTTAAAATATGTTATGATTGAAGAGGAATCATTAATGTTGACCATTTCACAAACAAGATTAATTTTGGACAAAAACAACGTGGTGAAGGCCCACCAACAATTAAAACACAAAATAGCCAAAACTATTTACCCAAGAAATTAAGCATGGAATTTTAGAAACCAATTTTTTTACTAATCTATACCTTAGACCAAATTATGTAACCATCCAATCATAAATATCAAAGTTATTCTTGGATTGCATAAAACTTGATCATCATGACTGAAGGCTGTTAGAAATTGGGGTTAGGGTAAATTGATAATCCTGGATGATTGATTGAATTGTGTATAATTCACTCTCTGAATAAAGTATTTCGACCCTTTTGCCTGGGTTTCACGAAATCCTTATTGGGATAAGACAATCAAAAACAATTTGTATCTTAGGCATAGAAAACAAATCAGAAACTCAGAGATTAGTTAGGATTTTTCGTAAGTATAATCTGAGACCAAAATCTGTTTTATAAACATATTGACTCAAAATAAGTGTGTACTCCACACTTTCCCTTACTCATATCCGAGCCTAATATGAGATCGCATTGGTCTCTAGTAAATCCAATTACATAAAATTGATGATGACACTAAAATCACCAACAAAGGCTGAAGCAATTCCGGCAAAATCTAAACGAAGGAACTTTTCTTTAAAAAAAGAACACACAGAAGGGAGAAGGAAAATAGCAACGAACTTGAGACCTTAGCAATGAAAAACTAAGTCCTAAATGAACATAATGGTAGGTGCCATTAAATCCTCCTAACAATATATCTGGCCCCTGCATTTTACAATATAATACCTTCTAGGGCAGAACCAGAAAGAAGCACTAGAAATACAAACAGATTCAAGACATCATCATTTTGCTTCATTAATCAATCCAAAGCTTTAGAAGTTGAGGAAAATGAAGTGCAAAAGTAGAAAAACATTGCTCTCACCAAAAATACAGCCAACAGACCACATGTCTACACCAGTTGAGTAATGGGTTGTTCCCAATAGCACCTCCGGAGCTCGGTACCAAAGTGTTACAATCTGGCAAAAAAGTAGAGAATAATATAAGTTAGTAGTGGAGTATTAGATTTTGAAATGATTAAATGAAGATGGGAGAGAGAGGGAGCGGGACCTCGTGTGTGTAACTCTTGAGAGGAACAGTGAAAGCCCTGCCGAGACCAAGATCAGCAATCTTAAGGATACCCTTGTCCTTATCAACGAGGAGATTCTGGGGTTTGAGATCTCTGTGGAGAACAGCGTGGGCATGGCAGTGAGCAACGCCCTTACAGAGCTGGAAGAGAAAGGACTGGATTTGGGAGGGAGGGAGAGGGGAAGGGTTGGGGCCCTTACGGAAGGAATCAATGAATTTCTTGAGATCGGTGTCGAGATACTCAAAGACAAGGTAAAGGAGGGGCTTGCCATTCTTCTTGTCATCAAGATGCTGAACACAGAGGAGGCGAACGATGTAGATGGAATTGGAGAGCATCTGAAGGAGGGAAATCTCACGGAGAGCGGTGGGAGGGATGCCTTCTTCGTCCATTTCCAGGCGAGTCTTCTTGAGGGCCACCAATTGACCAGTCTCCTTATCCTTGGCCTTGTACACCTTGCCGTAAGTACCTTCCCCGACCTTCTCTAGCTTCTCGTACTTGTCCTCCATTGATGAACTCTGATTTTGATTTGATTTGATTTGATTTGATTATTGAAGAAGAAGAAGGGGGAATGAAGAGGAGCGTCTCGTCTGTCCTTTTGAAATGAAATGGGGTTTGGGGATTTCAAATGTGTTTGCAACGGCACCAACCGGCACGTGTTTCCCTCTTCTCAAAATTTGAATTCCTTCCTCGCTTTATACATACCGCCTCTAGCCGTCTACTATGTTAAGCAAACCCAACCCTAAATCAAAATAAGAAGAAAACAAAAAATAGAGTTCAAACTTCAAACTTGGAAATAATATTAAAATTAAATTATTGACAAATACGGAGTAAATGTTAGTTTAGCCCATCAATGCAAATAGGACGGCCCAAAGAAAACACTTTTCGAAGTTAGTAGTAGGGGTGTTCACGGTCCGGTCCGGTCTGATTTTTGTCTAAATTTCACAAAACCGGGACCAGACCAATAGTGCGGTTTTGTAAAAATTTAGAACCAGGACCGGACCAATACTTTTCAGAACCGATGTCATTGGTCCGGTTCTATTAATCCGGTTCCGGTCCGGTTCTACGGTTCTATCTATATACAAATTTTTCCACTCAAAACAATACATCCGTAAGCCTAAAACTAAAATAATTGAACATAGTGGTCTCAGCTCTCAACAATTCAAAGTCAAACCACATGAAATATTAGGTGCAACTGCAAAGCATGAAAGTTACATACGTTATGTAAAACGTTTTCTACACAACGTTTTTATTGCACTACACAATGTAAAAACGACCGAAATCAGGAGCTAACTGAGAAACGTTTTACATTTGTAGTACAACGTTTTACATTAGGTAGAAAACGTTTTATAAAATGTTGTGTAACTTTCACATCGGTGCAAGGGTGCAGCTAACTCGTTGGTGCAGCGGTTCGAAATTCAGTTAGTAGGGTGTTTTTTTTTCTTCAATAATTTATGAAAAAGAAGTCGACTAATTTTATAATTAAAATATATTAAAGTGTGATAAATTTCATATAATTTTGAAAAATGAAGACAATATAATGCATATATTTAAGGATAACGACATGTGACAGATTGATATCCTCTCGGCTCTCCCAAACAATAAAAATCTTTCTAAAAATATAAATAATTTTTTAATGAAAATTTATAGCAAGTTAACATGATTATACTTAATTTATGAATGAGAAATAATATTAGGATAAATAATCAATATCATTAAACGATAAAAATTGACTTCGAAAATCTTAAAACAAATTATTTATACGTACCGCAACCTTAAAATGAATACACTCTTATTAAGCAAAAAATGAAAAAGTACAAAAACTGAAAAAAATAATTACAAGCCCATTTGAGGCTCTATGTAGCGACCCCAAAACCGGGCACTATTTTAGTCATAAAGTGAGTATATGAGAGTTGCATATTAGTTATTTGATTTCATTATATATGGAGATTGTGTGTTAGTTATATTAACTTGAGATGAGGGAGTCTTTTGTGCAAATGGGAACTTAGGGGCTTAGAGGCTCATATTCAAACTTGGAGGGTCTTTGTGGTGATTGGCCAAAGTGTAAATGATTAACCTCTCCTTTTCTCTCTCAGTGCTCGACTCACACACACACACATTCACCATTATATTTTCCCCAATTTTCTCTCAATTTCCATGGAAGAAGAAGGTAAGGGTTTTTGTTCTTTGAATTAATTCTTCCCAAATTTCTTCTCCTTTCAAGAAAAATAACATCACCAAGATGATTAGGTTGTTGAGTAGAAGTTGAATTGAGTCAAAATTTCTTCATGCAAGTCCAAAGAATCCATGGTAAGAGTTTCTTCATTTCTTTGAATTCCCCTTCCCAATTTTTTCTTCTTTCTAGAAATCAAGTCTTCCAAAATGAATAGGTTGTTGATTTGATCATTGTGAGCTAAGTAGAAGTTGTTTTGAGTCAAGATCCTTCCTTCAATCAGGTAAGTCACTATTCCCCTCTTTAAGCTTAAAATGTTCATATATATATTGCATAGTGCATTTGTTGGGTGATTGTTGCTTCTTGATGTTATTTGAGAAAATTGATGTTTGTGATGTTTTTGAACCTAGTTGGTAGTATTGTGTTGCTTAGTAAGGAGTATTGTTGTAGGAATCAACTTGGTATTGCTGGGTTTGTTTTAGTGCTTGATTTGGTTGTACCTTGAGCATTAGGATGTAGGTTCTTCTTGTTCAAACCCAGAAATTCTGCAGATTAGAGTCATTTCGTCTAGGAGGCGCACGCACCCTTTTTAAGGAGGCGCGCGCACCCTCATCGTTCCAGCTAAACCAAACAAACTGATTACTTGAAGCGCGCGCACCCTTTTTGGGTGAGGCGTGCGCACCATCTTCTTTTGCAATTTGTACGTTTTACGTTCAATCTTCCGGAGGCCATAACTTCTTCATCCGGACTCTGTTTTAGTCGTGTAAACTATCGTTGGAAAACTCTTCTTGAGTACTACATGATGGGTTGGTTTATTCATATGGGTTTAAGGTTCAGATCATGATGAGGTTCTAGTTGTTACCCTAGGACATTTCGATAGGTGTTTTATAACCCAAAAGTATTGATAATGGTCCGATTGTGACCAAGTGTGGGATGTGTAACCGTTCTGAGTTTATTTTAGTGTTGTTCATGTTCATGATGCATTTGAAGGATTCTCCTACTTTGAGATCCTTTATTTGGGAATTGTTTTGTTGCACGTTGTTGTTGAGCTCTTAATGAGTAGATATTCATCTTAATGATGTGTTTAGTATGATGTCCCCTTTTGGAATCATACACTGTTTGTGCAATAGTTTAGATAAAAAGTCCAGCTGGTGTCTTTGTTTGGTGATGTAGGGATTATAAGGGCACCGAGCTAAGTTCCTTATAATGTCTATTGATCCCCGTGACCCACTATATGGCCATAGTTGGGTTGGCTAGTTCCTCTTTGGGGAATTTTCGCCGTGTTTGGGTAATGACTCTGTGTCATTTTCCCCCTTATTATTGATTGGTTACTATGGGTTCCGGAACCTCTGCTTCAGCCGTTCGTGCTGCTCATTGATGCTGCGAAGATTTTTATATCCTTGGGTTTAAACCTTAGCTCACGTATCCTTTGTAATGTGTTTTATTCAGCATATGTGGTTATGTGCTAAATGTTATTTCAGCTTCATTGTATTATTAGTGCATATTGTTATGCCATGCCATGTAGTTGCATTTAGTAACTTACTGAGATTTATTCTCACCCCGTTTCTTGTTTCAAATTGTTTTTCCTTAACCCCCCCCCCCCCAGGAAGCAAGTGATAGTACGACGTGAGATCACATGTGGCTGAGATTTTTCGAGCAGGTTACCTTCTCTTAGAGTAGTTGCTCAATGGAGCTTTTGTATACCATTTGTTGAGATCGTGGTCGTATAGTGTATGTATGTAAGGTTGTGCTTTGGGTATATTTGTTATTAGATGTTCTTTCTTCCGCATTTGTAAGTTGTCTCCGAGTTAAAATCTCGTTGAGGTGTTGTTTGAATAGTATTGGTTTTATAGTTGAATTCACGCGCCGGTTTGTTATTTTAGCATTTTGGAGATGTGCATTATGTAAATTTTATATTTATGGATTTTTGAAATTTTTGGGGCGTGACACTCTAAACGTTTAATTTGATATTTATGCGGTTCATCCGCATCAATTATTAATTTTGCAATTATTAATTTTTTACTATATATTGATTAGAATTAAATATTTTCACAAATTAAGTGGCCTCCACTCTTGGAGGTCCCAGGTTCGCCCGCTCAGCCCAGATGCAGGAGAGTTTGTGCCAACTGGTGATCATTCAGATAGGCATCAAGCAAACTACCAGAAGGCGCAGGAACGTCTACAAGAAGATTTCTAGAGCGGCATCTATCACTATGATAGATTCCAATATAGGAATTTGTAATAAATAGGGCAATAGACTTGATAGGAGTTTGTAACACGATTGATATGATACAAACTTTCAAAAAAAAATCCAAAAAGGATGTCCCATTTTAAGAGTCAAAATCTTAAAATGGAACAGAGGGAGTAAACAAGTAGCTAAAAAGGCACAACATATTAGCAAAGATAAAAAGGTTTTGGTATCATATTTAGTTCCACAAAGATGAGATACTAATAACTTAATAGTAGTTGCAAAAATAGGTTACATCCATCGCCCTATGATTCTTTCTTCTGTGGTCCAAACCAAAATTTAACCCCAGTAAAAGACGCATGACTGGAAATTATTCGAGCCACAAAAATACAAATTAATGATTCTTGTAGGAGGTTCCAGTTTCTCACTCAGCACCTAGTTGTCAGCAACCTCAATAAGTGTTGTTTCATAGTCGTCTGGAGCCACAAATCCATGCAGATTCATCACGGTTGCAGCCACATTTGCTAGCCCCCCTTCTGGGACATCCTTGCGGAATCTCACTCCCTGTCCCAGTCCAGGACCTCCTATTGCAATAGGTACCTGCACAAAAAACAGGGTTAAAACCCAATATCCAAAT
The DNA here is from genome assembly GCA_026119855.1 of Campanula takesimana. Taxonomy (NCBI): domain Eukaryota; kingdom Viridiplantae; phylum Streptophyta; class Magnoliopsida; order Asterales; family Campanulaceae; genus Campanula; species Campanula takesimana. The sequence goes on from JAOWBW010000996.1 coordinate 686,230, forward strand.
TGTAATATCCAAAAAGAAAAGAAGAAAAATATACTAGAAATGAATTGACTAGGTGATCATAATTGTGGGTCCTTATGGTAGTTTGCACTGAAAATTAGTCTCATTGATGCGTCCATATTTATAATTTCATGGATAGTGTTATTTGATACACCCTCCGTTCCAGAGCAGGTGTCCACCCTTCCATTTGCACGGGGATTAAGAAATGGCAAAAGTGATGTAAATGTTGTGAGTATGAAAAGTGAGGTAGGAGAGAATGTGGGGTATAGAATAGTAAGTTGATTAGACCAACTCCAACGGTACTCTAAAACTCCAAATATAAAGTATTGTTTTACTCCAATGGAACTCTAAACATTGCTCTATTAATAGAGCAACACTATCACTTGCTTCAAATTTGGTGCAAGGGATAGTGCTGCGCTATCCCATTTTTCTTCTTCTTTTTCTTTTTAAATGTGCGTTTTTTGTTTTTCTTTTTGATATATATGAAAATATTTTACAATATAAAATTATATAACCTACTATTATTTATATATGTGAAACAATAATGAATATTGTCATTATATTCTTATTTAGTATAAGATTTGAAGCAAACTGTTGGAAATATTTGGTGTAAAAAATGCACTATTATAAAGAATAGTGCAATTTTTGCACTAAACTGTTGGAGATGGTCTGTGTTGTGAGTATAACAGTAAAGTAGGAGAGAGAATGAGTGGAAGGAATAGTAAAGATTTTATACCATTTTAAAAAAGGGGACACTTGTTTTGGGACAGACTAAAAAGGAAAGGTGGACACTTACTCTGTGACGGAGGGAGGGAGTACTTCTTTCCGTCCAAGAATGATAGTCCCCGGACTATTCAACCATTTTAGTGATACATTTCTCTTTCTATAATTATCCTTGGTGGTGTTAAACAATCACACAAGCACCATGGTTCATCTAATAACATCAAGAATGACGCAAGTAAAGTGTGTATTATTTGGTGTGGGAAGTTTAAGAAGTTTAAGTGATTTTTAATGTTCAATTTTAGAAATGAGACTAATTTTGTGGGGAAAACAAAAATGGAAAGAGGGACTATCGTTTAGGTACAGAGGGAGTAAATGTGTAATTTCATTGAAATTGTTGGTTTGCCACACTAGTAATTCCACCCAAATGACGCAAGTAAAGTGTGTATTATTTGGTGTGGGAAGTTTAAGAAGTTAAGTGATTTTTAATGTTCAATTTTAGAAATGAGACTAATTTTGTGGGGAAAACAAAAATGGAAAGAGGGACTATCGTTTAGGTACAGAGGGAGTAAATGTGTAATTTCATTGAAATTGTTGGTTTGCCACTCTAGTAATTCCACCCAAATAGTCCTCCCGATATTGCACATAGCATTCATTTTGCCTTTTATTAGCAAGAGTGCACCAAGTTCAGAATACTAACAGGTTGGAGAGTGTGTGAAGTAAGTATCTGAACATTGCCATCCTTGTCAAGAGCAGGTTCTCCCTTCTTGTTCCTTTTCACCATGTCCTCTGCATTACCATGATCCGCTGTAACAACATATATTCCACCCACTTGCTCAATTGCATCAAGGATCATCTGTAACCAAAATAATTCCCCACAATTAAATAAATCTACTGGAGTGTCCATGAGATACTCATTTGATGCAGAATAACACTGTCTACAGTAAAAGAGAGCCCTTCCACATATCATCATTGATTACCTTAACAGCCTGATCCGCAGCCTTGCAGGCCACAACTGTGGCTTCAACATCACCTGTATGCCCAACCATGTCACCATTTGGTATGTTAACACGTACCTGAAATCAAATCAAACAGCAATTTTAACAAACTCGAGTGCTTACTAAATACTCCCTCAGTCTCAAAATGATCTTCCCACTTCTTTTGCCGTTATTACGAATGAATTTTGAGCAATAATTTTAGGTTGATTTAATTATAAAAATGAAAAGTAGGAAGATCATTAAAACTTGTTTTGATACTATCAAAACAAGTTTTAGATTTTCATTAAAATAGTTAAATCAACCTAAAATTATTGCTCAGAGTTCTTTCGTAGTAACGGCCGAAAAAGTAGCAAGATCATTTTGGGACAGGGAATAGGGATTGGTAATACTGCCACAGATGTCAAAAATTCATTAACCTGGTGGAATTTGCGGCTAAGAATAGCATCTCGGGCCTTCTCTCCAATTTCCAACGCCTTCATCTTTGGTTGGACGTTAAAAGTAATTCCACTATCACTTGGAATTTCCACGTACTCTTCCATTTCTGGATTGAAATATCCAGAGCGATTCCCGTTCCAGAAAAATGTCACATGACCAAATTTGACAGTTTCACTGTTGAAGAACCATTAAACCATTTAATCTTTAATGAGAGAGGCCACCAGTACCGAGTGAGCACAGAAAACTAAATGACTTACAAAACAAAAGCAAGAGAAAAACATAGAGCTTGTGAAAGTTCACAGACAGGTTCCAAAAAGCAAATTCAGATTCAGAAGCATAACAAAACACACATGCTGCAGAAACGTTAGGAAGAATATACTCCCCATCTCGGAATAAATGTCCTACTTTCCATTTTCGTTTGTCCCAAAATAAATGTCGTCTTGCTAAAAATAGGGTATTGTGAGAGCCCACGCCCGAAGCTCAAGTTTAGTGATCTTCCTATACTACCCATTCTAATAGGCACAAGCATTGCAATGGCATAGAAGGTGTCACTCTACCCATATGAATAAATTGGGCAATCAAGGAAACATAACTAAAATCTTAAAAACATTGACTTGTCAACTATGACATTATTCCGGGACAGATGGAGTAATGGGAAATTGAATCCAAGAGTTGCTATCTAACTATAGAGAATAATATAAGCAACCTAATAGAGACTTACTAGCATGCATATATAAATAGCATCATATTTTCGCTTGCTCCCAACTTACCTGCAAGCAAATGTCCGGACACCATTGTAAGTTAAATATTCACCAGAGGTTCTCTCTATCTCTGGAGGAGAAACGAGGTAATGGCTAGGAAGCTTTAGTTCCCCGTCATACTGGAGCATCCCAGCATAGCGGATTTTAGGAACTCTGACTCGGTCAAAATTATTAAAGTCTTCGTACTCAAGTGCTTTGGCAAGCATAGTCATACGGTCTGCTCTAAAGTTGATTGTCACAACTGCATCACCATCTACTATAGGTCCTACTGATTTTCCGCTCCCATCAACAATAACAAATGGTGGTAAGTACTGTCATTCGCTTTCGGCTCCGCCCTCAGTGTCTTGACAGCCTCAAGAGCACTCTTAAACTTGTATGGGGCTTCACCAAGAACTTGGGCATCCCACCCACGTTTCACAACACTCCAGTCATTCTGCAAAAGAAAGGCTAATTAAAATTGAAGCAAGAGATTGTTTGATAGTTGCAAACAAAAAAGAAGCACAATAGCAATAACTAATATCAGCACAACAAAGAGAAAGAGGCTTAACAACCTTTCCAGGGAAAGAAAAACAGCATTTGATACTTTAAACATCACCAAATAAATGATTTCCAGAAGTCACAGACTGCCAAGAACCAACACAGCAACGCCTACCTCAAAATAACCGGCACACTTGCACCATATCTATTGTGTCGGCAATATTATACATTATACAATATTTATATCATAAACCATATTGTACCTGTGTTAGCAACTAGATAACAGTGCTAAAAGACAACACAACTTCTTCATGCGAGTATGGCTTGCCATCAACACTTCTATGGCACTTACAACTAGTTTAAATAGACATGAGCTGGGAGGCAAGATCAAGGGCTGTGATTAAATTAACTGTATAAAGCAAATAAAGTTTAGCTTTTCACATTTTACTGTACATTTTAAGTATACTAAAATTGGTAGAAGTAATCAAGCTTGATGGTTAACAAATACCAGAAATTGATTAGTATCATTCTCAGGCTCCAACATGCACTTGGAACCAAATTTTTACGGGTAAACTGCAGCATAAGATATAGACAGAGCAGTCGACAGTAAAGCAATGCCAGGCTTCTAAAACGAAAAGGAATGCCACAATAATAGAATAGATAAGAATTAGTATAAAAATAATGCAAAGAACTTACCTCATAACGATCCATTGTAACATACATGCGACCTCCACCAGAAGCAATCTGAGCATCAATGCCTTTCTCACGCAGTGCGGAGAGATCCTTCTCGAGGGTCTCAACAAAGCCTACGCTTGAGCCATCCAACACATCACGGCCATCAGTGAGTATATGAACACGTATCCTCTTGGCACCACGCTCACTTGCACCTTTCAGCAATAACTGCACCCACAAAAATATAAGAATAATCTTTCACGGAAAGTATTTGAAGCACGGATGTGGAAACTACAGTCTCCAACAATATGATACCTGCAACTGATCAAGCCGGGAGTGGACGCCCCCATCACTCAACAATCCAATTAGATGCAATGTTCCAGTCTCAAAAGATTCTTTGATGTACTTAAAGCCTTCTCCGTCATAAATTTTTCCCGAAGCAAGAGCAGAGTCAACAAGCTTTGCACTGACATAATTGAAGGTTTATAAGCAGTAACCCAGCAGATGCAGCATAAAAATATCATAAGAGGAAGAGAGAAGTTCATAAGCGGAATAGGCAAATTCCAGAAAGAGATAAGTTTGGAATAAGATCAAAGTTCTTAAGACAGATATTTAAAAAAAAAAAAAAAAAAAAAACATCTTTAGATTCCTTGAACAACTATTATTGCTAATATCATTGCTAGACAACCAAAATGAGATCAATCATCTGATCATCAACTAGTAATGAAAGAGATAAATGATAACAGAAGTAGGATGAGAAAGATCACCCTTGAGCAAATATCCTTCCGGCACCAAGAGCATTATGACCAACTTCACTGTTTCCCATGTCATCTTCGGATGGAAGACCCACTGCAGTTCCATGAGCCCTTACCAATCTCCATTTATCAGGGGCACCCTATAACAACAAAGAGGTAAAAGAATGTTAACCACTTCAGACATTCATTCATGCATGCTGCAACTTGAACTCACAAGAAAAAAGCAATTCAAATAAATCATGATCCTTACAAAGGTGCAATACTATGAATTAGGGATGACCAAACACGGTTCCGGTCACGGTTCCGGTTCGGAACCGCCGGTTCCGGTTCGGCTTTTATGTGAACCTTAACCCGCCCTTGGTTACACCGGTTCCGGTTGTCACAATATGGTTCCGGTTCGATTCCGGTCCGGTTCCGGTTCGATTCCACGGTTCATTTTTTGATGGTTTTTAAACGGTTAATTCTGATGAAACTGTTAGAAATCGGTCAAAAACACATTTTTATTATTTTCATTCACTGATTTTGGCAAAAAAAATCAGTCAAAACACAACTTTTCTTGTCAACTTTCCATTAGTAACGGTTAATTCTAATGAAACTGTTAGAAATCTAATGATTTTGATGGTTTTTTAACGGTTTTACTGACGGTTCAGACGGTTTTGGTTCGCGGTTTGGTTGGGCGGTTCGGAACCGCCGGTTCACGGTTTTTTGGGGGGTTGAACCTTAACCGGCCCTTATCCAAAACGGTTCCGGTTCCCACGGTTCCGGTTTTCGTAGCGGTTCATGGCGGTTACGGTTTTTTCGGTTCCGGTTCCGGGCTGGTTTGGCCATCCCTACTATGAATATATAAGGAAAACATCAGTGAATGTATTCCAGGTAGCAAGGAACTGAGTGCTCTTTTGGTAGAAATGAATAGTAATTCCTTTTCATGATAATTTACACTATCATAGGGTGAATTTGTACTTAATAAGTCAGAACAGTCATTATTCTACACCAAACTAGCACTAAGCAGTTAAAAACAAAACGATGAAGCAGATTATAAATTTAACTGGTCAAGGTTGAATAGATAATCATGGGAGTAAATGATTTACTAGTAACCAATATTGGAACAAAGAATCAACAGAAGGAAAAAAGATGACTCTAAAGAGCCTCGAAAAACCAACTGATACATAAAAAGAAGGATAAAAGGGATGGAGATTTGAGTAATTATTCATGAATATGGAGAACATTGTTTAAAAATAGGAGTAATAAATGAATCAAATCTTTGACAATATCAATTCACATAGAGAGCAATTATATGGTTAATAGAGCTATCTTAGATCTTAGTTAGTGCATATTTAGGGATCCAGATAGCCATGGCGAAAAAGGAAAACATAAAAGATGTAAATCAATTCAAGGGAATGGTAGAGCAGAATACCAAATTAAGTTAGAAATTATAGAATAAAGTGTAAATAAGATGATTAGATTTCAGATTTGTTGGAGGATGTGAAAACAGACACAGAGGCAGATCTAGATTGCAGTGTAAGAATCATATAGGGTAGATAAGGAAAGAAAAAGAAATAGGAGAGGAGAGTGAGTAGATCGGGAAAGGGAGATAGATAGGAGTACATGTTTGAGGGAATCCATGGTAGGGGTTTCGGCGACATGGATGCAGTTGTATTTGTCAGGAGAAGCTTCACCCCATCCATCCAATACTATCAGCGCAATCTGCTTTCCTTTTGGCAGCTTTGGGTGGTCCGCCAGCTTCCATGAAAACTCTCCGCCGCTGCTCCCCATCGTCCTCTCTTTTCTCTTTCTCTTTCTCTTTCTCTTTCTGTGTGTGCGTGCGTGTGTGACTGTGTGTATAATGAAAAATGTGAAAGACGTCCGTCCTTTTATTATTATACAAGGCCACGAAAAGCCCAAATAAAGCGTGATGGGCTGCTGCTGGGTGTTGTGTTGAACACGAAACTAGAGAGAATATTCCAGAAGCATCTATCTATTTTTCTATTCAAATTCCGACCTTTCAAAGGCCCGTAACAATGGACACGCCTACCCGCGTCACTGAGCGGGCTGGGGCATGCAAGCAGCAACAACAACCCTTTTTTTTTTCTTTTTTTTTTTTCCCCTTTTATGGCCACTTGAGTTTATGTATTTTTTTAAACCAAAAGAAACATATTGGAGTAATTATTAATAATAATAACAAACGTTTAAATCGATTATCCACATAAGTCCGAAGTTCAACCCAAACCTGGGGCTCGCAATTACAAACACTGCCCTAGATATTACATACTCCCTCCGTCTTATTTTAAGCTTCACCTTTTACCCAAATGGGTGTCCCGTTAAAAGCTTAATTCTTTCCTAAAATGGTAAAAAAATGTAAACCCCACTTGTCATACACACTCACTTCTTCCTCTCACATATTATACTTAAATTATGGGGTCCACTTGTCATACCCACTAACTTTCTCCTCTCACATACTCCCTCCGTCCCTCTTTAATCTACAAAAATTACTCATTTGGTTGTCCCACTTTAACTTACAAAGTCCAAAAATGGAAATGTTTAGATACTTTAAAAATGGTGGGACCCACTTCTCATACTCACAACAACTATCCACAAACTATTCCTCATCTCACTTTCTCTCTCTCACCCAACTATCTACACTCACAACACATCAAGTTTTTCACTTTTTCCTTAATTAATGTGCCTAACTCATTTTTTGTAAGTTAACGAGGGACGGAGGGAGTAGTATTTAAATTGTAGGCTCCACTTGTTATACCCAATAACTTCTTCCCTCTCACAATTTTTCTTACACTCATCATTTTCCTTAATTTTTGTGTCATCACCAAAATGGTGAAGCTTCAAATGGGACGAAGGGAGTATGCCATATTGGCATTTTGACTTGTCAATTACAAAGAAAAATTAATATTCCTACTAAACACATCCTTGCAACAAACGATCATAGCAAAACCTGACTTCGAAAAAATTTGCCCTTTGAAACGCTGGACTGCATGAACATCTTGATGAAGTATGGCGTCCATATCCCTCTTCTGCTTCTCTAAGTCAGATTCTGACTTTCCCATAATCATGAAACAACACAACCATTACACAAAAGCCCTCACCAATGGAGGAGAATCACAAGCCCTCAACAACGGAGGCAAATCACAGTCTCTCATATGTTGATATGGAGAGAAAAACCACATAAATGCAACAACGATGAACATTATTTAAAACTAGATTTAAAAATGAAAATTGTAAACCTCATTCACATTTATTAATTGTAAAACAACAATTAATAAATGTGAAATCGGGTTAGACAAATCAATACGGAAAAACAAGATGAACAGATTGAAAGTTCCCCAAACAAGAACGAAGGCGTATCGAAAGAACAGATTAGATGTCCATTTGAAGAGAAGATGGAAATTTGGAGAGAAAAAACTGTTTGAAAACATTTTTTGCTCCAATGTTAGCCTAATTTATATATTTACGTACAAACTAATCTCTACTTATTTTCATTTTGGGCGTCTCATATTAATTGTTAGTGACTCAAAATATTCAATTTTTTCTCTTCTAGTCACTCACAACAACTATTCACTAACTTATTTTCTCTACCCTACCCACTCACAATATTCTCTATGTCCCAAACTTATTGCAACTTATTTCCGTTTTGAGCGTCTCATACTAATTGCTACTAACTCAAAATATTTATTTTTCTCTCTTCTGCTCACTTACAACAACTATCCACTAGATTATTTTCTCTCTCCTACCCACTTACATTACTTACTTTTTCAACGTATTTTCTTTATCCCATTACATTCACTTTTAGTAGCAATAATTTTGGTCGGAAGGAGTACTTATTTTTCCAACATACTCCATTCGTCTCAAAACAAACTTCCAATTTTGTCATTTTTGGCATCCCATTGGAAACTCCCACTTACAAAAATGTAAAAGATACCCTCCACGTTCTCTCTCATTCTCACTCGCGACAACTATCCACTTACTATTGTTACCCCACTTTCTCTCTCTTTCACTCTCACACAACCTATTTTTCTAACATTTTTTCTTAATTCATGTTTCTAACAATCTATGGGAAGTTTGTTTTGAGACGGAATGAGTATTTTCTTAATCGACATGCATTCACTTTTAGTAGCAATTATTTTGAGACGGGTGGAGTACTCTTTCCCTTTTTCTCATAATAAAATATCAACATTTTTTTCATCTCAACACAAATATTATTACAAGGGCAGTGTTAGGCGCCACAAAAGAAGTTTACAGAATGATGGATACAACATGAGGTGACGATATTTTATTGATTGCATCGGTAGTAGACCCGGCACACTCTAATTAAAAGCACCAATAAAAATTATAACCCCTCATTTTGTAAACTAAATTTTTTTACTTTATATTTACCCGTATTACAATATACTTCAAATAAGAAAGTAATCTAACCCAATTTTATCATAAATTTTCTCTCATCCAATGTATTAAATTTGAACACATTTGGTTGGTCAATGATGTTCTGCTCCTCTCATTGAGCATGCTTCCTTTAATTTTAAATCAACTTTCTAATGATGCGCTCCCAGTCCCAGATTCCTACTCATTGAGCATGCTTCATCTTTTTTAAATAAACTTTATTGGGGCATTGCTATTTGTGTGTCATATAATGTCTATCAAACATACAATAAAACTCTTTTTAAAAGGAAGGCAAAACTGTAATCCTCTTGAAGGGAGGAATTTTGAGGTTCATCATAAGTCATTAAACACATGATACTAATGGCTTGATTTCACAAATTAACGACAAGTGAAAAGAAAATAGAAAAAATGAAAGGCAACCATGTTAATTCTGAAATTTTCAAAAGAGGCATAAGCTTCATTCAATGCGAAATTTTGAAAAAATCTCAGCATGGAGGTAGGCCCAACCCGAATTTGTGCGCTTAAAGTTGTCCGGTAAAACATTAGTTAATGATAAAGTCGCAAAACCAAGAATAAGCTATCGAATTTGGTCATAATTCATCATCAATCAAAAGTTATATTTTGTTTAAGTAATGCTATTCAATGATGGCTCAGTACGTAGCAAAGCCACGTGGAGCTCATGGGGTCACTTGACCCTCTTATAAAATTTTAAAAAAATTGTTGGTTTAATACCTTCAAAGATTTTTAAGAAAAAATAAACTGAAAATACTATTATTATTTTTATTTTATTTTTGGAAGAATACAATTATTATTTTTCAATCTTGAATTCTTGATCCCCTTTACTTGTGATAATATTTGCACTATGATATCAACTTTTGTGCCAAAATTTGACATGAAAGACATAATTTTTATCCCTTAAATAATCTTGACCCCTTTAAAAGTTCTAACTTTACTGCCTAATGATTGTCTAAGGACGTCCCTCCACTTCAAAAAAAAAAAAATGTAATTGAGGAGTATATACAGAGCCATTATAGGGATACCACATGGTCTCTCATGAAATACTCAGTCGTTCTCTCATTAACTTGCGCACCGCGCGCGTTCTAGGGTTCGACCGTGATTGGAAGGCAGAATTATCCGAAACTCGATTGGAACTTGTAACCAGAAATGTTGTTTTGGATTTGAAATGACAGCTCTTCCTCACTGTACGACTTGAATTAGAAAGACAATTGTTACCTTCCCATGACTCGTGCTTCACTTGAAGCATTTTCAACGTTACCCACCAAGAAACTTATGAACCATGTGACGTGACAAGGTTGGAAATGTTGTAATAATTGGTTCTCAAGTAAGACAACAATGACATGAAGCTTGAGCTCCGGATTTTAGCGAAAGAATGGCGAATACAGGTGAACAGAAGAAAAATTAACAGATCTTGAAGTTTGAGAGGCCATTGTTGTTGGTGGACAGTGACGATGGCCACTGTATAAGAAATGCAATGATATATGAGTAAGATCTTATGAGAAGCAGTATGGAAAGAAAATAAAAAGGAGAGCTCAAACGGTTTATTATGTATTTACTTTTTGAATAATTACGAAAATTGTTATGGGCTATTGAAGAATATTTATTTCCTTTATGGAACCGGTCGAAAAAAATAACAATGTCACTTTTTTAGGAAGGCAAAAACCATATATTTTGATAACTCAACTTTAGGGTTGTTAAAAATGCATCACCAAACTATTTATTTTTTGTTTGTCCTTACTTACAATTGAACGAATTAAAATGTCATCACTTGATTAATATTTTGCTTTAAAATGTAACAAAACTAGTACTCCAACCCGTGCCGATGGCACGGCGACAGTACACAAAAGTGGAAAAGACTCTTCAATTTCATTGTCGTACCTCTATCGACAATTATTCATAGCACACAAACAACTAAACAAACAATATGTGTCTATATTTATTCTAAGAGAATTGAATATAAAATAAGAACGTCTGTGTTGAGGGGAAATTTTCACACCTCAATTATTTGAAGAAAATAAATAACAAACTATGAAAATCATAAGAAATAAAACTAACATATTTTTATTTAAAGTAAAAAATTAATCCTCTGTCTCTGTTTTCACAACAACTACTGTGGAAGCTTCATCTGCAACCCTTTGTGCATAATCACGATAAGCCCTATCTGCCAACTCCCCCTGCACATGTAAATCCAAAATAAATAAAATGCATTTACTTAACTATACTTGATGCATTTGATTCAACTATAAAAAAAAAACATACCAATTCATTAAGAAAAACTGGATCACTCCAAATATCATCATCTACATCATGAGGTGGAGTCACTTGTAAACCTGTGGGCAACTATTGGAAAAATGCTAAGTTAGACTTTTTAGTATAAACGGATAATAATATGAAATATGTTAACTTTAGAAATAAGATTATAGGAATCATACCTATTATATAAGAAGTGTTATAAAAGAACTTCAGGATAAACAATATTTGTTGTTGATGAGTCATCTTCAGATGGCACGAGAACTATTATCCTATTGAATGTAGTACATCTAGATAACGCGACATATAGTTGGCCATGAGTAAACACCGGTGTCCGAAGATCAATTCCTACGAATTTAACTGATTGACCTTGTGATTTATTAATAGTCATCGCAAAGCATAACCTAACTGGAAATTGTCGTCTTGTAATAGGAATAGTAAGTTCAGTGGCAGAAGGGGTAAGGGAAATTCTCGGTATAAATACCAAATTCCCTGCTTTATCTCCAGTCAAAATTTAAGCTTCAATGATACGATTGCCACATCGAACTACCCGTAATCTTATCCCATTGCAAAGACCATCTCGTGGCGCTAGATTCCTCATCAAAATAATTGGGCAACCAACTTTCAATTGTAAATTAACAGATCTTGAAGTTTGAGAGGCCATTGTTGTTGGTGGACAGTGACGATGGCCACTGTATAAGAAATGCAATGATATATGAGTAAGATCTTATGAGAAGCAGTATGGAAAGAAAATAAAAAGGAGAGCTCAAACGGTTTATTATGTATTTACTTTTTGAATAATTACGAAAATTGTTATGGGCTATTGAAGAATATTTATTTCCTTTATGGAACCGGTCGAAAAAAATAACAATGTCACTTTTTTAGGAAGGCAAAAACCATATATTTTGATAACTCAACTTTAGGGTTGTTAAAAATGCATCACCAAACTATTTATTTTTTGTTTGTCCTTACTTACAATTGAACGAATTAAAATGTCATCACTTGATTAATATTTTGCTTTAAAATGTAACAAAATTAGTAAAAGAGTAAGGAAAAAGCACATACGACTAACATTCGTTTAACTTAATTAACTCATTATTACACTTCATTCACCAATGCATCGCCACCACCACCCTTACCCTGCTCCAACCTTAGTCTATATTCAAAATCATCAAATGTTATAGAAACTAGGAAAAAATATTAAATTTTTCAATCCACTCAATTGAACAAAATAGCTCCATGAATAAGTAGCAAATTAAACCTAGAGAAAACATGAACACTAAACAAACAAGTCAAATTGGAAAATAGATTTCCAGGCTCAAGTCCTGAACTTTGTCATTAAAGTGGGAAATGAGACTCAAAAGGTTAGGGACAAACTGGGGCATAAAGAACGGCCTTGATGCTAACATCAATTGCATACAAGACCAAAATCGACCTCGAGTAAAATCAGAGTGTTGGGTGGAAAGAAAACATGATGGGGGCGTGGGGGAAAGGGGGTTTGGTGGTTGTGGTGTACAAGGATGGGAAGAAAGGAGACATGGAGGGTACAACGGCCAGCCCGCTAGAAAACAAGGTTGAAATGTGATGGGTTTGTAGCAGAGAAGAGGGCGGTGACGGCGGTTGGACGAGTAGGGGCATTGTGCTGCTTTTAGATCTTCAAAATAAGCATTTGTTTTTTTGGAGACATTTATTTTGTTTAAACAAGTTTTTTATCTTCACAATTAAAGTTTAGTCACATGAGGCTATATAGCTAATTTTATTAATTATTTAGGGTAATGCTATGGACATAAAAGAAGTTCATACAAAGATGGATACAAAATGAGATGACGATATTTTATTGGTTGCATCGATTGTGGACTCGGCACACTTTAATTAAAAACACCAATTAAAATTATGACACATCATTTTGTGAGCTAAATTTTATGGCGCTTTTTGTGACTTTATATTTACCCAATTATTTAATGACTATGTTACACCTTTAGAGGAATTTTGACGTAGATGACATTTTAAATTGTTCGATAGTACACTGAGGACAATCGAAAAATAAATAGTTTAATTAGAACATTTGGAGCGGTCCTAAAATTGAGTGACCAAAATATGAGTTTTGTCTTTTTGAGGAAATGGAAAGTTAGGGAGACACTTTAAGGAACAACCTCTTATTTTATCTCACATGGATAGAGCCGTCAATACGGGCTGGCGGGCCGGGTTGGGCCCAACCCACCACAACCCACCTTCAAACGGGGCGGGGCGGGCTGGCCCAAGTTCTTGGCGGGCTGAGAAAATGCCAACCCAACCCAACCCACCTTGGGTTAGTGGGCCAGGCGGGCCAGACGGGCCAATAGCCCAAATGTTCCAGTTCACCATTAACCACCACAACACACCGCCACCTCCACCACGCTGCCGCCACCACCTCCACCATGCTGCCGCCACCGCCACTACCATTGCTACAGACCACCTTAACACATAGATCTGCACACATACAAACAGGGACACACACACACACACGAACACACACACACACACACACACACACACACACACACACACACACGAACACACACACACATAAATCTGCACACATACAAACACACACACAGATGCACTAGATCTGCACTAGATCTGCATCAAAAAAAAAAAAAAAACGACTGGGAATGAGACCAAGAAAGCGAGAGGGAGAAAGAGAGAGATAGAGAAAGAGATAGAGAGAAAGAGAGAGAAAGAAAGAGAGAGAGAGATAGATAGAGATGGATACCGTATCCATGAACGGCGGTGGTGACATGAACGGCGGTGGCTGGGAGCGGGGGGGTGGAGGGCTGCGGTGTGGTGGGTAAGTGAACACGAGAGAGAGTGCAGATTGTGAATGAAATTGAAAAGAGGGGAGGGGTTTGTTTGTTTATGGGAAAATCAAAAAAAAAAAAAAAAGGGTGGGTTGGCCCGCCCCGAACCCACTTTGGCCCGTAACCCAAATGGGCTAGCCCAAATTGGTCCACTTGTATTTGGGTTGGTATAATTAAGGCCCAACCCACCCTTTTTCCATGGCGGGCCGGGCCAGCCCAACGGGCTCAGCCCAAATTGACGGCTCTACACATGGATGTAAATGTACTACTGTAATATACGGGAATTTCCATTAATTATATTAAATAATTAAATAAATTAATTGGCCATTATTTTAATAGTGGACTGGGCTTAATTAGTTGTGCTCAATTTTTTTTAAAGTTGGGCCTAGTAGAATAAAATAAAGTTGGGCTTAATTAATTAAACAATTGTTGGGCCGAGTTGGTCTTAATTAATTAAACAATTGCCGCTAGTTCTATTTAAAACAAAAATGAAAAAAAAATAATAATAAAAGAAAAGAACCCAGATGGGATTTGGGCAGTAACGACAGAGAAAAAAAAATTAGGTTTCGTTTCTTCGTCGCTTGCGGTAACGGAAGGAATAGGAGGGGTATTGTCTCATCGTCGTTAAAGCCGGAGGGGAAGGGTCAGATTAAGGTAAGTATAAAAGAAGGCTTGATTGGTGTATTGCAGAACAGGAAGAAAAAAAAAAAAGGGGTTTTGAGTTCCAAACCTCTATCTGGTACGAAATCTTGCAGGAAGGAGTTCAGAGTTGATTTGGGTCGCCGGAATCGTAAACGAAGGTAAGGATTTTATCATCAGTGAAAATTGTTTGTATAAATATTAAGAGATTCCTGATATATTAACTAGGTGTATTGCTCATTAGGTTAGCAAATATATTTTATAAATAAAAAAAAGAGTCGTTAGAACGGAAAGCAATTTGAAAATGTTAAGATTGGATTTTCGAAATTTGTATTGGGTTATTAGATTGTAATTGGATTTGTATAAGTGGTGATTAGTTAACATCAATGAAACCAACGAAATGTGAATCAGGGGTCGGTCGGTCGGAACCCAAATAGTCTCTGCGATGATTACAGGGAATAAGTTGAAGGAGAAATAACATTGCTATACAACCCCTGTCTCTAGAAATATGTACAGATTGGTCATTGTGAATAAGAGGTATCAAATTGGTGTCAAGTTAGGTAGTTACATCTAAGATGGATTTTTAAGTTATAAAAATCTGTAAAATTATACTTAAATTAGTAAATCACCAAATAGTCCATTTTCATCAAGTGTTAATGATATTGAATATATTTTATTAGATTTTGGGAAGCTCAAGTAAAGGGTCCGTTTCTTCGTACATCGAGAATTAATCAAAGCTCTCAGCTAAGGTAAGGGATTTACGTCTCTTAGTCCTATTGAATATCGTTATTTATTGGCCCTCCGTTCCTAGAGTAATTATTGTTTTACCGTTATGGCCGGTAACTCTTGATTAGAATTCACTCCAAGTGCCTCCGTCATTGAAACTATCTAAACTTAAATTGACGTTGAATTATTGGTCAATTGAAGAACCTCATTGACAAAAGAATGATCACTTAATGACACCCATTATTTGTGGGTTAATATTGATACACCATTGATACCCGGTCATGAGGGTTAGTTCATGACATGCCTACGTGGCATTAACCATTGATATCGATACCACTGAAAATGGTGGTTATATAGGTTATCCGGATATACCGAAACATTGATACATCGACTATTGTACCCCTTTGGGTTACTTTTGAATATTGACTTGATGAGAAGAATATTAAGTGATCATAATTGATTTTACGCATTATCGAATATGGAATTGTGCCATGATTTCTTTCCTTGTATTAAGAAGAGGATTATTGTTTGGATTTATTAATTTGTCCGTTTCATCGAAAATTGTTTATTGATACATTCTTTGAGGTCACCCCTTCTTAGAAACCGAAGGGGCGGCGTAGGACCTCACTGAGCATTGTTCGCTCACCCTTTCTCTAATTCTATTTCTTCAGGTTATAAGTAGGAAAACAGGACTTTCAGTGGAGACATCTTTGAGGCGGACCCAAATAATGAAAGTAGTGATTTCCATTTTTTTTTTAGTAGACTTTTATTAAGATTGTAATAAATGCCGTGAACTAGTTTTGATGGCTACTAGCCGTTAGTATTGAAAGAAAATTGTTACGCTTCCGTTAGTGATTTTGGGTTGTGGTTAGATTTACTAGCCGTGGAGATTTGAATTGTAGTTATGACCATTACTCCTTTATTTTGGGGACGGGTTTATTATATTTAATGGTGTTATAATACTCTGAAATTTTGGGGCGTTACAACTACATCATGTAAAAATTTCACTATAAAATGTACTCCCTCTGTCCCTAAATGAGTGTCCATTTTCAAGAAATCTTTGTCCCTAAATGAGTGTCTTTTTTTAAAATAACTTTCTCCCTAAACGTTTTTTTTCGAAAAAAATTTCACCGGTTTCTTTATACGTGCAAAACTAAAGGTTTGGAAAGGAGATTACAAGATTATATATGAATCGTTGTTACCAAATTGTTCAAAAAATTGAGATTTTCAGTGTCCCTTAAAATGAAATTTGGACACTCGTTTAGGGACAGAGGTAGTAAAATATTTGTACACAAAAAAAAAATAAAAATCTACATGCTTAGTTTTTATGCAAATACTAGTACCAACCACGTGGAAAGGCGCACACCATCATTACTTTCCAATATTTGCGCGCTCGGTTTGTTTTTAAAAGTTTTAAGACCATCTACAATGGTTTCACACAAAAAAATCATTCAACACTCACTTTATCACTCCACATCAGCTTCTCTCTCATCCAACTCATTCATTCAACACTCATTCAACAAACACCCTACAATGGTTTGTTTAATCCCCCATTCAACACTTTTCCCACTCATCATCCTATACCCCACCACTTAAAATTTATTTTTTATTTTTTATTTTTATGATTAGTGTTGAAATAGTTATTATTGGGATCCATTTCAAGAAAAAAGATGGGTTTTTTTGTGTCGGAATACAATGAAACTTACGTCAATTTAAAGAGAATTTTTTTTAGGAATTTTGGTGTAAAAAAAAAAAAAAAAAAAAATTTTTTGTGAAATAATTGAGCTCAAATAATTGGGATAAAAAAAAAACTCGTCAGCCAATCAGAAGCCGCCAAGTGTCAACACCAGGAAAAAAAAAAGGCGGACCTTCTGCAACACACGCGCCCTTGTCGGCGCGTGTACTACACGCGCCTCGCTGGCCCAATAGAGACGCGCCACGTGGCAAAACCGGGGGAACATTTTCTCCATTCACACTTGTTGAATTTTTTCACAAAAAAATTCACACAAACTCATTTCAACAACCATTGGAGCAATTCATGTGAATTTTTTTTTGTGAATTTCAATTCAACACCCTCATTTTTTCCCCATTGTACATGGTCTAAGAGTTATCTAAAAAACGGAGAAGATTATGGGCTGAAGTAGAACATATAAAAGTTTAAGGACTAATTTAAGAGAAAAGAAAAATTAGGGGTTAAATTGCAACACCCTAAAATTTTAGGGACTAATATAATAATAAAAGAAATTAAAGGGGATAAAGTGAAAGAAAGAGAAGATTAGGGGTTAAATTGGAGCATATGAAAGTTTGAGTACTGGTTTGAGAAAAGAAAAATTAGGGGCTAAAGTGAGGTCCCCCAATCGGGGCCCGACTTATTTTTTTTAGCGATTTAAGGCATGTATTGATATGTTTTGACCAAATTAGGGCTTTTTAACGATTTTCATCCAAAAACACAGTTAAGTGAACAAGTGTGTTGCCTGTGACTTTGAGTGAGGGTATTTTTGGATGAAAATCATCAAAAAGTCAGGCCCTAATTGGGGACTTTAATAATACTTTAGGCCCTAATTTGTAATTAACCCTTGTTTTTTTACAAAACTCAAAAATTCTAAATTATTTTGTTGTGTCTAATTAATCCCTTCCTCCTCTATCCTAAAAATGATCATTACATATTCATCCTAATTAGTTCGAATAAATTTTGAATAATAATTTTAGTTTTATTTATCTAAATCATTTTTAAGATAGTATTATTGATGGTTTATCAATAACAAACAAATTTCAAACTTTTATTAATCACAATGAATCAATCTAAAATTAGAATTCACCCTAATTATTACGAATAAATTTTTGAATAATAATTTTAGTTTAGTTTGTCTATAAAAGAGTAAGTTTTAAAAATATGGGGTGATAATTTTAAAATAAAAATGGTTTTTTTGAACAAACGCACAAATGTATTTTTATAAATAGTTAACAGGAGTATGCCATATGAAAAACCAGTTTGTTATCTAACAATTAGGAAAAAACGTGTTTGAAAATGCGCGGTGACATTTTTGTAAATAAGTCGAATTTCGCGGTGATATTTATTTGTAATAATTAGGGTGAAGGTGTAATTTTAGAGTGATTCAATCACACTAATGAAAATTTGATTAATAATTTTAGATTGATTCAATCAGACTAATGAAAATTTGAAACTTATTAGTTATTGATAAATCATCAATAATAAAGTCAATAAAAATGTTTAAACTTTTATTAAAATAGATAAACTAAACTAAAAATTTTATTCAAAATTTATTCATAATAATTAAGGTGAATGTGTAATGATCATTTTTAGGACGGGGGAGGAAGGGGTAATTAGACACCGCAAAACAATTCAAAATTTTTGAGTTTTGAAAAAAAAAAAACAAGCGTTAATTACAAATTAGGGCCTAAAGTATTATTAAAGTCCCAAATTGGGGCCTGACTTTTTGATGATTTCCATCTGAATGACAAAAGTACCCTCACTCAAAGTCACATGCAACGCACATGTTCACTTAACGGTGTTTTTGGATGGAAATCGTCAAAAATCCTAAATTGGGTAAAAAAATATCAATACAGACCCTAAATCGCTAAAAAATAAACTGAGTTCCGGCCGCCTCTCTCTTGCTCATAGATCCAACAGTTCCTTGCATAGGGCCCATCTTTCTCCCTCTTTGTGGGTGAAGGTGGGCAAGTGGCGGTGCTTGCACTGGTGGAAATGGGTGGTGTCCTGTAGTGAAGGTGAAAGAGAATTCTTTATATTTTACAAAAGTTACAAATATTAACAAAAGTTACTCATGTGAGACCATATGACAGGTGTTGGTTAAGATATTAACGGAATTATGGATAGAGTGAGCACATTTGAAAAATTAAAAAGTTTAATAAGAACATTTAAAATTAGCCTATAGTTGAGTGACTAAAATATGCGTTTTTTGCCTTTAACCATATTTGTGTTGTTTCACCATCAAAATTCAAAAGTAAAGTCGTGGCTGAGACAGTGATCAAGTGAGGGAGTGTGGGAAGTCAGTCAATCACACATAAAGGTAAGGCATTATTTTTTTAAAGCAAAGCAAAAAAAAAAAAAAAAAAAAAAAAAAGAAAAGAAAAGAAAAGGAAAAAGGGAGAGAGAGAGAGAGAGGAGAGTTAACCAAGAATGAGATACTGCGCCATCTGGAATCCAAACAATCAACAACCCAGATTCGTTAATTCAAACCCAACTCCAACTGAAGAAGAATCAGTACTAGTAGAACAAGAGGATGGGTAACTGTGGGACCCGCGAGGAAGCCGCCGTCGTCTCCAATGCTCATCAAGGTGAACTCTTTTCTTAACCCCCCAGATCTGGCCTCGCGTTTTAATTTTCGTTTTCCCCTCAACTTGGCGCATTTACCTTAGAATCTAACCTCCCTTATATCTACAATGTTTGTTCGATCCTTAGTTATCTAAACCATTTTCAACCAATTTTTGTCTATCATTGCCTAATTGGGAGTTTTGAATGTTCCCAAACCTTCAATTACTTGATTTATAACAATAATGAGGGAAATCTTATGTTTTTTTTGTAAATTTCCCCATTCAAAGTCATTTCTGGTTCAATTTGAGAATAATCAAACGAATTTAGGGCTTATAAAAATACTTTTTTGTACATCAGCAGTTCAGCAGCTGCAGATGTTATCTTTGCCTGGTAGAAACCAAGTAGCAGTACCAGAAAAGAAGCACAGTAGGTCGATATCAGATCTGAGTGACACTTCCACTCCTCGCAACCTTGAGGACTCCAGAAACAATGCCCTTCTCTACACACATGTCATTGCCTTCACCTTATTCGAGCTCGAGACTATTACCAAAAGCTTCCGCTCTGACTACATTCTTGGTGAGGGTGGTTTTGGTACTGTGTACAAGGGCTACATTGATGAAAATGTCAGGGTTGGCCTCAAATCTTTACCCGTTGCCGTCAAGGTCCTCAACAAAGAGGGCCTTCAGGGCCACCGTGAATGGCTTGTGA
The DNA here is from genome assembly GCA_026119855.1 of Campanula takesimana. Lineage (NCBI taxonomy): Eukaryota > Viridiplantae > Streptophyta > Magnoliopsida > Asterales > Campanulaceae > Campanula > Campanula takesimana. The sequence continues at coordinate 706,909 of JAOWBW010000996.1, forward strand.
GTTCTTACTCTTTTACCCATTTCATTCCCTTTGCTTGCTTGCAGTTGCTACTGCATTTTTAATAAAAAATTATCTTTTGGTTTGAAAGAATTATTACTGATCCATATTATGGCCAGTGTACAGTCATCCATAATTTTTAACATGTTGGGCTTTTCATTGTATTTCGTTTTCAGACTGAAGTCAATTTCCTTGGCCAGCTCAGACATCCCAATCTAGTAAAGTTGATTGGATATTGTTGCGAGGATGACCACAGGTTGCTTGTTTATGAGTTTATGTTTCGAGGAAGCCTCGAGAATCATCTGTTCCGAAGTATGCACCTCTCTCTCTCTCTCTCTCATCTCCTCCTCCTCCCCATTATAAATTTTAAGGCGTTAGTATGGTAACTGTTATTATTAGAGCATGAGATACATTGTTGGTCCTCTCTCTAACAACTTAAGCTTTTAGATGCGTTGGTTACTTAACATGGTATGGTATCAGAGCTCATGGTTTGGCAAGGACAGGAGTTCAAATCGTCATGGCTTGCCTAAATCAAGTGTAACCCCTATACTAAATCTAACAGCTTAAGCTTTTAGATGAGTTGGATAGTTAACAGTAACTGATTCTTTATTTAATAGAAATCTGCAATGATACGTACTTCTTATCGTTCGACCGGATTGTCAGTTAAGTTTGCGAGTTGCAAAGTTTAGATCTTTGAATTGACCTATTTTTATGTACCAAACACGAAAGATCATGTTTCTGATATATAGCAAAGGCAAGAAGAATCAGTTGTTATTTTTGGTGCACATCACAGCCCAAAATGATCTGTATCACACCTTCAAGTTCTTCACAATATACAAACTACTAACTGATGCAAGATCCATCTTCAGTTCATCCAAGGAAGAATGATAGAAATACTTTATATTGTTCCTGGCAAAAAGATGGCTCCTTAAACAGTCTGTTTGGGTATTGCTTGTAGAAAAAGTAAGGCCCTCTCTGAGCATTTTCAAATGTAAAAAATAAATAAAAAAGGAAGTGGAAGATACACTTCTTTTGGGTGGGGTGTGGGGGGAGTGTTAGTGGTTTGTATGTGTTGTTACACAATAAATTGTTTTTCCTCAGACTAATCGTGGTACATGGATTAGTCTTTGTCCAATTTATCTTACACGACACCTGCGTTTTGAAAGATTATTTAGCTGATATGTTTTTCAAGCTATGAACACACGAGGCTTTGTATCTGCTTTATCTCTAGAAGCACTTGATAGATGATAAGTCGCTATCATCAGTTAGTTTCCCATGCACTTTGGTTATATAAAAGTTGTCATAGCTAAAACTCGTTTGATACTGCCAATGACATTGCATACTGCCATTCACTCCAATTTTTAAAAAAACTTAAGTTAATGTGGACTTTTTGGTGCATTCAGAAGCAACTGTACCGCTGTCTTGGTCAACAAGAATGATGATAGCTCTTGGAGCAGCAAAAGGCCTTGCTTTCCTTCACAATGCTGAAAGACCTGTTATCTACAGGGATTTCAAGACTTCCAACATTTTAATTGACTCAGTAAGTAATGTTCCATCATTTTAATGACTTACGTTTAGCCTATTGCTTCAGTGATGGAGCTACAGCCATGTATATGTGGGCAGCTGCCCCCATTTGATTTGAAACACAATAAATTACTAGTGTAAATTTTGTCAAAAATCTTATAAATCAGGGATCTTAGTGCAATAAATGAAATTTTGTCTCCATTTATGTATAGGAAAAAATACACTAAATATTTTTCTGCCCCTTTTATTAGTGACAATGGTTTCACCCTTCTGAAAGTTTCCTGGCTCCGCCTCCGTACAGCTTCGTTCTTGTTTTAGGAAAAACAGCAGGAACTTCATGTGGTTTACTCATTTTTTGGCTTTACCCCATTACTACTGTTCTTTCTGTACCAAAGCCCCACATTGCTGTTTAAGGAAAGCCCAGATGCCGTTTATTTCTATAACGAAGAAAAATTAAAAGACCAAATGCCCTTATACATAAAGTGAATTATGAATAGATTTACTAGATATAACTTGATAGCAAAATACAAAATGTAAAACTGCAAACATGACAAGTAGTTTTATGCATTAATTATATAATATAAATTTTTGTCTCTTGATTCCGTACGTTATCGAAAATAGATGGCAAATGGCTTTACCCTAAACGGATTAGATGGGGGCTTTGGTACACAAAAATCAGTACATTGGGGGTTGAGCAAAAAATTAGTAAACCACATGGGGTTCCCGCTATATAGTTTTCCCTTCTTTCCCCATTTTCTTTCTCTCTTCTTTTGTCCGAACTTTTGTAGCCATCTTTCTGAAGGAGATGAAAAATTATTTGCTTATATGTGGACCTGCAGGATTATACAGCCAAGCTGTCTGACTTTGGACTTGCAAAAGCTGGGCCACAAGGTGATGAGACCCATGTTTCAACTAGGGTAATGGGTACTTATGGTTATGCTGCTCCCGAATACGTAATGACAGGTATGACTCTGTATCTCATAATGGCTGTATTCGTGAGCATTTATAATACACTTGCTAATGCATACGTAAACACACACACATTGCTATGTTGGATCATTAAGGGTGGCAATGGTTATCCATGGGTGTTAAAACATTAATGGTTATCATGCTTTAAACTATTGTACATCCTATCAATTTGGTACATTGTACAATTGTCTAAAGCAGCATCTATAAAGCCTTAGTCCCAAAATGATTTGGGGCCAACTAACATCAACTGTTTTATAGAGTTGTCAATGAAAAGAGGTTAGGTGAAAAAAATAAACAATAAATTGTGAAAGTTAAGAAGAAATAGGTGGGAAGAAATTTGGAAAATAAAATAGAAATACTTGAGAAATAGAAGAAAAAAAATAGAAAGAAAAGAGAAAAGGAATAATAAAATAAAATAAAATATAAGGCCCATCCTCCACATAATTTTTTCTCTCCTTTTTGTTCTCTCAAGCACAATATTATCTTTAGTCCCATTTAGACTCATATCGCTTTCAATAGTCTTTATCCGTGTTTTTCTTAGACCTTCCTCTACCCTTCCACCATTTTATCACTCTCCACTCTTCATGCATCCTAACGGATGCATCACATGGTCTCCATCCCACATGACAGAACCACTTTAGCCGATTGTCCCTTATCTTATCTTCAAGGGATGCAACCCTCCCCCCCCCCCCCCCCCCCCCCCCCCCCTCCCCCCCCCCCCCCCCCCCCCCCCCCCCCCACCCCCCCCCCCCACCACCACCACAAAATCTCCTCATTCCTCAAACAATCATTTCTTGCATGGTAAAAGACCCCTTTTTGTCTTTATACTTTTTTTTTTTTTTTCTCGTTTCTGGATATGTAACTGCTAGTTATGTAATAATATTGGTAACACCACCAACCAATGGTTCTTCTCAATTTGATAACTGTCCACTACTTAAGAACTTATATGCAAATGGAACCAAAAGGAAGAAAAGGAAGACTTCATGCTCATTTGTTTATGGTGAGTTTCATCTTGTAACTGAGACCGGGCATGTATGAAATGAGCAGGACACCTTACTGCCAGGAGTGACGTGTACAGCTTTGGAGTTGTTCTTCTGGAATTGCTGACTGGAAGAAAATCAGTTGACAAGACGAGGCCAAGCAAAGAGCAAAGCCTGGTTGATTGGGCACGGCCTAAGCTGAATGATAAGAGAAAACTGCTACAGATTATCGACCCAAGGTTAGAAATCAGTACTCGGTTAGAGCAGCCCAGAAAGCTTGCAGTTTGGCATATTATTGCCTGAGCCAAAACCCAAAAGCAAGGCCATTAATGAGTGACGTGGTTGAAACCTTAGAGCTTTACAAAGCAGTAGTGGCAGCGGAAATGAAATCTCATCATCATCAATATCTCCTGTGGTGGGTCGTCCTTTAGTCACCGGAGGTCTCTCAGATTACCGGATGCATAACAAATTTGTCAGGACAGTTGGTGCGGGTGCTGGTTGTAGGTCTCCTAATCAACTTGTTCTCCAGGTGGCCCTGCAGCCTGTCGAGTTAGATGAGAGAATTGTGACATATGTATATGTGTGTATACACATATATGTATGTATCATGTAGATTTGTTTGGGCATGTCTTTCTTACTCAGTCGGCACTTGATGCTTGTACATGGTGATGGTAACTGGTAATGCCAACCTTGTATTGTTCACTAGATGTACCAATTTGCAGTTGTCATTTTGGGTTCTTGAAGTTTTGGTAGTGTGCTTTAATTCTGTTTAAAAATATGTGTGGAAGGCCATATCTTAGTCGTCTAGACGTTGAAAAGGCAAATCTCTTGTAGTTTTTGTTTCTTCAAATATTGATATGAAAATGGTTTGTGGCGAGATTCTCTCTACACAAAATGTTTTCCCAGTCAATGGCATCATCTGGGTTTTTATTCAAGGTTTGGTTTTTTTTTTTTTAATACTCTTTCAACCACTGAACTGAAGTCGTAGAGTGATTTGTATAGTGTTCTGGGTTTGCATCATTTAGTGAAAAAGGGGATGTACTTAGGGAAGTCCCTTTGAGCTGGACAGTTTATTCTTCTTGTTTTGTATACGAACACACACACACACTCACTCTCTCCACAGTCTCACTATAAGTTAGTTTGGATACGGGTATTAAGAAAATGTCTAAGTGTTGTATGGAAAGTATGGCAGGAGAAAGAATGAAGTGGATAGTGGTCATGAGTAAACAAGTGGTCCAATTGAATAAGGAATAGGACTCTCTTCTCAAAAGAGTGCAACTTAGTGAATAGTGAGTGTTGCATATAAATATTGGTGGATGTGATTGTGATTGTGATTGTGATTGTGATTGTGATTGTGATGTGCGGCAGGGGATGAGTAGTTGAGAACCAAGTGGTGGAGACCAGATCTCCTGTACCCATTCGGTGTGCCATCATGTGCCCAAAGTGATCCGGTCGTTAACAGAAGATTGCTCTCGAAGAAAGGTGCTAGCATGTAGTGTATGAAGAAGATGCCTTGCTGCTTTGGAATTGACATTGACTGCCACCTTCCTAACAACCCCTTTGGTGTTTGTGCCTTTCTTCCCAGCACCTGCAACTGCAACTGTGCCTCCTGCACCTACTACACATTATTATACTCTTACTCTTACACATATTCATCCTAATACCTGTTGTACCTTTTCTTTTGGGCCAAACCATTTTTTCAACTTGCAATTGCAATACAAGCATTTGACAAACATTTACTAACTGTTTGAGAAACAAGACTTTTTTATTATTTACGGATCCCCAAAAAATCTTAAGACGGTTACCACCCCCCATTTTCTAAATTCATATCATTCATTATTCATATGCATGTAATACTTATATTAATGTGCAACTTTCGTGAAAAACTTGTTTTACACTCGTTTTAGTGAGTGTAAAACTTGTTTTCATCCCTTAATGTAAAACAAAATCTCTAAATGTAAAACAAGTTTTACATTTAATTTTTAGTGTAAAACAGGTTTTTTCATAAGACTGACAATATATTAATATCTTCCTAGTTCTTGTCTAACAAAAAAAGAAAAAAAAAAAAAAACAATTAATCACTTGTGTTTTGTTCTTACAGTAGGTGGAATCTAATTTACATATTTTAAGAAAGGCTGCAAAACTAGGGGCACTCAACCAACCCACTGAGAGGATCCACAATGGTAGAGCTCATTTAAATATGTATTTTCAATATACTACATCATCTCCTAGTCAACAAATAAAAACTCTAAGCTTTTTTTTACAATGGTAAAGCTTTTTCACCAACTTTTTTGTGGCCCCCACATCCAACATTAAAGTTTTATTTGGAAATAGTAAAAATTTCACATAAGGGAGATAGTGAAATTAAATGAAAAATAAAAGGAATAGATAAATAATTTTTGTTTAATATTTAATGGCCAATATGGAGAATTGGTTAAATTAATGAAAAGAACTCTTAGAGAAAGCTCCTTGTAGAATGAGTTGCTTTTTACTAACGAGCTCTTTAAGGAACTCCACAATAGCAAAAGCTTTCATGAGCTTTTTCATAAAAATAAAGAGCTTTAAAAAAGCTCCCATTGTGGATGCTCTAAGCTATTAGTTAGTTTGATATGTTATGTTGCCTAGTAGTAAGTGCCATTAATCCAGCATTATTTTTTCCTCCTGTCAATATTCCCATCTTATTACTCCTTCAAAAAAAATAATAATAAAAATGGACATTTCACTAAATTGTAGGAATTGGAAGAACTTTTTGGGATAGTGAGAAATGGGAAATGAGAACATCATTTTGGAACGGAGATATTAGTATTATTTATTTATTTTCTTAAAAAAAAAAAAAAAAAAAAAAAACACTCCCATCTTATTAATACCGTCTCATTACGTGGGCTGAATCTATTTTTTTCGTTGTCGCCACTAGAAAACAAAACAAAAAGACCTCGTCGTTCACGTGTGTAATAGTCTAATAGACTGGTACGTTTTCCCGTCCTTAAAAAACCTTAAAAAGAAAGATAGTATTTTATTGTTTTTATATAACTAACACAAGTAAATTTTGACAAAACCTTAATATCAATCTAATTATTTCAATAACATTCTAAAAATTATTATTAAATAATTTATCAATTATAATTTTAAAAATTTCACCAAAATTATTAAATTGAGATTAATGTTTGGTCAAAAGAATTAGATAAGACTATTTTTTTTAGGACAAATGAGATGAAGTAGTACCTTTTTATTTTTCTTTACTTACAAATGAAAAGAGAAAAATAAGAAAAATAAATCAAATTGATACTCCTTAAATACTAAATACTCCATCCGTCCCATAATAAAATACTAGAGTGAGATATTTGCAACACTGAAGCTTATTTAACAGAGAGAGATTTGCAACACTGAAAGCTAAAGCGGTTCCATATCCATATGAAGGATTGAAGGGTGATGTTGACCACCAACACAACTCTTAGTATATAATTAGTGGAGTAGTAAATAATCAATTACTCCCTCCGTCCCAAAATAATCTTCACATTTGACTATTGCTTGCTACACTAGTCATGTTTTATTTTGTAGAAATGGGAAGAACTTTTTTTGGGACAATAAAAAGTGGGAAATAGGAAGATCATTTTGGGATTGGGACGGAGAGAGTATATAAATAGTGATTGAATAAACAAATAAAGGAGTCATCCCAACTAATTACTAAGTGGATATCCTCTCCTCTCTTCTCCTTTGTGATGGCATGTTTGTTTTAGAAGACTACCAAACCAGCTTCTCATCATCTAAAACAGTTTGTACAAGGGGAAACATGTCAAAGCGGATGGTTTTATAGTGTTCGATCAGCAAGGAGAATTGGCTTTCCAAGTTGATAGCTATTTCAGGAACCGGTCATGTGCAGGCAGCATATATACAAGCTCTTGTCGGATATGGCAAACCTTTACTTACACTCAAACCCCAGGTACATATAATTGTCTTCCTGTTTTCTTTCAGCTTTTAATCAATTGTTGCTTCATCTTATCCACCATGAATTATCTCTCTCTGTGTGGGTGTTCAACTAATTGTTCATACATACATGCGTAATACTACTATATGTATCTGTCTCGAGCCTTTTGCTCCTCTCATATGTTCTTAATTGTGTGTGTGTGTGTGTAATTGTTCATCAAACAAAGTGGCATTCTTCCTAATAACTCTTATGCTCTGGCACACTAGCAATAACAAGGTAAACTTCGTCAAATTGGTTAAAAACTTTCTTACATCAACGTAAATATTGGGATTTGGGAGTGATGGAGAAAATATAGATGCCGTGCAAGGCATTGAGCATAAAATCAGCAGTCAGTTAATCATATACTAGTATAGATTAATACTTTTGATTGAGAGACTGAACCACTAGCATGTCAACTGCCCATCTCTCAGTAGACTGCAACTTCTGGATTTCGATGACTGAATCTAATACGGTGTTGAAAAGAATAGAAAACAAACAGATTGCAAAGGCATGGCAAGCTCCTCACTACATGTATCTTCAAAATTGGCATCTGCAGTGACATGTACAATACCATAATCAGAACTAATCATTTTAACAATGTAATCATCTGTACTCGGCATATTTTATAAAAATAGAAAATGTTGATGATACCATACCTTAGATCTTCCAAAATGAATCAATCACCGGAAACAAAATTCTTATCTTCATAATACCTTCTTTCACTTTCTGCTTTCCTTTCGTTGCGTTTCTAATGAAAAATGCGATATTGTTTCAGGAACAGGTCAAGCACATACTCCCTCTGTCCCAAAATGATCTTCCTACTTTTTTTGCTTTTGTTACGAACAAACTTTGAGCAATAATTATAAGTTGATTTAAGTATGCTAATGAAAATCTAAAACCTGTAATTGATAAACCATCAACAATACAACCCATAATTGTCAAAGGCGAGAAGCGAGAGGCGGGCAAAAGGTACCCGAGCGAGGCGAAAAGCGAGGTGAGAGACGGGCGACAAAAAAGCGAGCAATGTTGAAAAATAGAAAAAATATAGTTCATATCAGGAGTATCTACATATATACATGTAACACATAAAAAGAGCTTAAACCATGTTATTAACTAGAATAAAACACTAAATAATTATCACAATTCCACGTTTAATAGTATGATAACATAACTAAAACCCAAGAGTATGAATATCAAGACATAAGACGCATGAGTACTGGTAGTACTATGTTCAAATTAACAAAACAAGTACTAGACTGCTAGTTTGAGAGTGAAATAAACATGAAGTCTTTTACATAATTAGACATAAAGAAAATCAAGCACTATCATCATCTTCCTCATCATCCAAGTCATGGATTTGTAAAAGTAGGTGAAATTAGGCTACAAACAATAAGCCGACTGCTATAAAAACAAATAAAAGGACGTAGTTTGACGACAAAACGACGGATTAGCAATAAGTTTTCCACTATCACGCTTTTCCTTAAAAAGCATCCCTTTTTTGCTTCTCGCTTTTGTGAAAAAAAAACGATCATCGCCCGCCTGGCTGGGGAAGAAGCGACGAACTCGAAAGGCGACGAAAAAAGCGAGGCAGACGACGCTTTTGACAACTATGATACTACCAATAACATGTTTTAGATTTTCATTCGGATAATTAAATCAACCTAAAATTATTGCTCAAAGTTCACTCGTAACAATGACAAAGAAAGTGCGGGAAGATCATTTTGGGACAGAGGGAGGATATAATGCAAAAAATCTTGGGAAAAACATGTTTTTCCTATGATATTGGAAAAACGTGTTTTGAAAATGTGCGGTTTCGTTTTTGTAAATAAGTGGAACTTCTTTTAAAACGCGGTAACATTTTTGTAAATAACCGGAATTAATTAAAACATGTTGGCACTTATTAGCACTACGACTGACACTTTTTAACACTTTCACTGGCATTTTTTATACTATCACTGGCTCTCTTTTTAGCACTACGACTGACACTCTTTACACTACAACTCTTTAACACTACATCTGGCACTCTTTAACGCACACTGACACTCTTTAAGGAACAAACTGGAACTCTTACTCACACTACACACTTTAACAAAACTATTAGCATTTTTTAACACTATCACTGACACTTTTTAACACACATATTAGCACTCTTTAACAAGTGTTAAAGTACCCGTTTGAATGTTTATAAGTGTCAATTAAAATGTTTATAAGTGCCAGATTGAATGAATGACACGCACTTTGTAACATTGTCACTGGCACTTTATAAGACTAGCACTTACGAGACCCCGTTTTTCCATATCATTTGGGAAAACGCGTTTTACCTAAAGACCAACTCCATATATAACCGTAAATCACATTACTACACAATGCACTAACATTGTTTAGCATTACATTAAAATGTCATTAAAATGTCATTTCAAAGTTCTTTTAGCCCAAGAAAAGGTTGAAAGTCAGACTTTTCTTTCATCCCACATATCTTTTAAACTGCACCAAAACTAGAATATTTTTGTAGTACAAGTAAGAACAGCATCGTGTTTTCAGAAAAGTGACAAGTGACTGGGAAAATAATGGAGATTTATAAATTAAATATAGAAATCTGACTGATTTCGATAAGGGGCAAGATCAAATGGTCGTGCCAAAGATACCATGCATTTAGAAGCAGGAAAGAGTAAAACAATACTCTAGGTAATGGAACCTGATAAGCCTCTTGATTTGTTACAATTCTCCTTATGATTGTGCTAGTTGTGATATCTAGAGGGCTTTCCAGCACTTTACAGATACCCATACTGGTTGGAATATCATATGGATTGCGCTTCTCCTGTTAAATGAATAATATGTCAGCAATACTAAAAGATCTTCACATCACAATTTTTAAGTTGTTCATATGAATAATGCTATCAGCAAAAGATTTTTTAATACCTTCTGGTAATCATCATCTTCTGCCACCGTTCCATGGACAACTAAAGAGATATTAAAGGTAGTGATCTGCAGTCAAGACTTCATTAGGTTAAGAAACTAAAATTAACATAATGCACATGGCATAGAGAATTTGGCAACCTCTCTATTACTTACTGTAAATGTTATTACTCCATCCATCCCATAATGATTTTCCATTTTTCAGTTTGAGGGGCAATCTGGATAAGTTGACTTTTACTTGATTTTAGTAGCAAATGTATGTAGGTATTCTTACTATTATCATTATATCTTCTTATAAACTAATAACAAACAAGTACATAGCAAAACTATATATATAATTGATAGATATAAATTATCTTAAAATGGGAAGACATTTTGGGACCCAAAAACATCTTAAAAAATGGACACTCAATTTTGAATGGAGGGAGTATTATTTTCTTGTGGAAAATCATGAGAAACTTAATAGTCCCTCCTTCTGAAAAAGCATGACCATTTTTAGGGAAAAAAAAGTTGTCCCAAAATGAATGACCATTTACTAAATAACTGTCTTTAAATGTTTTTTTTTACCATTTTTTTCTACATTTGATTATATACTTGCAAACCAGAAGTTTAGAAGTGGATAATAAGAATATTTAAGATCCTTGCCATTAAATTTAACTTTAACAGTATATCCTTTTTTTTTTAAAAAAAAAAAAGACACATTTGGGACGGTGGGAGTATGAATTAAGACACTGCTGAAGTTTCTATTACAAACTAAGCATAGAGCAACAAAAATCCAGGTTTGGCCAACCTCAAAACATACTCAATCGGCTCCCAGATGATGCCTGCCTCATCTAGCATTATCAAGTCAAATTTGAACCAAGTTGACAAGCTATTCTGCAAACTAACTCCTTATAGACATACAGGTGATAAGGTATGTTCAGAGATTTATTTTTCTTTTGTTTTATTTTAGGCTGAACGTACCTGTATCACCTTCAAGTCATATCACATGTATTGCTTACATCATGCCACGCATAACCAGATGTAACATCTTTCTTTAGTAATAGGTGTGCAGGTTAATGGCACCAGGAGAAAGGGAAACTAATATCCAGTAATCAATAATCAAGTCTAAATATTTAATAAATCCTGAGCCTTTAAAAAGGCTACTGTAAACTACGCTTAATATATGATTGTCCTAAAAAAAATTATAAGAATGATTATCCTAAATTACAAAAGTCACTGAACTAAATATTAAGGACATAACAGCAACAAATCCCTAAGATTACAATTAACATGAAATAATAGTGCCTAATGTATACTAATGGGCCTAGGCTTGCACCTATGCTCATCATATAAGTACATGTTCTTCTGTGCGCACTTGCACTAAGGACACCAGAAAGGAGTGTTAGCCCCAAATTTACTAGATATAGAGTTAATATGAAAGTTATTCATGTAACTTGTCTATGAATAAATGGAAAATATGTAAGCAACATATAGCTGAAATGTGACTAACCATGTCTTTTGACACCTCCCAGGGCGCACCAATAATAACTTCATCAACATAACGACAAGCCAAAACACTCAGGCTTCTTTCATGAAGATTCATGATTGGCCGGTGCACTCCTCTGTTAGCACTGAAAAAACACCAACCACAGAGCAAGAGATGTACAGTGAAGTCCTCTAAAAAGAAGAAAGCAGTCAACCAAGAGCACATTAAACAAGAGGATAAAGTAAAATAGGTCTTCTCCTCAAGAAAAAAAAATCTTAAAAAGGAGAAGTAAATGGGATGTTTTGAAACAAATTAGACATAGATCAGTTAAAATGGAATAAATTAGGTACACTCAGTTGGTCGCCTCCAAACCTACGTTTTCCTAGTTGAGGGTCCAAGAAGGAAATACTTTCGCTTATTCCCTTCTCTCTTCCCTCCAGTTGTTGTTTCCCTGCAGCTACCATTTTTCTTTCACCCAAATATGGTTGTCTGGGGCATCTCAAACATCTTAACAATGAACTCATAGTTCTTTCTTTTATTTATTATTAATGAAAAATACTATTAAAAAATGATGTGCCAAAAAGAATTAATTATATATTATTCTTTTATTGATTTATTATTATATAAAATAATTAATTTAATAAACAAGAGAGTAAAACACTAAATATTATCTAAGTATACTCCCTCCGTCTCATAATAAAGATTACTTATTTCCCTTTTGGGCGTCCCATAACAAAGATTACTATCCCACAATGGAAACTTGATAATACTTCTTTATTTCATGGGACCCACTTGCCCACCTTCTCTACCCGACATTGTCTATCCTACTTTACTTTTCATACTCGCAACACCTACTTTACTGCCAATATTATATTTAATTTTCCATAATTTTGGCGCATTAAATTTTAATAACCTTTACTATGGGACGTAGGGAGTATACTCTTATAATTTTAATTAAAGATATTATCCATTAAAGAAAATATGAGTAACAAATTTCGTAACTAATCCCAAAGAAAAGAAAAAAGAGCTATGTGCAGATTCAATTACTCGTAACATCCCCCCCCCCCCAACCCCCAACGCCACCACCACATAAGTCGCCTTCTCCCCCTTCCTGTCAAGTCTTAGTCGTCACCAAGCTTAAACTTCTCTCGGCTGCAGCCGCTATCGTCAATCTTTTACGGCTGCTGCTACCTTCGTTTTTTAATCACTGCACTACTTGATCTACAAGTGAGGGTTTTTTAACCCAAATTGTGTGACCTATAGGAATAGCCTTTCTCCATTTGAGGTAGAAAACGTAAATACCCATCACATGATGAGGCATGTACGATATAACATTAGTTTTCTAACATCTACTGGAGGCAGGGGCAAAGTGAGATAATTTGAAAATTAAAATACCACTCGGGGACAAAATTCAATCGAGGGTGCAAAGTGAAACTAAGTTAGTTTGGGGGTAAATGTATTTTGGTTTTCTTCATTTGAATTATAGTGCTTTGATGAACAAGTTTTATACTCATCGATTGGGTGTCTTCTAGACTTATTCTGAGCAAAATCCTTGGATATTAGTGTTGTTTCACATAAGTTTCAAGTAGTTAACAGAAACCGAGAAAAATGATGAATATGAGCGTAAATGGATGAAAATGGGACATTTGAGCATTTTCTAGGATGTTGAGAGCTTTGCAGGGACCTGAAAGGAATTGTTGGGAGATGAAAGGACCAAGGACGAAGCCAGAAGGAGTTAAGAGGAAAGAAGGAAAACCTGACGCATGCGGACAGGTTATGCGGTCGCATGGCAATCTGAAAACTCTACGTTCAGAGAATTCGGGCGCATGACTCATCAGCAAACGTGATTTTTGAAAGATCGGATAGCCCGATAGAGAGTTAAACACCTATTTCGTCCCTAACCTATTGAGCTTTTTACCTTTTCGTCCTCAACCTATTTTTTTACCTTTTCGTCCTTGAAGTACCTATTTGTTGATGAATTCATCATTCCGTCCCCTTACCGTCTGGTGCTCCGTTATAAACAACGAACGTGGCTTGTTGACCTCCAAAATTGATGAGTTCGCCAATGACGTTGATTACTAAGGATCCATATGGGCTCAAACAAGTCATGGACCAAGCACGTGATCGTCTTCCTGTGTTAATACCTTCCAGCGTTAAATACGTAGGATCCTAGACGACTTCGACAAAACGGTTGTAGCCCTATTCTTCCCAGATCAAGTCGGGATAGCTAATACAACAGGTGAGAGCTTTTAATTTTAACATTATTTGTTTAATTTTAGGGTTTATAATTTTTGAATGGCTTCTTCATCTTCATTCCTATTCATCCCATTTGAATATTGCAATTGAAATTAGGGTTTATAATTCTTCAAAATTCTTTGTTTTGAATCAGTTAAATGGCTTCTTCATCTTCATACCGTACTAGAGAAACGCGTAGTAACCGACTCAATGGAGAAATCATCAAGTTTCGCAATGAGTGGTGCAAATGTAAGAAACGAGCAATTGCTCGAATTTCAAGAGTCTGTGAATAATCCACAAAGGTTGTACTTCAAGTGTGAGACTGAGAACTGCAGCTTTTATAAGTTTTGGGAGCCAAAGAATACCGATGTTGATTGGTCTGCGTTTGGGGCGAATAGTGGTGATATTACAGAACATCAAACTGCTTTGGAAGTTCGATCATTAGGAAGTGGATTGCACTATGGAATGCAAGGATTGCAGATTGGATTGCAAGAGTTGAGTGCCTCTGTTGGTGGATAAAGATGATGATAATGTTGAGTTTTGGGATTTCAATTGTTACTTTGTTTGCATTGTTGTTCATTGCTATGAAGTAATGTAATTAGGTTGGTTGTTGTGACTAGCTAGAGATGATAAACAATTGTAATCTTGTCTCTTGACTAGGGCTGTAAACGAGCCGAGTCGAGCTTTGGGGTGTCGAGCTCGAGCTCGAGCTCGTTTAAAACTTATCGAGCTCGAACTTTTATCGAGCTCGAGCTCGAGCCCACTTGCTTGTTCGAGCTCGAGTCGAATCGAGCTCGCGAGCTGCTCGTGAACAACTCGAGTCGATATCGAACTCGAGTTTTAACGAGCCGAGCTCGAGCTTAGACATTTTTTTAAGAAAAATATGGTCTTAACGAGCTTATCGAGCCGAGTTCGAGCCGTTCGAAAACAAAATTCAATTTTAATGAGCTTATCGAGCCGAACTCGAGCTTTTAACGAGCTAAACGAGCCGAACACGGTCGGCTCGATAACAAAACGAGCTTGACAATCGGTTCGAGCTCGACTCGAGCTTCACCTCGAGCTCACTCGAGCTCGAGCTTTCACGAGCCGAGCCCGAGCCGAGCTCGAGCCAGCTCGGTTCGTATAACAGCCCTACTCTTGACAATTGTAATGTTGCCTATTGACAATGATATTTATCATCCTCTGTTTCATGTTTCAACTGACAATTATAATGTTCATCATATGAGTACTCCCTCCGTCTCAAAATAATGTTGCACTTATTTTATATTAGTACAAATCAATACTCCGTCCCAAAATAATGTTTCCACCTTTTTTTGTTATCAATTCTCCGTCCCAAAATAACGTTCCCACTTTTTTTGTTCATCATATTACAGGTTGCTTCTGACTTGAAATCTCATCTCTAGGTTTATCAGGACATTTTCTCATATTATGACCTTCCTTTTTCCAGATACTGCAAGACATTTTCAATCATTTCCTTGAGGTTTTAACTTTCTTGTAGGGATCCTCTTCCACAACCATCTCAACCCTTACAGCACCACCACTAGCATCCTCGGTTGAATCTTTTCTTCTATGTCACTTTGGCCTACCTTTTACCACTCTACATGGTGGAGGCAATAACACTGGCTTCTCAGGACATTTTGGCCACATAGATATCCCATTCATTGGTTTCATCATAGTTTCGTAACACTTGAGGTATGTTTCACCACTCAAGCACTCATAAATGTAGTCTTCTGGGTTCTCTCTCATAAGTGTAATGGGTGAAACAGCATGGCAACAAGGGATGCCACACAACTGCCATGATCTACAAGTACGTGTCTTTTTTTTCAAATCAACTGTCCCCCCCCCCCCCCTAGTGCCCCCTATCTCATATTGTGTCTCACCATTCCAAATTGCATTACAATCCCTTGATTTTGTAATTGAGTCCTCTAACATGTCATAAATTATTTTTCCAAATTTTCTACCCTCTGTAAATGTTTCTCATGTAATCCCTCGTTCTCACCCTCACGTGTTTTCTAATATCCTCTAGCATGCTGATCAAAGGCTTGTATCTTGCTTCTAGAATCAAAAAATTAAACGACTCATAAATGTTATTGTCAACTTAATCACAAGTAGAGTCAACTGAGAAAAATGCCCTAGTCCATCTACTTGGTTCCCTTTCCATCAAATGCTTATAACCCTAAAATTAAAAAAATAATGTTAAAATTAAAAGCTCTCACCTGTTATATTAGCTATCCCGACTTGATCTAGGAAGAATAGGGCTACAACCGTTTTATCGAAGTCCTCTGGGATTCTACGTATTTAACGTTGGAAGGTATTTAACGTAGTAAGACGATTACGTGCTTGGTCCATGACTTGTTTTAGCCCATATCGATCCTTAGTAATCAATGTCATTGGCCAACTCATCAATTTTGGAGGTCAACAAGCCACGTCTGCTATTTTTAAAGGAGCACCAGACAGTAAGGGGACGGAAGGACTAATTCATCTGCAAATAGGCACTTCAAGGACGAAAAGGTAGAAAAAAATAGGTTGAGGACGAAAAGGTAAAAAGCTCAATAGGTTAGGGACGAAATAGGTGTTTAACTCGCCCGATAGAGGATTCAGTTTTATAATTGTTCTTAAATGGTTCTTTGCATTGTGTGGAATTTGTCAAAAGCATAACAACAGAATAATACTACGCTTTTAACTTCGTTCGACGATACGGATCGTTTATTTTTTTTATATAGGAAAAGAAATATATTAGATTAAATAGAAGAATTTACTTACAAGTGACGGACAAGATATCCGACAAATTTCAAAAACAAAAAACAAAGACAATGAGATGTAAAAAGAACTATCCAATAACAACCGCCCAATCTCGCATCAAATCCGAAATAGAAACTCCCTGAAAAGCACCATTAGCTGACGCCCAAAGAGAAGCTAAAGAAACCACACGACCCCATAACAGGTGATTCAAAAGCTGTTTATTTCGAAAATCCTATTGTTTCTTTCCATCCATAAACACCACAAAATAGCTGAAACCCCGCATTTCCATAACTGAACTACATCTTTGCCTCTTCCGAAACCTCGATAGTGTATATGTAGAAGGAAGTCAACGATCTAGGGCTCACCCACTCTTCTCCGATCAATTCGAAAAGCCGATTCCAAAGATAGCAAGCAACAGAGCAATGGAGAAAACGATGATCATGCGTTTCATCAGAAATCTTACAATTAACACACCAGTTCGGCGAGATACACTTTAAAGGTCGTCGGGTCTGGAGATTATCATTGGTGTTAAGCTTATTAAGCACTACAGTCCATAAGGCCCAGATCTTGAAAGGAGCTTTAAACTTCCAAGTAAAAGAAACCAAAGGAAATGGAGAAGGATTGGAACTACAGATCAAGAGTTTCAAAAAAGATTTACAAGAATATGTACCTGACTCATCAAGGACCTAAGTTCTACTATCCTGGTTAAGAGACAATCGAACAAAAGACAAAGAGTTGATAAGAGTACCTCCTTCAACATCTTCATGATCATTAAGATTGCGAAAGAAATGAAAATCCCACGAAATAATACCTCCCTCCCCAGGGACCACAGAAGAACGAATACAAGCCATAGGAACTAAGGTTAACCGATAGACGAGGAAATAGTTGGCACAAGGAGGAGTTACCCGTCCACATATCTTCCCAAAACCTAATACGATCCCCATTACCAACTTTATAACGAATGAATATATTTCCATGGGGTTTTATGGGAACTGAGACCATAGAACTGAGAGTCCCAACCATTGATGTGTATGCCGAACTTACTCTTGATCACTTTATACCAAACATAATGCGGTTCTCGAGGAAACCGCCACAACCATTTACTCACCAGGGAGATGTTTCTTTTGACCAAGTTACCCAACTCCAAACCCCCCACCTCCTCCTTTGAACGACACACCTTTTTCCCAAGATACTAAATGATCTCGCTTGCCTCCCCCGCACCTCCCCACAAAAAAATCCTCATTCTCTGCTCTATATTATTAGCCACGCTCACCAGAATTCTGAATAAAGACAGAAAATAGTGAGGAATACTCGAAAGACATGCTCGAATGAGAGTAATACGACCACCAAAAGAGAAATAAGTCCTCTTCCAACTAGCAAGACGCTTATTTACCCTCTACAATCGGATCCCAAAAAGAAGTCGATCGGGGATTCTCCAAACAGACAAAGTAGACATGGCCAACCCGTACCCGGACCTATTCCGACCCGTGGAATCGGACCCGGACTGGAACCGTAAAACCCGTAACTGTGAAGGAATTGTGAACCACCGTACCCGTACTCGTGACATGGTTGGCTCGGTTCCGGGTCTCCCTTCCCAAAAACCGTGAATCGGCGGGTCTAACCCGTATACTGTGACCCGTGAAGACCCGTGGACCCGTGGAAGAAATCGTGCAGAAATCGCCTGGCATCCTGGCGCATTCGTCAGGAATCCGGCCCCACCAGGTTATGGTCTTCTGGCCCACTCCCAGCCCAAGACTGCTCCATCCAGCCTAGTCCAGTCGCCATCACGCATCCATGACACAACCTGTTGCGGTTTCTTGTCTTCTTGTGATCTTGTCTTTCTCTTGCTGCCAAAGTTGAAGAAACCCTAGTGGCCCCACTCCTAATAGACCTTCAGGTATGTATTTTTCTCACTATCAGTGTATGTAGTTTTTTCTTCCATTTATGGATTTTGGGATGAAGAATGAACATGGGGTTTGGTTGATTTGTGAAGGTGGAAGATTGCAAGTATGTATTTGAGACAAAAAACGATTCAAAGAATGGAGAGTTTAGAGCCTTGTATTCGATTCGAGTATCAAACCCAACTCTTGGGCATTCTTGGAATTGATAAGGTCAGCAATTAACCCAAATTTAAACTAATTTGTTTTTTTCCGTTAATTTTTTTGAATATCAAATTATCAGTTGATTTCTTTATAATTTTGCTAATATGCAAAGAATCAATGTAATTGAAAACAGGACGATGTGGAGGAATGCTCAAGGCTAATCTATGAGTTAACAGTTAAAAATTTTAAAATTTAAAAAAAAAAAAAAAAAAAAAAAAACAATTTGTGGGGGAACCCGTACGGACCCGTACCCGCTTGACCCGTGGCTGAACCGTATCTGAACCCGTACCATACACGGTTCGGTTCCGGGTCCTTCATATTGAGACCCGTACCCGTGTAACCCGTACCGTTTTTGGCCATGTCTAAGATAAACAGGATAATAGTTCCATCGTTATTTTTATTTAAAGAGTAATTATCTGCTCTCAGTCTTTATCTATCCCATGTTTAGCTCCTTATTTTCCCTTTCTCTTCCCCTTAAGGACCTAGTCTGAAATGTTAACCTTCTGCTCTTTCCAGCCTTGACACTAAAATGATAGGAACCCACACACATGCACAGAAAGAGAATGATAAAAGTTAAGAGCTACATTCCAAAACTGCCTCTGGTTCTATGTTAAAACAAACAATTCTTTCACTTTCACTATTCACGGAGGTATAATTGGGCACTGGCGAAGACACCTTAAGGAGATGGGGTCACTTGACTCCTCTTGACTTTTGAAAAATGTCATTTTACTACCTTTAAACTTTTAAAATGTACACTAAAAATGCTATATTTATCAATTGGATAAATTTCGTAAAAGCCCCTGAAACAAAATATAACTTTTAATAAGGACATACAATTTAGTTTACTTTTAAAAAGCCAAAAGGTGAAATTTTATTGCTCAAAAGCCCGTTAAGACACAACTATCAGAGGTTTTTTGGACTCCATACATGGGTACCAGAGCCGTGTCTACTGATAGACGTGTCTCAGAGCGACGGATGGACCTTAGAAAAATAAAATAAAATGTAGAGTCCTTTTTAAGAATAAACGTTTGGCTGGAGGACTTTTTGAGAAAATGCCCCTTATCAATTTTGACTCCCTTTATTTGTGGCAAAATGTTTACTATAATATCATTCTGACCCTTTTTGTGCCGAAATTCTATATAATAAATATACTTTTTATTACCTAAGCAATCTTGACCCCTGTTAAAAAAGTCTGGCTTCGCCACTGTAATTGAGCATTTACTCCTTCCGTCCCAGCTCACTTGACACTTATTTCCATTTTGGTCCGTCCCAGCTCACTTGACACTCCCCAAAATAGCCTACTTTTTATAATTTTATATTCACTCTACCCCACCACTCATTCTCGCTCTTCATTTTCCACCACTCAATTTATTCAACCAACACTAGTATTTACCCCACTCATTCTCTCTCTTCGTTTTCTACCGAACATAAATTACTTTTCCTTACTCTGTCCCACTCATTCTCTCTCTTAGGTGTCAAGTGAGGTGGGACGGAGGGAGTATATGGTTTCACTAAATGACGAACCTTGTAATTACTCTGTCCCAGTCCAATTGTCATTTAGAGTTGAGGGCACACGAGTAAGAGACAAGCAGACCATACCACGCAAATAAACTAATACTAAAAGCTGGGAGCCAAATAAATCCAATACCTGATAGTTTGATCTGTGTGAATTCCCACAAGCAAAAAATCACCAAGTCCTCGAGCAAGCCTCAATATCTGTGCAATTGAAGATTATTAGATTACCAGCTGATCTAAATCATAAGCTGTTACAGGAGGGCTAAGAGTATATCATCATTTATGTTATACAGAAGTAAGAAATGAATGGGATTTTGCAGAATAGTATCACGAGTATTTTAAGTGATTCAGTAGTAAAAAAAAGTGAGACACAATAACTTCAGACGTACAATCTAATTTACTAAAGAGACAAAAAAGGAACATTGAGAAGAAGAAGAACAAGGCAATTAGGACAATAAACGAAAAGAAGTGTCACCGCAATATATGACGATATAAAAGACTAGATACAAAAGGAACATGTTATAAATCTCTCTAAACTATCAACAAATTAATAGATCAGAAACTTTTATATAAGCATGAAAACAAAGAGGGTACATGCCCACCTCCACGTGTCCAGCATGGAAAAGATCAAACGCTCCATCAATATAAACTATGCGAGCATCTGGTCCAGGCCCCTACAACCAAAAGAATAAGAAACCATGAAGGGTAAGGTGGCTCTAATACAATATACTCCCTCCGTCCCAAACTAATCGCTACTTTTGGTTGACCATATTTGAACTTTGACTAACATTTTATGCTAAACTATTAATCTCTATAAAAAATTAAAAATGGTTATTGATAATGTTTCTATTGGTGATTTAATAACCATTTTTATTTTATTATGGAGATTAATAGTTTATCATAAAATGTTAGTCAAAGTTCAAATATGGTCAACCAAAAGTAGCGATTAGTTTGGGACGGGGGAGTAGGAAGATAACTTGCCATGTTCAAACATGGATTTAATCTACACGAAGCAATGCATAATGGTAAATGTTGGGTAAAGATCAGGTACCAGGTATCCATTAATCTCAAGCGGCTAGAACCTGAACCAAAACAGGTACCCCCTATGTCCCCCAAAAATGTCTTAGTCTCTAAGAGTGGAGCATTGATTATCTTAGTTTCCTACTAAACCCCTAAAATACCTAGTTCTTATAAATCTGTTGAAACATTAATGATTAATGAAGTAACGACAAAATTCTGCGATAATTACTAGGAGTTTAGGAAAAAGATGTCGAAAATAGACTCTAGCGAATGATCTTTCTTAAGTTGTGAGAAAGGTCAAACAAGCAGGACTGGGGGCAGAGGGAATAACAGTTTTCTGCGTGTGGTAAAAGTTAACAGGTTTTCACTGTGGGAGGTGATCATGCAACTACAAAAGTGACATCCTTTAGGGATGAAGAGTTACCCCCTCCTCCCAAAACGAATGTCAAATTTGCTTTTGATCAAGAGCAAATTTGAAAAAACGTTTTTTTTTTTTTTTTTTTTTTTGGGGGGGGGGGGGGGGGGGGGGGGGTGTAGTGCTAATTTTATGTAGCCAACCTCAAATAATTGTGACAAAATCTCAGTAGAGCTAAAGAGTTTATCTTCTTGGTCAATTCTACAAACTTGGTTACTTGAACTACTATCCATGATTTTTTCTAACGTGTCAATTTTTGGCTAAACTTTCATACAACTTGATGTACTTAAATGCATGATATACTAAAGTGGAAATCATTTAGAAGCTGAGCAGTTAATGGATCATGGTACAAGATGTTTTTTTATAAGAACATGGTACAAGATGGAAATAAAGGACTTAGGAAAAGGGACTTACAAGATAGAATTAACGAAAAGAATATTCAATGAATCTTCATTTCAGAAATAAAGCTGTGAAAACTTGAAAGCTAAGGGGGGGGGGGGGGGGGGGGGGGGGGGGGGGGGGGGGGGGGAGAGTACTGAGATAGGGGTATTCCTTATCTTAAACATAACATATATTCTCAAACTACATGCAAAATTGAAGAGGCTACTTCGCTCCCTGCGCTAGTTGTGACACTACCCCTGTAAAGAATCTAACTTACGACCAATAAAAAAAGTGCAAAAAATTCTAAAGCTACTGCCTATGCATGAGTCAGACAACAGATAAGCAAGGCTCCCAAAATGAATGTTTAAAAAAAAAAATCAAATTTGCTCTTAATCAAGAGTAAAAAAAATTTTAAAAAAAAGGGACATTCATTTTGGGACGGAGGGAGTAGTGAACATAAAGACATGATCCTAACTGGTTTAATCAATATTATATGGCAGTTGTAACATTATAGTAAGGGGAAAGGACTTGCCAAGTGAGCAAGGCTCCCCGCAATTGTGGAATGTTGGACAGTATAATACACACAGTATTTCCTTTACAAATGGAGGTACTGTTTCCATGGTTGTGACTTCCAAGTTCCAGCTCACAATTAATCAACTCTACTGTTGAACCAAGGCTTGCCATTTAAAAACTAAGGATATGCAGATATAATATGTGGTAAGAGAACTTGCCAAAATCATTATTGGAACCTTTTCCCACTAACTTACGGAGGATAGAGAAGAATTTATAAACTTGCTAAACTATCAGAAGGGAACAATTTCACATAAAACATGAACTTATTTGAAAACAGCATCTCTCTTTGGAGAGCCAAACCCAGCAAAAGAAAATAGTAAATACTCTTCAATTAATCAAATAGAGCATAAATCATTATGCTAACAGTCCCTTCAGAAATTTGTGTATGTGTGAGGTCAGTGGTGATGCAATAAAAAAAAGGGTTTAATGGCTAGAAGTTATGTGCAATCACTTCAGTATAGATTTAATGAACACTAGGAGGGTTCTCGTTTTTTATTTATTTATTTTATTACTTATTATTCTTTTGTATTTTTTTAAGAAAAGAAGATTATGTAAGGTCATGAATATATTCAAATCATCTGAAGGCACTTCTGCCAAGGTCCATAACGTAGTCATATACACTAAAACTATTAAAAACCATTTGTGATTAAACGTTCAGGAATTAACCTATACCCCCCAGTGGACAAAATTAGCAGACATCCCATATTCTCACAAACAATTTTCATCCTCCCAACAGATTTACCTGGCCCACACCTGTAAAAAAGAAAGCACAAACTACTTTGTGTTCTTACACTAAGTTATATCCCTACTGGTGAATTATGGATGCATTATGTGGCTTCTGTCGGATTTTTAAATTGAGCTCTTATGTGCCTTTTCGTCTAGAAAAAAAAAATGCTTGTTAGATAATAGAAAAGAATGAAAAATAGCTGCTAGAAAGAAGCTAGCTACAAAGTGATTTTTGTTTTAAACATTAAGAAGATTGTCCCTCCCCCCACACATTGCAGTTTAAGAATTATGTGAATTACATTGAGTCCTCTTTCTTCTTCTAATTTTAGCATTCAGTAAAATTTGTGGTTCTGTTCAGCCCTAGAGCCTAGAGGAGTATCAGGATATATAAACTTTAACCGAACCCAACCACTAGAAAATTTAAAATGAATCTCACTCTTCTTATCAAAGAACTTTAATCTTTGTACCCCCTTGATGTCCTCTAAGAACTCCTTAACAAGCCCCTAACAGTTTAATCATGATAGATGCTAGAAAACTAGTATGCTATAACTAACAGTTATTACATGTCATGAAGTGTACATATTATTTACACAGACAGTAAACCAATATCATCATATTAGCAATAGATAGGTCATGATGATCATAGAAAAGAAGAAAGATTGATATCATCTATCTTAAGAAATGAAAGTGAGAATGTAAATTCCAGGTACCTTCCCATTAGAGAATTGCACAATCCTCCGGGATGTAGGTAGAAAATGAGAAATGCGTGTTCCACTTCCAGAGCCACTATCATCATATTTTTGGCTGTGACCATGGCTGAATTGTCTTTGCAAGGAGGAATGGCTATTATTATCACTGCTAGACCTCTCTCCTCTGACGCAAAGAAGCATTCTACCTATATTGCAACATTGTCAAATAATTCAACTTCCCCGGGGGGGGGGGGGGGGAGAAAAAGTAAGCAGCAACAGTACGTATTTTAGTTTTTCTACCAGCCCAATCACGCAAAGCCTTTACATATGCTGTTTTGCTGTCAATAGTCAAGAATCCAGTATCATTCCTAAAATAAAATAATTTGCAACTAGGGATGCCAATTTGCCAGAACCCGATCTGAGCCTGTGATCAATCTGCTCCGAAAATCGAGGGTTTAATAAGCATTTTTCAAAACCAGAGCGGGTTAAGGACGAGTTCAGTATAATGCATTTTGACCCGTGAGACACAACCCATTACATATGTTATGCTTATAACCTATGTACTCCCATCGTCCAATTGAATCTACACATTTTGAATTGGGCACGGAGATTTTATGAAAAACGTTAGCGGAATTGTGAGTATTAAAAATGGGTAGGAGAGAAAAAGTGGGTAGGGAATAGTAAGTGGAAACCACTCATTCATTCCTCTCCTCTCACAGACACCGAGAACAAGCATGTAAACCAAAACTCATTGTAAATGAATCTATTGTGTTACAAACGAAATTCAGCCACAGAATGTCGATCAGGAAACTCATCTGGATGGGAGGATTAGTTCTCAGATTACTGTTAGTTTTTTCACTCCGGATTTTTCTTATTATCCAACTTTCATTAATGGTGAATTTTGAAGATAGATGCTTTTACACTGCGTGGTAACTCCCTCATTATTATTCCCCTACTGTCAGCCAATCTGTTGCAAAACACCAGTCATACAAAGATTCGGGCGATGTGTGTGTGTGTGTGTGGAAACTAAAATCATTGATTTGTGAGAGAAGAATAAATGCATACCCACAATGTCCGTGCTTGATACTCCTTCTGTACGCTTGATCTGTTTGTATCGACCAGCTTTCTTTGCAAGCGCATATGCATCAGATCCATCAGGTAGAATGCATGGATCATCCCCATGGATAATGTAATCTATATTGTACTCATCAAATAGCTTCCTCATGAATTCTTCAGTTATAGCATAAGGTGCATCAGGAATCACCTCATCCACCCACTTCACAGCGCTAACCATTATCATCCTACAACAAAGATTGACACCAAGATTGTGAATATCCGCAAGATCATCCAAAGAAAAAAAAATCTCAAGAACAAATAATAAATAACATTGCCACAAAAGATCAAAACATACCAAATTAATTCCATTTCCATGACTAAATAAAATGGGCACATAATGTCGCATTGCAGCTAAAAATGGGCACAACAGCTCCTTCTGTACCCGGAAAAAAAGAATGAAAGGCAAAAATACAAATGGACCCATAGAATTGTGGAGCATGCAATGAAACTCCAAAGAGTATAACAAACAAAAAAAAAAATATCAAAATGCCACGCAAGCCAATAAATCAACACAAAACAAGTGACAACCAACAGGAAATGATGGTACAAGTCTCCTACCCCTTGATACCTTTAAAGATGCGGGAGATATAACTTTGTTGTCTGATGAAACTAGAAAAATATGGAACTGTTCAATATGTGCAATCTTAGGAGCTTTAGACAGCAAAATATTAAATCGTGAAAATATCAGGAAAAACGTGTTTTTCGTATGCGGAGTGGCATTTTTGTTAATAAGCGGAACGTTATTACAAACCGCGGTGGCATTTTTGAAAATAACTGGAACTTATAAAAACACAGCAAGCACTTTTCGACACTGTAGGAGGCATTTTCTATTACTACAGTAGGCACTTTTTAACACTAGAGAACGCACTTGTTTTTTGAACTTGTAAAAACTCACCAAGCATATGTTGACCATGTAAGAGGCATTTTTCATTACTAGAGGAGGCAGTTTGTAATACTTGGACAATCATTCTTAACATTACCATTAAAAGTGGTTGTTTGAATGTTTATAAGTGCCGGTTGAATGTTTTATAAGTGTAATATAAGAGCAGGCACTTTTTAACTGTGAAGGAGGCACATTATGATACTAGAGGAGGCAATTACGTAAAACATGTTTTTCCATTCCTTAGTGTAAAACAGGTTTTGCACAAGAACGACTCTATTCAATCAAGAGCAGGATGCAGCAGACTATAGTAGATGGAGCACAATAATCAGAAGTCACTGTGAAATTGCCACGGGAAGACCATTTCACTTCCACAAACCAACCCCAATTACAACCCAACAAATTCATACCAGAAGAATGGTTCCAGCGATCACCGAAACCTCTTAGATCATATGCAATTCTCAAAAACAACCCTAGAAATGTAGAACTTATCTGCAAAACCATCATTAACTTCCGTACTCACATAAATGAATCGCACTTAATTCTTTTCTTAGAGACTTAGACCCTAACAAATAATATCTATTAGCACTGGACCATACTTTCCTAACTCAACATAACTCCCAGATGCAAGGCATACTTCCCCATATGTACCTTTGAGGTGAATGGCTGAGAAAAACTCCCAGCATCAAGAGGAAGAAAAGACTGTCTTCAGCATCACCAATAGTGATTCAACACCTTACATAGAAGCAGTAAACATGTTGATACATACTCTGAGTAAGTAAGCAGAAATCCACAGCTATATCATTCAAATATGTCTTGGTAAAGCAAAGCGTGTTATTAGTAATGCTAACAACTTGGTTCATTGGTAATTTTGCAACAAAACAACTCACAAGTTTATATAATCAACTGAGGTCACTGAGCTATTGGTAGGTAAAGCAACATATGTCACGGAGAAAAGTGTACCTTCACAGACATCCTGAGATAACAAAAGAGAGTGCCTGTCCCATTTCAAGGAAACCTAAGGCTTGTTTTACCAGTTATGTATTTTAAGATGATGGCTGATAATTGGGAAAATTAGTAAATGTAAAAAAGGAAAATATCAAAAATTGGCATTTCGCAAGTTGGCAACCTACTGAATTAATTACAATTAATTACATACGAGGGCGTCACTATTGGCTAAAAGAGATTAATCATTTTCGTATCACAATCAAATCAAAAATCAATGAGGGGGATTTGTGCCCCGTCTGCCGGGTAGAGAAAAACAAATGCGAGGAACAATATGTAAAAGCCAAACAAACACGCAATGAAATGAAAGGTAAAGGAAAGGAAACCTTTCGTTGAGAGGGGTGACGGGAGGGCCTTTGTTTGCGGTGATTTCGGCATCACTGACGACGCCGACAACCAATTGGTCGCCAAGGGCTCTGGCCTGACGTAAGGCGTTGCAGTGGCCGTAGTGCATCATGTCGAAGCAGCCATCCATGTACACCCGTATAGGTCTCCTCTTCTTCTTCCTTGTCCATAATCCCAGCGACGGCGACCCCACACACAAGCCCAGCAACGACGCCCCTAATACCACCCCTCCGATCACCCACGTTGCAACGATTTTCGAGCTCTGCTTGTTTTCCATTCTTCCTGCGCTCTCTTTCCGAACCCGGAATCGCCCTGTTATCGATAGAGACGAACCATCAAATGCACCTTTTCCCACCTTTGTTATGCGCTTTCACCCTGTGTGCTTTCCATCGTCCAGTGTGAAATGACAGACCTAGACCTATGTTTATTCTTTTCTTAACCTTTGTTGCTCGAATCGGTACTTTTTTAGAAAAAAATGTTTATCCCCAAAGGAATCACTGGGGCTAAAAATAATCTCGAGGAGGTTCGAGAACCCGGAAAAAAACATTGAGCCGATTGTGGAATTTAGACAATTTTCATAAGGAGTTGTGGAACCCGAACCCGAGAGATATAGATTTCTCGTAACGGATAGTAATGAAATGAAATGATTAAGAATTATGAATCTACTTCCTACCAAAAAGCGATGTCGGCTCCTGATTCAAATCAATGGATTGGAGTCACGGAATCTGAAATTCAATCCATGCATGATAATCAAGTTTGAAACTTGATAGATGCACCCGAATGTGTAAAAATCATTGGATACAAATAGGTTTTTAAGAGGAAAACTGACATGGATGGACATGTGCATCTATGTCTACATGTATATATATATATATATACTCCCTCTGTCCCATTTTAAACTTCAAAAAATTTCCTTTTGGGTGTCCCATTTTAAACTTCAAAATCAAATAAAGGAAAGTTTTTTATATTTTTTTACTTAGTGGGACCTACATGTCATACACACAATAACTATCCATTAACTATTCTCTACCCCACTTTCTCTCTCCTACCCACTTTCTATACCCACAACACTCTACCCCACTATCTATATTATATAATATAAAGATTTTCATCTTAATTCTTGTGCCCTTTTTTTTTTTTAAGAATAAGACTATCCACAATGGGGAATGAAATGGTGTATGAAAGTTGGGGGGAGGTGTATGAAACCATTGTGGGGGTGTATGAAACTTGGGGGGTTGAAATGGGTGTATGAAAAATTCATGCGGGTTGAATTTTGGGGAGGGCCTGCCATCGAGTCCACGTGGCGAGGGATAAGTGGACCGCAAAAGGCGCGTGCGCCACACGGCCCGACAGGGCGCGTGTGGCCGCGCCCGGCGGCTTTTTTTTTTTTTGTTTTTTCCTTTTTCGACACGTGTAAGCACATGATTGGTCCCATGGATTTTCAGATTTAATTTTTTAACTCAATTATTTGAGCTGAATTATCACCTAGTAAGTTTTTTATTTTATTTTATTTTTGGCCAAAATTCAGCAATTTTTTTTCCCTATAAAATGATGCAAGTTTCATTAGATTTGGACACCAAAAAAAAAACTATCTTTTCTCAATTTTCCTTCTCCATTTTAGCCTACATTTAAAAAAATTCATCATCTTTTGAGTGAAATGGATCCCAATAATAATCCTTTCAACACTCAAAATTCCCAAAATTTTTCACCATTCAACTACAATCCTAATGATTTTAACTTGGAGAACCAATCTTCCAACCAACCCCGTCCCCAAAATGTTTCAAATCCTTTTTTTCCACCCAATTTTATGCCTTCAGCTGTCCCAAATTTCATGCTTTCAGGTGTGCAAAATTGGAATCCATATGCTTATCCTATGCAATTTCAACCACCTCAGCCCCATTATTATCCTAATAATCCTCAAATGCCAAGGATGAGAAATGAAATTTCTGGAAATTCTCAACCATTAGAATTTCCAGAATTTTCAACACAACTGGGTGAGGGTAGCATTAGCGCACCTATGGAAGATACTCCCCCTGAAGAATGTCCTACCCCGCATCGCAAAAAAAAACACCAAATGGATGACGGCACAAAATTTAGTGCTACTTAGTGGGTATATAAAATATGGAACCGACAGTGTTATCGGAAATGGTCAGAAATCAGATGCGTTTTGGGGTAAGATTACGAAGTATTGTAATGATTATGGCTCATTTGACTCCACCATTTCATTAACTACATGCAAAAATCGGTATAATTATATATGCCAAAAAGTGGGAAAATGGATAGGTGCTTATGATAGTGCTACGCGTATGAAACAAAGCGGGTGGTCGGAGACCGATGTACTGAAAAAAGCTCAGAAACTGTATACAAGTGGAGGCAATGGCACTTTTAATTTAATGGATGAGTGGCGTTCTATCCGAGATCAACCACATTTTGCAAGTATGGTAGGAGGAAATACGGGATCTGCTAGCAGTGGATCTAAGAGATCACGTGAAAGTGACGGAAGTGATTCAAACTCAGTTGGATCCATTCCTCGTCCTTTGGGAAGGGATTCAACTAAGAAAAAGGGTAAAAAGAAAAATCAAAGCGTAGACTTGAGCCCGGTATAGGAAGGGTGGACAAAATATCAAACCATGAAACAGATCGATTGGGAACGATTGGACAAGATATCCACCCAACAAGAGGAATCAAACAACATTCAACAAGAAATTGCTCGGGCTAAAAAAATGAAAGTATGGGTGAAGTTAAGTATGAAGGATAATCGGGATGAACAACAACAAAGGATGTTTGAAATGTTGTCTAACGAGCTATTTTAAAGATTGTCTGTAATAATGTGTGTTTTCTACTTTACCGTGTGTTTTCTACCACTCAATTTGAATTATTGTAATTTTATCTTTTAATTAACTCGGTTGAATTATTGCTTCATGTCCGTCAACATCAACCACACAATTTCTTATCTTTTAATTAACTCGGTTTCATTCTTATTTCATGTCCGTCAACCTCAACCACACAACTTCTTATCTTTTAATTAACTCGGTTGAATTATTGCTTCATGTCCGTCAACCTCAACCACACAATTTCTTATAAATTACACTCTCTTCTTTCATTCTTTCTACAACAAAAAATCACAATCTCTTCTTTCCTTCTTCCTACAACAAAAAATCACAATCTCTTCTTTCTTTATTCCTACATCAATGAATCAATTCATAGTTCCTTTTGATGTCGAAGCCTACAGAAGGAAACCTGAATGGGAGGAGGTGTCACGACCCGAAATATAGGCTCTATTTTATTAGTAATTAAATGATTTTTATTTAATTATTTGCTTAAGTTATTTATTTAAAGTATTATTTATTTAAATAATTATGTGTGCAATTTATGTGTTATAATATTTGTGCCTAGCTTTGTATTGAGTTATTTGGGCTAGTGTGGAAGTGTTGGGTCTTAATTGTTAGTTGGGAGTGTAGTTTGTGTGTAGTGTGAGAGAGGGGACCTAAGTGTAAATATTTTAATCATCTCCCTACTCCGTCCCTACTCCTCCTCTTCCACTCTTACACTCCAACTCCCTCACTCTCTCCTTTCCCAGCAAACTCACCATACTCTCTCCTCCATTGGTAAGTTTCTCATTCCCTTCCTTCTCTCTTAATTTTCTCCTTCTTCCTCTCATCTTCTCTCATTTCTTAAAACGTAAACATTGTTTAGATCGTCGCTAGGATCGCGTAGAGCCAAAAAGATTTGAATTCCGTCAACTTTGAGATTTTGCAAGTAAGTTACTAAGCCCCCCTTTTAGCTTAAAATTGGTCATTTATGTTTTGTGTGATCATTGGATGACGAATTAATGCTTAGTCGTGAATTTAAATGTTGATGTGCATCTTGATCATCTTTTGTGAATTTTGGGAATTGTTGAGCTTTAAATCTTGAATGTTGGGTTGATTCTCGATTTTGGTTGTTAAGTGTTGTTGTTTGAGTCTTTTTAGACTTATTAGTTGTGTTGGTACATTAGTATGCTAGTTGGAATGTTGGATTTTGAGTGGAAATGTGTTTGGGTTAGAAAATGGAAGAAACCTTGATGTTCTTCCCGATTTCTGGAAATCCAGAGCATTGTGCGACCGCACAAAACTTCCTGGGCGGCCGCGCATCTTTCTGAAAGCTTTTGTTCTTGTTTTGAGACCTTTTGGGCGACCGCACAACCCACTCTGGGCGGCCGCACAGAACCCCTGAAACCTTACATTTTGTTAAATTGTGTGATTGAAGAATGCGTGTTGGTCCAAGTCTTGGGTGTCCTTCTAGTTGACCTTAGTGAACATTGTCGTTCACTCTAGTGGTAGAATTGAGTCCTTTGTGATCATGTTTGTAATGTGGTAAGGTGTGTAACCCTTGTGCTCCTTTTGAGTAATTTCAAGTGTGATGTTGTTGTTGATGGATCTCTTCATGAGAATTAGTTTGAATCCCTTGTGATGAATTTGACTTGGTTCCCTACTTTGGAATCAATGCCCCGTTGTTGTTTCAAGCGAGTATTTATTACCTTGTGCTTGTATAGAGTCCAGCTGGCATTGTTGTGTTTGTTTTGGGCAGTGATGTATATTATAATGGCATGAGCCGAGTCCAGTATAATGTACTTCACTGGTAACCCAGTTTCCCCATGTTCAGTGGCCTTGAGTGGGATGCCCCTTCCCGTGATCGTGGTTGGGATGAGCTAGCTCCTATGGTGAGTATTCTAGCTACACGCTTGGGGTTATGACTTTGTGTTATTTCCCCCACCTCTGGTTGTTGTTGTTACTTGGTTCCGGAACCGGCTTCAGCTCGTTCATGCTGCTCAACGGACTCTTCTCAAAGGATGGTGTTTCGTTTATAGAACCTTGGCTCAGTATCCACACATGAGTGTTTATTTCCGCATTATGTGTTATGTGATGAGTGGACTGTATCTTTATGTTATATGCATATGTGACTGTCTATTGATTGTTCCTTTGTGATTATCATGTTGGCATGAAATGTAGTTGCATATTAGTAGCTTACTAAGATTTTATCTCACCCCTTATTTGTTTACTGTTTTAGATAAGGGTGTGCATCCGGGATAGGTCACTTATCACAAGGAAGGCGTCGAGGTGGTAATTTCTTTTGGGGTATGTTTGTAAAGGCTACATTATGTAAATGTATAACCTTAATGGGTAGTGTATCCGTGACTTGATCTTGTAACACCTATTTTGGATAATGTTGGTGTTCACTCTTTTGTATAAGTTAATGTAGGCCTTCGGGCCAAGTATTTTAGTTGTGAAAGTATTTGAAAGTTAAGTGGAGGTTTTGCACTCCAAAGCGGGTTTCTTTTATCTTTATGGTAGTTTTCGAAAAGTTTTTGTAAAATGTGATTTATGACGTCTTCCGTGCGCGTCCCGGGCGTGGGGCCATGTAGGACCACGGGTACGGGGCGCGACAGTTGGTATCAGAGCTAGGTTGTAGATAGTCTAGAGTGACTAAATGACCTAGGAGGGTAATCGAGTATGGAGTGAGTAACGATGAGTGTCTTATGCAGGTACTCGGTAATCATGGTCGGGTCTGATAATGAACAGGGTGGACCTGCCGAGCAGGGAAATGCAAGGGAAGAAGCCCTAGCAATGTTTCAAGGGATATTCGAGGCGGCATTGAAAACCATGAATGATAACAATCGTAGAGAGGCACCTTTGGCTCCGAGGACTGGACTGGAACAATTTCTGAGGATGAAACCGACAGAGTTTGATGGAGGACCAGATGTGGCTACAGCAGAAAGGTGGGTTGAGTCTATGGAAAAGATCTTCGAGGTCTTACAAAGCTCCGATGAGGATAGGGTAAGATTTGCGACCTACAAGCTAGTTGGAGGCGCAGAGTATTGGTGGAAATCGTTGAAGGCTAGTTGGGAGGAGGCACAGGTACCCCATGTTTGGGAGACGTTCAAGAAAAAGTTCAAAGAGCATTTCATTCCTAAGGTGGACCAAGATAGGAAGGAGTCCGAGTTTCTTAGCTTGGAACAAAACTTGTTGACGGTGGCCGAGTATGTTGCCAAATTCACGGAATTGGCTCGCTATTGCAATTACATGGTTTCGACGGAAGAAAGGAAGACCTCGAGGTTTGTCAAAGGGTTGAAGACCGTGATCAGAACCCAACTCACTTCCCACAAATTCCAAGACCTTCAAGATGCCATTGATCGTGCCTACCAGGTGGAGCAGGACATAGTAGAGCATAAGAAGAGGACGGAATCAACAAGTGTAGCGAAACAAGGAGGTCAAGGGAAGCCACAACCTCATCGTGGTGACTCTAGAGGAGCACAGAACATGTATTCACTTTTCAGGGGAACATCTCAAGGGCAACAGGGCAATAGGAATCAAGGTAACACCTCGGGGAGTCAGAATAATCGGGTTTGCAATTATTGTCAAAGGGGAGGGCACTCCGAGGAGAAGTGTTGGAAAAAGCAGGGAAAGTGCTTGAATTGCGGCCAGTTGGGTCACTTTCAATTTAGTTGTCCTAAACCGAAGAATCAGTCAGTTGGGAGTGGTACCGGGTCGTCTTCGGGTCAGAAGAGGGATGCCTCGGGCAAGCCCAAGGTGCAAGGTCGTGTCTTCGCCATCAACCAACAACAGGCTTCGAACGCTTCTGACGTGATTGGAGGTATTATTTCTATGTCTAATAGGAGGGCACGTGCACTAATAGACCCCGGTTCTTCGCATTCTTATGTGTCTGTGCATTTTGCATCTCAGTTGTCTTCTTTGCCTGAGTCTCTACCTTTTGTGTTAGAGGTGTCTACCCCTATGGGTAAGAGTTTGGTGACTGATAAGGTATTGCGTGATTGTGATGTGCGTATACGTGAGCATGTTTTACTTGCTGATTTGATTATATTGCCATTGCAAGATTTTGATATCATTTTGGGTATGGATTGGTTGAGTCGATACCATGCTACTGTGGATTGTTTTAAAAAGGTGGTTACTTTTTCTGCCCCTAATGCCCCTGAATTTTCTTTTGAGGCGATTCCTTTGAGTAAAAAGGTTCATGTTATTTCGTATTTAAAGGCTAGAAAGTTGTTGAACCGTGGTTGTGTTGGGTTTCTGGCCAGCGTTCTGGATACTACGAAAAAGGTTTCTAGTGTGGAAGAGGTAAGTATTGTTAGGGAGTTTCCGGATGTGTTTTCTACGGAGTACTCTATGCCTCCTGATAGAGAGATCGAATTTTGTATAGACTTGCCTCCAGGTACAACTCCTATATCGGCGGCACCTTATAGGATGGCTCCGGCTGAATTGAACGAATTGAAGGAGCAGTTGCAAGAGTTACTTGATCGTGGGTTTATCCGCCCTAGTGTGTCACCGTGGGGAGCTCCGGTATTGTTTGTCAAGAAGAAGGATGGATCGTTGAGACTGTGTATCGATTACAGGAAGCTAAATCAGGTAACTGTTAAAAACAAGTATCCTCTTCCCCATATTGATGACTTGTTCGATCAGCTTCAGGGGTCGGTTGTCTTTTCGAAGCTTGATTTGAGGAGTGGTTATCACCAGTTGAAAATTCGTTCTGAAGACGTTTCCAAGACTGCTTTCCGTAGTAGGTATGGGCACTATGAATTTCTCGTCATGCCTTTCGGGTTAACGAATGCTCCTGCGGTATTTATGGATATGATGAATCGGGTTTTTAAACCGTATCTTGATACTTTCGTGGTGGTGTTCATCGATGACATTCTGGTTTATTCGAAGTCTCGGGAGGAGCACGAACAACATTTGCGAATGGTCTTATCTATTCTTAGAGAGAAGCAATTGTTTGCGAAGTTCAGTAAGTGTGCCTTTTGGCTTGAGGAAGTTTCTTTTCTGGGGCACGTGGTTTCTAATGGAGGGATATCCGTAGATCCTTCAAAGATTGAAGCTATTGTGGATTGGAAGAGGCCGAAATCAGTTACGGAGATTCGGAGTTTCTTGGGCTTAGCCGGGTACTATAGAAGATTTATTGAGGGATTTTCCAAAATTGCCACCCCGTTGACTCAGTTGACCAGAAAGAACGTGCCGTTTGTGTGGGAAGAAAAATGTCAATTGAGTTTTGATGAGTTGAAAAGGAGGTTGACCACCGCTCCTATACTTGTGTTACCAAATGGGAAATATGATTTGGTTATTTATAGTGACGCTTCTAAAGAAGGCCTCGGGTGCGTTTTAATGCAAAATGGGAAAGTGATTGCGTATGCTTCAAGAAAGTTGACTCCGAGTGAGCAGAATTATCCTACCCATGACATGGAACTTGCGGCTATTGTCTTTGCGTTGCACAAGTGGAAGCATTATTTATATGGGACA
This sequence comes from Campanula takesimana, assembly GCA_026119855.1. Classification (NCBI taxonomy): domain Eukaryota; kingdom Viridiplantae; phylum Streptophyta; class Magnoliopsida; order Asterales; family Campanulaceae; genus Campanula; species Campanula takesimana. The sequence continues at coordinate 742,759 of JAOWBW010000996.1, forward strand.
AGGTTTGAGATTTTTACCGATCACCAAAGTCTGAAGTATCTTTTCTCGCAAAAGGAGTTGAACAATAGACAGCGCAGATGGATGGAATTGTTGAAGGATTTTGATTGCACCATTTCTTATCATCCGGGTAAAGCAAATGTGGTTGCTGATGCCATTAGTCGGAAATCCTATGTAGCTTCATTGATGGCGCGTGAATGGAAAATGTTGGAAGATGTTCGAGATTGGGATCCTTGTGAGTCCAAGCATGGGGCTATCTTTGCGAGCATTAGGGTATTACCTGCCTTAATTCAACAAATTAAGGATGCTCAGAAGGATGATCCCGAGTTGATGAAGATTTTGAGTAAGATTAGGGACAAAAAGTTTGAAGAGTTTTCTCTTAGTTCCGAAGGGGTTTTGAATTATAGAGGTCGTTTGTGTGTACCTAGTGTGGAAGGTGTGAAGCGCCAAGTTCTGAATGAGGGCCACAAGTCGAAGTATACTATTCACCCTGGGAGTACCAAAATGTATCGGGATTTGAAACAGCATTTCTGGTGGAGTGGCATGAAGCGGGAAATAGCGGATTATGTATCGAAGTGTTTGACTTGCCAACAGGTGAAAGCGGAACATCAGAGACCCGCGGGGTTACTGCAACCTCTTGAGATACCGGAATGGAAATGGGAACATGTGACGATGGATTTTGTGTCCGGATTACCGCGTACGAGGAGGAGGCACGATGTCGTTTGGGTGGTTGTTGACAGATTGACAAAGTCTTCTCATTTTCTACCTATCGAGATTAGCTATTCAATGGAAAGGCTTGCGACTTTGTATATCGACGAGATCGTGAGATTGCATGGGGTTCCAGTTAGTATCGTTTCTGATCGGGATCCCAGATTTACTTCTCGGTTTTGGCAAGCGTTTCAGAAGGCTTTGGGTTCCGAATTGAGGTTTAGCACGGCTTTTCATCCACAAACCGATGGTCAATCGGAGAGAACGATTCAGATTCTCGAAGACATGTTACGGGCTTGTTCGATCGACTTCGATGATTCTTGGGATACTCATTTACCTTTAGTGGAGTTTGCTTATAACAACAGTTTTCAATCGAGTATCGAGATAGCTCCTTATGAAGCTTTGTATGGTAGGAAGTGTCGATCTCCCGTTTGTTGGGACGAAGTCGGGGAAGCTAAGATTTGGGGTGTCGATTTGGTTAATGATTCGGTTGAAAAGGTAAAGCTTATTCGAAATCGTCTAATCACCGCTCAGTCTAGGCAAAAGAACTATGCCGACCACCGGAGGCGAGATCTCGAGTTTCAGTCGGGTGACTTCGTGTTTTTGAAAGTGTCTCCAAAAGTAGGAATCCGGAGGTTTGGTAAGAAGGGGAAGCTTGCTCCAAGGTTTATTGGGCCTTTCGAGATATTAGATAGAGTTGGGAATCTTGCTTATCGTCTTGCGTTACCGCCTTCCTTAAGCCGATTTCATAATGTGTTCCATGTTTCAACGCTTCGTAAATATGTTTATGATCCGTCTCATGTGTTGTCAGAAGTACCGGAAGATATTGAACCGAATATGTCTTATGAGGAGAAACCAATTCGAGTGATGGATACCAAGGTGCAAGAGTTGAGGAACAAGAGCATTGCCCTAGTTAGAGTGGTATGGAGGAATCACGAAGTTGAGGAGTCGACTTGGGAATTGCGGGATGAGATGGAACGGAAGTATCCGTGGTTATTCGAAAATCTTGGTAAGTGTTAAAATTCGGGTCGAATTTTCTTTTAGGGGGAGTGAATGTCACGACCCGAAATATAGGCTCTATTTTATTAGTAATTAAATGATTTTTATTTAATTATTTGCTTAAGTTATTTATTTAAAGTATTATTTATTTAAATAATTATGTGTGCAATTTATGTGTTATAATATTTGTGCCTAGCTTTGTATTGAGTTATTTGGGCTAGTGTGGAAGTGTTGGGTCTTAATTGTTAGTTGGGAGTGTAGTTTGTGTGTAGTGTGAGAGAGGGGACCTAAGTGTAAATATTTTAATCATCTCCCTACTCCCTCCCTACTCCTCCTCTTCCACTCTTACACTCCAACTCCCTCACTCTCTCCTTTCCCAGCAAACTCACCATACTCTCTCCTCCATTGGTAAGTTTCTCATTCCCTTCCTTCTCTCTTAATTTTCTCCTTCTTCCTCTCATCTTCTCTCATTTCTTAAAACGTAAACATTGTTTAGATCGTCGCTAGGATCGCGTAGAGCCAAAAAGATTTGAATTCCGTCAACTTTGAGATTTTGCAAGTAAGTTACTAAGCCCCCCTTTTAGCTTAAAATTGGTCATTTATGTTTTGTGTGATCATTGGATGACGAATTAATGCTTAGTCGTGAATTTAAATGTTGATGTGCATCTTGATCATCTTTGTGAATTTTGGGAATTGTTGAGCTTTAAATCTTGAATGTTGGGTTGATTCTCGATTTTGGTTGTTAAGTGTTGTTGTTTGAGTCTTTTTAGACTTATTAGTTGTGTTGGTACATTAGTATGCTAGTTGGAATGTTGGATTTTGAGTGGAAATGTGTTTGGGTTAGAAAATGGAAGAAACCTTGATGTTCTTCCCGATTTCTGGAAATCCAGAGCATTGTGCGACCGCACAAAACTTCCTGGGCGGCCGCGCATCTTTCTGAAAGCTTTTGTTCTTGTTTTGAGACCTTTTGGGCGACCGCACAACCCACTCTGGGCGGCCGCACAGAACCCCTGAAACCTTACATTTTGTTAAATTGTGTGATTGAAGAATGCGTGTTGGTCCAAGTCTTGGGTGTCCTTCTAGTTGACCTTAGTGAACATTGTCGTTCACTCTAGTGGTAGAATTGAGTCCTTTGTGATCATGTTTGTAATGTGGTAAGGTGTGTAACCCTTGTGCTCCTTTTGAGTAATTTCAAGTGTGATGTTGTTGTTGATGGATCTCTTCATGAGAATTAGTTTGAATCCCTTGTGATGAATTTGACTTGGTTCCCTACTTTGGAATCAATGCCCCGTTGTTGTTTCAAGCGAGTATTTATTACCTTGTGCTTGTATAGAGTCCAGCTGGCATTGTTGTGTTTGTTTTGGGCAGTGATGTATATTATAATGGCATGAGCCGAGTCCAGTATAATGTACTTCACTGGTAACCCAGTTTCCCCATGTTCAGTGGCCTTGAGTGGGATGCCCCTTCCCGTGATCGTGGTTGGGATGAGCTAGCTCCTATGGTGAGTATTCTAGCTACACGCTTGGGGTTATGACTTTGTGTTATTTCCCCCACCTCTGGTTGTTGTTGTTACTTGGTTCCGGAACCGGCTTCAGCTCGTTCATGCTGCTCAACGGACTCTTCTCAAAGGATGGTGTTCCGTTTATAGAACCTTGGCTCAGTATCCACACATGAGTGTTTATTTCCGCATTATGTGTTATGTGATGAGTGGACCGTATCTTTATGTTATATGCATATGTGACTGTCTATTGATTGTTCCTTTGTGATTATCATGTTGGCATGAAATGTAGTTGCATATTAGTAGCTTACTGAGATTTTATCTCACCCCTTATTTGTTTACTGTTTTAGATAAGGGCGTGCATCCGGGATAGGTCACTTATCACAAGGAAGGCGTCGAGGTGGTAATTTCTTTTGGGGTATGTTTGTAAAGGCTACATTATGTAAATGTATAACCTTAATGGGTAGTGTATCCGTGACTTGATCTTGTAACACCTATTTTGGATAATGTTGGTGTTCACTCTTTTGTATAAGTTAATGTAGGCCTTCGGGCCAAGTATTTTAGTTGTGAAAGTATTTGAAAGTTAAGTGGAGGTTTTGCACTCCAAAGCGGGTTTCTTTTATCTTTATGATAGTTTTCGAAAAGTTTTTGTAAAATGTGATTTATGACGTCTTCCGTGCGCGTCCCGGGCGTGGGCCATGTAGGACCACGGGTACGGGGCGCGACAGGAGGAGTTTATCTTCAAACCACTTTTGCAACAAGAGGAACAAAAAAAAAAAAAGAAGAAAACATCTCAAAAGAGACCATGCTTTTCACAATAAGGGTCTGATTGATGACTACTTTGCTGAAAATGCTACCTATGAAGATTTCTTCCGCCGACGATATCGGATGCGGAAACGTGTATTCCTTCGAATCGTCACGGATCTATCAAACCATGACAACTACTTCACACAAAGATACGATGCTACTGGCAAAGAAGGCCTATCTCCATTAGCAAAATGTACCACGGCGATGAGAATGTTAGCATATGGTATGTCCGCCGATGCTATCGATGAATACATAAAGATAGGAGGCACTACAGCGTTGGAGACGTTACGTCGATTTTGCAAAGGGGTCATTCAATTGTATGAGCAAGAGTACTTGCGAGCCCCAACTGAAGATGACTTGCGAAGTATACTTGAAGTTAGTGAGCAGCGGGGATTTCCAGGGATGATCGGGAGCGTTGATTGCATGCACTGGGAATGGAAAAATTGTCCAACTGCTTGGGAAGGTCAGTTTACTAGAGGTGATAAGGGAACCATGAGTGTTATACTTGAAGCAGTTGCCACTCATGATTTGTGGATCTGGCATTCCTTTTTCGGATGTCCGGGCACATTGAACGATATAAACGTGCTCGATCGATCGCCATTGTTCGATGATGTTGAACAAGGAAAAGCTCCACGGGTTAATTTCTATGTGAATCAACGTCAATATAATATGGCGTATTATCTTGCTGACGGTATATACCCTTCTTATCCGACTTTCGTCAAATCAGTTAGACTTCCTCAAAGTGAGGAAGATAAGCTATTTGCGAATTTTCAAGAGGGATGTCGAAAGGATATAGAACGTGCATTCGGAGTGCTCCAAGCTCGATTTAAAATCATTCGAGAACCAGCTCGAATGTGGGAGATAGACGACTTGGCTATCATCATGAGGTCATGTATCATATTACATAATATGATTGTTGAGGATGAACGACATACTTATTCTCAAAATTAGAAAGACTTTCAACCCGAGGCAAGAGGGTCTACTTCACAACAACCCGAGGCAAGTGGGTCTAGTACACAACAACCATTCTCGACTGAGGTACTACCTGCATTTGCAGAGCATGTGCGTACTAGATCGGAAATGCGTAATTCAAGAGTTCATCAACAATTGCAGAAGGATCTAGTCAAGCACATATGGGCAAAATTCGGAAACCATGTGTGATTTAATAATTTATTGTCTTTCATTAATTATGTCGCGAGCTAAGTGTATTGTAACTTTTCTTATTTTGAATAATAATTATCGTCATTTATCTAATTATTTAATTGCCAAAAAAAATTAATTTAGTGTAAAATATTATTTTAATTATAAATAATAATAATAATTATTATTATTTACTAATCATAAAAATAAAGAATATATAAAAAATAAAAATAATATAAAAGTAGTGGGGTATAGAATGATGAGTGGGAGGGAGATGATTTTTTTTTCCAACTAACCATTGTAGGGGGGTTGTATGAAAGGGGTGTATGAAAGATGAGGTGGATAGGATAAAGTGTTAAAGTGGTTGTATGAAATGGGAAGAGGAGTTGAAACCATTGCTCATAGTCTAAGATGGGACGGATGGAGTATATAAAGAGAATAGTCTTCTAACTATAGATTTCCCGCCAAAACATAGTTCCTAAATATAGAAGCTTCATTGTACTCCTTCCGTCTCACTCGAATTATGATGTAAAGACGCAGTGGAATAGTAACTAATAATTGATTGAAACCTATTGTTCTGCAAGGAATAAGGATTCCCAAAAATAATTTCAACTAAATTTTTGAATAAAGAAATAAAGGATGTGAAAGAGGGATAAATAATTGCAAAACAATCAAATTTTATTGAGAAAAATCTTATTTTCAGAATACAACTTTAGGCCTATTTTATAGTGCCCATAAAACTTGAAAAAGACTCCTAAACCTTCTAGAATTACTCATAACCTATATAGTAACCTAATAGGACTTAAAAACTAGTAAATTGACTCAAAATCTATCCTATAATCTTCTAAAATTATCCTACTAAAATTAATGACGAAAATACTAATAAAAATACTGATTAATCCCAATTAATTATAAAATGCCAATATGATTATAATATTTAATATAATCATATACTCGTATTGCATCATTCACCGCCGCTTCAAAAGAACTCGTCCTCGAGTTCGTTTTTGAAACTTGATGTCTTCCACTCCACTTGAAAAGGTCTTTGGAATAAACTCGTTCTTTCCCAAGCCTCAATAAATTTGGCACTTCTCCACAAGGTAATAGATAAGACATTCTTTCAACGCTGGCGTGCAAATTTCCTATTAAACATCACTTTGGTCGGACTTGATGTGACCAAATCTTGCCAGGTCTGGGCAGGTCAGTTTCTGAGTGTGGTCGGACTGTACCATCTGGTCCGGGCGGGTCTGTCTCTGGTTGCGATCGAACCATGTCAACTGGTCCGGTCGTGTCTTTTGACAGGTTCGGTCGGACCGCAGCTCCTGGTTTGGTCGATTCCTGGCTTGGGGTCGGACGAATATGTGCTGCACTTGGCTCCCGCAATCCCTGCGTCACGTACAACCCTTCCAAGCACTGAACTACAAAATCTTCCGTCACCACCTCTTAAAAAATTTGCTCCTCAGAATGTACTTCCAAGGATTCGGTCACACATTCATGTTCCACCACCACATCAAAAAGTGGCTCATCGGATTTCGTTTTTTGAGCAATATCCCCACCAACGGAAAAAAATAATATATATATATATATTATATATATATATATATTTTACTAACATTTTCTCCCTTGAAATCCTCATCAACACTAACAATCAGATTTTGATCAGTGGGTCTAACGCTATGATCTTTCCTAATTGAATCAAAATCATCATCACTTTACGATTAACCCTACCGTACGGATCAACGTGACGGAGATATTCCTCACGCTCTCCGTTTCGGTTTCCGGGGTTGACATCACCACCACGGCTGACTACCACGTGCTCCAACGCTGTCAAAACCTCATCATGACGTGCTGCTTGTTGCTCCGTCAAACGTGTAAGAGTAGCGATACCAGCAAGGACGGCTTAATGCCCTCGTTGTTTCCTCCATCGTTAGCCATCGTCCAAGGATCGACCTTATCTGATACCAACTGATGTAAAGACGCAGCGGAATTGTAACTAATAATTGATCGAAACCAATTATTCTGCAAGGAATAAGGATTCCCAAGAAGAATTTCAACGAAATTCTTGAATAAAGAAATAAAGGAGGTGAAAGAGGATAAATAATTGCAAAGCAATCAAATTTTATTGAGAAAAATCTTATTTTCGGAATACACTTTAGGTCTATTTTATAGTGTCCATAAATCTTGAAAAAGACTCCTAAACATTCTAGAATTACTCCTAACCTATATAGTAACCTAATAGGACTTAAAAACTAGTAAATTGACTCAAACTCTACCATAGAATCTTCTAAAATTATCCTACTAAAATCAATGACGAAAATACTAATAAAAATACTAATTAATCCCAATTAATAATAAAATACCAATATGATTATAATATTTGATATAATCATATACTCGTATTGTGTAACGACCCTAAAACCCGTCCCTGTTTATTTTATATTTTTAGGGGATTTTAATTTGACATTATGTGTGCATTTTATGTGTTGCATCATATTTTATGACTTGCACATATTGTTTGATTAATTGTGTTATTTACGTAGTTAGTAGTAATAATGGTAAAGGGAGTTAAATGAATTAGTTGAAACCATAGGGTCCTTAGTGGAATTATAACTTGAGGGGGGTTATTTGTTCAAATGGAAAGTTGAGTGACCTAAGTATAAAAATGGGGTAAAAATCTTTTATAACATGCTTATCTCCCTCTATGTGTTTTCAATTCACACAGCACACTTCTCTCTCGTTCTTTCCCAGGGTTTAAGAGAAAGGTAAGTTCATTTCATTTTGATTTTATTTCTTTTTTTTTTATTACTTATCCGTTTTAAAATCTAATTATATAAAAATGATGAGGGCGTTGAGTAGGTCATTTCTACCCGATCAAAACATATTTCTTCGATACTTTTTCCGAAAATAGGTAAGTTATTAATTTCCCTTTAAATGTTAAAATGGTCATATATGTTATATTTGACACTTGTACTTGTTAATTTTGTGATTTGAATGATTTTTGTGATACTTGTAATTTTGGGACAAATGGAGTAGTATGAGATTTGTAGTAAGAAGTGTTTGGTTTAGTTAAAGTGTGTTCCTGGGTGTTCTTTGCACTTATATGAGTAGAGTGTATGCTTCAGGTATAAGGGTGTTAGTACTTTTGGGACGGTGGAACGAAAGGAGTAAAATTACCAAGTTTTAGGCTACCAGGATGGCCAAAAAGCCAAATCGTGCGATGGGCCGCGCGCTCCCTTTTAGGGAGGGCGTGCGCACCCTCTTCTTTTGCAGTTTGTCCATTTTACGTTAAATCTTTCGGAGGCCATAACTTCTTGATCCGGACTCCGTTTTGGACGTGTAAACTATCGTTGGAAAGCACTTTTCGAGTTAGAAGTCAATCCTTGTCTAGTTTGGGTCTTAGTGTAGAGCCTCTAGAGGGGTATCTTGGGATGCTAAGATTGTAGATAATGGATTGATTGTGTTATACTTAATGTCATTGATAATGGATTGTGTTGTGATTTCATGTCAATGTTGTGAACTATTTATGAATAGCGTGTTTACATCTTTATGATGGTTTGTATGGTTCCCTACTCTGGAATCATGCCCCGGTTGTTGTTTAAGCAAGTATTTATTACTATGCTCGTGTTAAGTCCAGCTGGTACTTGTTGTGGAGTCGGGCAGTGGTAGGGATTATAATGGCACATGAGCCAAGTTCATTGTAAGGCTTCTACCATTGGTTTCCCATTTTTACCCCCTTTCTTGGCCCAAATGTTGGGCACTTGGGTTATGACTTGGTGTCATTTCCCCCCCCCCCCCCGTTGTTGTTGTATTGTTTGGTTCATGAACCCGTTTCAGCCCTTGGTGCTGCTCAGTTGATACTTCTCCGATGGTTATATGTTTCATTCGAGACCTTGGCTCAGTATCCACTTATGAGTGTTTATTTCGCGCCTTATGTGTGGTATGATGAGTTGGCTTTGCCTCTCAGGTTATGTGTTATGTGGCTGCTTATTGACATTGTTCAATTACGAGTATCATTTCAGCATGTAACGGAGTTGCATTTTAGTAGCTTACTGAGATTTATTCTCCCCCGTTCCTTTCAATGTTGTTTTCCTTAATAAGGAGAGCCCAGGGGATAGGTCACTTCACAAGGGAGGACGTCGAGGTGGTGATTTTGGGTAAGACTTTTGGACATGTGTATGTAAAGGCTATATTATGTAAATGTATAACCTTTTGGGTAGTGTACCGTGACTTCATCTTTGTATCACCTATTTTTAGAACATGTGGTGATTTGTAAATTTGTAGTAAAGTGTGTAAGCCTTGTGGCTAAGTACTTTGAGTTGTGAAAGTTTGTTAGTGTGAAATGAAATCAAGTTTCAAGTAAATGTGTTTGGTTACATGAAACATTTATGAAAGTACATTCAAAAAAAATTTCCTCAAATGTTTTATGACGTCTTCCGTGCGTGTCCCGAACGTGGGGCCAAGTAGGACCACGGGTCGGGGCGCGACATATTGCATAAAATTAGGACAAATTTCCATTTTGGGTGTCTTATTCGAATTAGGACAACCCAAAAATGGAAGTGTTTTATTTAATGAGACCGCACTCACACTCAAACACTTTTTACTCATTATTTTCTACCCCACTTTCTCTTTCCTACTTCACTTTCATACTCACAACACCTACTCCACTAACACTTTTTCTTAACTCTCGTGCCCAACCCAAAATCCTAATTCAGGCAGGATGGAGGGAGTAATTGTTAATTTTAATTAATAATACTAAATGATCAACAATTATTGCACAAAGAAAAAGTTGTTTCAAAATCATTTGTCTACCTACAATCGAGTTAAAGACCCTTTTAGTCCTTAAACTAATGAACGTTTTACCTTTTCGTCCTCAACTTTTATTTTTTTCCTTTTCGTCCTCAATGTATATTCGTGGGTTTATTTCGTCCTTCCGTCACATGCCCGTTTAAATTTCCGTTAAATCTAGTGATTTGGCAAATGTTGTCACTTTTTTGGCTTATGTGGCATTTTACATGTAAATACAAGGGCTAAAGTGTTTAAACTTAAACTTTGAATCTTTAAATAAAAAAAAGGAACCACAAATAAAAAATCTAAATTCCCCAAATTTGGTTCCATATAACCTAAAACATCGACCCTTTAACCCCATATTCCAAAAGTCCTCAGGAAAAGAACGAACGAGCTGCCCCTCCCAAATCCGCCGCGGCGCCGCCCCTCTCCCCACCACCACCATTCTCGTCAACTGTCCTCATCCCCGCCAACCACCACCCACCTTCGCGACCCCCCAGTTAGATCTGGTACGAAAAATGGACATCTGATTCCCGCAGAAGATCTTCTCTGGCCGTTCACACATATTTGGTTTTAAAAGCATTCTTTTCTTCTTTTCAACCTCTCTTTCAAAACCACTATGCTTTCTTCTCTCACCTCTCTCTCCGTCTTGAGAATCTGATTTAAAAAAGATTGGCGTTCTTCAAATCTGAAGAGATTTCATGGTGTTTGATTTCATGAGTTTTCTCAGATCTGATTTTTGAAATTTTGGTTTTGATTTTACTTTGTAATATGTTGAATTTGTAGTTGGTGGCAGAGGTTTTAATGTTTGTGTTGGCTGCAATGAGGGGTGTGGATGCAGATTTTTGTGGTTTAAATTCTTTTGCTCCTCGGTGTGGCGTCGAGGTTGATGGTGGTGACGGAGGTTGATGGTTGTGAATGTGTTGCGGATTCCGGTGGGGTTTTGTATTGGTGGTTGGTGGGTGGTGGTGATTACCCGGAGATAGAGATGGAGATGAATTGAGTGTTTGAATATCAAATCAAAATTAATACTAAAAAATTTAATCTTTAAAAACCAACATAAAATATTAATATTTTCTTAAGAAAGACTTGTTTATGTTTGAAAAAAAAGACTTGTTTAATGTTATCTAAATGAGCAATGCTAGGGGCACAAAATAAGGTCACAAAATCTTGTTCACAATACTAGGTGGCGATATTTATTGGTTGCATCGATAATGGACCCGCCACACTCTAATTAAAAACACCAATAAAATCATTACACATAGGATTTTGTGAGCAAGATTTTGTGACTTTTTTGTGCCCCTAGTATTATTCTATCTAAATTGCACCATTTTTTGTTGAAAATAAATTGCACCATTTTTTAATATTCAAAATAAATGTTCAATGAAATACTAAAAAAATTAAATTTATTTTTTTGAACAAAATATTCTTATATTTTTCTGGGATTTCTAACTTTTACTTATTTTCATATATTTTTGTGTTAGTACTTATTTAATATTACACTTTCATCCCTTAAAGTTCTACATCAACAACTTTTAATATGTAAAATGCCACATAAGCCAAAAGAGTGCCATCATTTGCCAAATCAATAGATTTAACGGAAATTTAAACGGGCATGTGACGGAAGGACGAAATAAAACCCACGAATACATACATTGAGGACGAAAAGGAAAAAAAAAAATAGGTTGAGGACGAAAAGGTAAAAGTTCAATATGTTAAGGACTAAAAGGGTCTTTAACTCACCTACAATCCTAAATCTAGTGTGAAAACAAGGTTATAAGGAGGCGAGAGTTATTTAAGATAGTAATGACGAGGGGTTTGTGTATGTTCTCTGTTTCTCTCCTTTCATTTTTCCTTTCCTTTTTTTTCCTTTGGTGTAGGTGGGCACAACTAAATCCTTCTCCTTTTATGGTTATTTTTTCTCATTTTATTATTTATTTTCATTTGTTACTATTTTATTAATTTGCTATTTGTAGATTATTTATTATATTTCGGTATTATAATATATAAAAGTTGATATAAATACCTTTTGGGTACACATAATTTTTTCTCTTTTTTGGTTAGTGATTTTTTCAGATTAATAAAATGAATAATTTAATAATCCAATAATAAGTTTTGTAAATTTAAGATAATTTTTTTAGCAAAGATATTTCTTTTATATTTGGAAAGTGTAAGTCTTTTAGGTACGCGCGTGCTACATGGAAACTACTCAAATTTTATTGTATACTGAATAGTACTATAAATGAGTTAGTGCTCGTTTGTTTCGGCTTAATTTGAGTGACTTATGCTTTTTGGCCCTAAATAAGTTAAAACTAGACGGTTGTTTTTACTTAAATTTAATAAGCTAATAAGTAGAGTACAAGCCTATTATTGCATTAGATGAGTAGAAGTCAAAAAGCAAAAAATAGTAGCTATTTGAGCTTTTGTAAAAACACGCTAATTTTCAAGTTTAATGAGATACCCTCTTCAATTCCCATGGTCTACATTTTTTTTTAAAATCCTACTCCCTACGTCTTTCTCTTATCTTCTTTTTTTCTTTCTTTCCTTGTTTACTTTTTCTCTTTTTTTATCTTTATTCTCATGCAAATCAAATCATATTTTATTTCTCTTTTATTTTAATCCATCTTAGTTAAATCAATTTGATAATAAAATTCTATAATATATTCTTATATTTTCATTTTTTAATATTAGTTAATACAAAAGATGTAATGTAAATATATTTTAATTTTGTCAAATTTAATATTACATTCTAATTGTGCAAATCATTTTATTATGGTTTAGGCATCAATTGATTTTTCTTATTTATTTTACACAATTTAGCATATTGAGAATTGTTTCTTACACACTTAAATAAATAAGTTATATCAGAACAGCTAAAACAAACAGTAATTATTAAATCAGCTATCAGCCATAAGTTTCAGCCATCAATCATAAGTTAGCAGCCATCAGCTATAAGTTACCAGCCACCAGCTACGACAAAACGAGCCTTTAGTATTTAAGGACCTTCCTTTTGAGAAAAAGGACCTTTTATTTTGTCTTAAATTAGGACCTTTAATATTTCCATGAAAAGACAAAGTCTCATATACAACCGGTGCACGGGAGTGCGACGGGCCAAACCCGCCCGCCCCGCCAGCCCCCTCCATTCCTCAGCGCGACACGTGGTGCGTTGTGAGCCACTCGCTGGTCACCCAATTGCACGCTGCCACGTGTCCGCTTTAAAAAAAAAAACTTTAAATGCTAAATCTTGAGATTTATAACTCAGAAAAAAATAAAAAATACGGTTGTGTTCGACTCGACGAGAAGAATAAAACTACATAGGTCATGATATGGTTTTATTTATTTTTTTAAAAAAATATTTTTTTACAACAAAAAATTTGAACTGCTCATCAGCTAAGATGTAACACTATGTTCTGATAAAAGTAACAATTCATCTTCAAAAAGTAACACTTCTACTGTTAAAGATAACAGCAGTTTTACAAAAAAAAATTGGGTTTGCATTTCAATTGTTACTTTCTCAATAAAAAAATATTACATTTCAGATACAATGTTACATTTAAGAATATAAACTGTTACAATTGAGAAAAAAATGTTACATTCATTTTTTTATAAATGTAAATTAGTTTAGTTTGTCAATCTTATGTTAATTTTGGGAAAAAAAAAGTGTTACATTTGAAAAAAGAATGTTACAATCCCTTATAAAAAGTGTTACATTAGTTTAGTTGTCAATCTTTATGTTATCTTTATCTATTGCAGCAAAATTGTGGTACATTTTGGAGAAAAAAACGTGTTACATTTGAAAAAAAAAATGTTACATTTCGTTATAATAGGTGTTTTGTTGGGAGGAAAAAAAGTTGGGGGTGGCAAAAAAA